>JBAJMU010000006.1:11045630-11097684 GCA_037952995.1 Hyposoter didymator | reverse complement strand
AGGAGGAGAGAAGAGAAAGAGATGAAAGGAGAGTATGAGAAATGAGAGTCTAGCGAGGAGCAAGCGGCAGCAGTAAGAGCAGCAGGCATGGACCCGATGCGTGCAAGTCCGTTCAGGTATAACAGGTTAGAACAGCGGACCTCCCTTTAGAGAAACCCTCTCTCTTTCTCTTCCATTTGCTCCTTTTCCATAAGTCTGACTCACTTTACATCCATTTCGCCACTTTTTTACATACAGGGTGTGCTCAGTTTTCGGCGACTAAATTCTTTCCTACCCAATTATAGATTCTGTTTGAAAAAACAAACTTTTATCGATCCATTGACACACTGGGTCAATTTGACCCGGAATTATTATTTAGCCCTAATTTTATCCTGCCGGAGCTTTCGCGCATTTTCCTGAGATCCAGCAATTTTTCCAGTCCGATGATAATAAGCCACGGTCAGTAATCGGAATTTTCTTGAATCTTGTCGCTAAGTTTTTCCAAAAATACAGTTTTCCATGGGTACGCATAAAACATTGAAAAAATTGTGTTTTTTTTTGACACTTTTGCAAATTTGTGAGTCGTCAATAATTTTTTTAAGGTTTGAAATTTTATGGTTTATAAATTTTTATCATCCACTCGCGATTTTTTTTTCCATCAAAACCGATAATAGGATTCTTGATCAGAAACTTTGGGTCAGATTGACCCAGTCTGTCGATGCATTGGCCAAATTTCGAACGCGTCAACGGACAGCCAAAAAGTACGTTGTTTCTCATGATATTGTCGTAGTCGAAGGCAAGATCCGTGTGGATGCGGTTGCTTTTGAGACGCCCGATATAAAAATGGTACGAGAATGAGGGTTTTCAAGTTTTGCCGCCCTCGCGTGCCGACGAGGGACGACCATTAGGATCTGGGCGCACAACTCATCGCAGCACGACTGGTTGGTTCTTTCTTCTTTTTTGTTCGGTGCTCAGAGTCTTCTGTCTTTCTTCTTATATATACACGGTGGACCGCCCCCGAAGTTTCGTGAATTCCTGACTCCAATCGTCATCGGAATCTCACTTTTCGCTCGCTCTGTCTTACGGTCTTTTCTTCTCAGTGTGTAACATCCATGTCCAAGGTTTTGTCTCGTTTTGTGCGAAACTGATGGCTCCTGGGTGCCGATTTGCGGCAAAGAGGAGGGTGCGACAGCCAAAGCGACAGAGATCCTCGATTTAGATAGCGGAACTTTATGTTTTAATTGGCTGGATTTTTGGTCGGTGTCGAAAGGTCTCGTAATTAAATTCATCAAATATATATAAAAAGCAAAGAAGTCGTGGTGTGGTCAAGACCGGAGGGATCTCGGTGCTAATTCGGTAATTTGACGGAACGATAGGCGGAAAGAAGGACAGAAAGAGTCAAGGTCGCTCGGGCAGCCTCTGCTGCAAAAGAGTCATATAGCATTCGGCATATAAGGGGATGAATGAGAAGGAACAGTAACCCAAAAATTTATTTCCCCACGTAACGGAGTCAGAAATAATTCAAAAATCCTCGAAAAAGGCTACGACGTTTTTTTGACGAACACGTCATTAAGGAAAATTCGTTCAAAGCTCATGACTCTCAAGATTTTTTTAGTATCGACGCTCTCTCGTCATCTCAACCGCTGCTGCTGCTGCTGCTGCTTTGGCTCTTTTGCGAACGTTTTCTTTCTCTCATGTACCGCAATAGTGCGGCCACACATTAAGCAGAAGGTAGAAACCTGCGTCTGTGTGACGAGGCGTAGTGAGCGACCACAGGAGGCAGAGGAAACGACACACCGAAATACCAAAGGAGCCTGAGAGCGCCGCACCGGTGCGAGTGAAAACACATACTAACGCATCGGGTCATTGATTCTACCGCGGCAACGTGCCAATCTTCTGCTTGCTTCGTCTCCTGTTTTCCTCGCCCGCTTCACCAACCACGATTAAGATACGACGACTCTGTTTCACAGCTTGCTCTATCTAATCTATCATTAGTTCTTACATTTTCGATTATCAGACCAATTAATTAGCTCATCAGGCAGCCAAAGATACACGGAGAGGAAATAATATCAAAAATTACTACGGGAGTTCCCTTCCGACATGTCGCTCCTCTAAAAGATCTAAAAGTCATTTTTCAATGACGAAGTTTGCACCGTTGGAATGCAGCGGAATTTGTTATTTCATTCTGTTTTTTGGAAGCAGAATCAAAAAGTAAACTGCAGTGTTGGTTCATACCGAATTTCAGCAAATCAAAAACTGAATCGCAGAGAAAAACTAACGCGATTCTAAAAATTAAAAAAATTTTAATTCTAAAAAATTAAAAAAAAAAACTAACGATTCTAAAAAAAAAAAATTTCAGATAATAAATAAAGAACATTTTTGCAAAAATCTTTCAGAGGGACGACATGGTACCCAGCGAACTGCGATGTCAAGGTCACTTTTTATATAATTTTTTCCCCGCCTGCATTTGTTGTTCCAATTCGCATTTATTTTTTCCCCTAAAATTTCGCTCGCACAAGTTATTTATGGAACAGCTGCGAGTCCATGCATTTCAACCCCAAAACACCATCATCCTTCTTTTCAGACATAAATTTCGCAGCAGCGGAATAAAAAATTACTCCAAAATCAATGCTTCGCAGTGAAAAAAACCTCGTAAGCGATAGTCGAGTTGAATTTTCCCCATTTTCTCGTTTATTTTACAAGCAGAAAGATGCGGAAGAAAAATGAAGAAACTGTGTCGTAGGTTTTTGCTTCGAGTGACCAGAGACTAAAAAGTCGCCGTCGCAGTGAAAGCGCGCAAGGATATACGACGTCGAGTTGAATCGACGGTGAGAAAAGTAGGCGGAACGAATAAATAAATGTTGACGTGAAATTGAAAGAATAAAAAAAATAAAGTTGACCTTGACTAAAGAGATGATCCATTTAGCAGATCTGTGCTGCGAAGAAGCAGATGAGAAAGAACATGGAGGAGGGAAAGATAAAGAGAACGATAAAGTTATATCTCCAGGATCTTCATGGGCAGTGTATATGCGCCAAAGTTCTCGAGTGAGCGGAGAGTCAACGCTAGTTTAGTGCTCTTTCGCGAAGAGACACACATGCTAGAACAACAGACTAGAGCAATCGAGAGAGAGAGAGAAAGAGAGATCGCGATATAGTTAGATGGTTCGGCGAATGCAGCCTTAGAAGCAGTCGTTCCTTGCGCGTCGTAGATGTCGGATGATTATATCGACCGCTCACCGTGTGGGTGGAGGCTGGAGCGAAGCCAGCAGCAAAGCCGGCTAAGCTAGGAAGAGGCATACCGATATATATAGATACTGAGAGCCCGATCTCTGCCTGTAAATTTACAGTTGAATCTTTGTTATTCAACATAATTCGAAGCATCTAAAGATCACAGCAGAATCGACGCGCCCCTTGTTCCGCTTTCAATATAAATTTTCACTTCGATACAAATATTTGTGCAAATGAAAAAATAGAGTTTGTTGTGACGCCTGACGAACAATGCGATGCTTTTGGGAAGAAAAATATATACAGAACCGACCACGTTCATTCTCTTAACTTCACGTTACGATAGTTTCTTTATTTTATCGTATTCTCTCAGTGCAGTTAAGTCTTCTCCGTGGTAGGAATCACAAGGACGTTTCCATCCTCTCCGAAACTCGAGATTCACACGTTTCTACAGAGCTCGACAAAAATGTACTCACACCCATGGATCGACAAACAGAGACACACACACGAACAAGACGAAAAAGACACAAGTTTTTTTCTTGACTTTTTGGCTCCTGCCCTCCGTTCGCTACTGCAGCACTTTCTGCCTTTCCTTTTCCTTCTCTAGCCAACATACTTGCGCTCCTTCCAACTGATCTGTATTCTTGGTTTTGCTTCGCGTGAAACAAGCCTCCGAAGGACCAACCGAACAAAAGAAAGAACAGGAGAGTGCCTACACGACGTATAGAGACTCCTCCGACTCCTCGCTAAATTCATTTTGACGGGGTAGACGTCCCAGCATCCCCAAAGACCACCGACCTTAGAATTCGTTGCCATCTAAAGTTACAACTCGATAGCAAACGAGATGGAAGATTGTTTCTTTAGTCTCGAATATCTCGATTTTAGAGCATCGAAAAATTTGCGAAAACGAAGAAAAAAATGGACGGGCGTCATAATTACGTAATGGAAGGTCGAAAATTCGGAAAAATAGACTAGAGGCTGTACACGAAGTGGGAAAAAGAACGAAACGACAATGATTATTGCACATGCTCGAAAACGTTGCTCTGGACCGATTGCGAGAAGCAAAAACGTCGGAAAAATAAAACGAAACTAAGATGGCGCGAGGGCAGTATAATGGCGAAGCGTGAAAGAATGGAAGCATGAATGGAAAAATATATGGCAGACTGGCGAATGAGGCTGGGAACGCGACGCGAGTCATTAGGTCGATTGTCGAGGCTTTCAAGGAGCGCGAGGGGATGCCCTCGGGTCTCGGCCGATGCCAATAGCCATATTTATTATTGTTGCCACAGAAAGAGAGAAAAAATTGAGGAGAAACGGAGCGAAAAAGGGTGCAACAATCGCTACGAAAAGAATGAAACGCCAACGAATAGAAAGCATTGTGCGGTTTCAAGAAGCGCGTCAGAGATTTAGTGCATTGCACGCTCGCATTTTTCCTCTTTCTTTACTCCATAAAATCGAAAATAAAATGAAGATACGCGAATTTTTGAAAATATGCGAAAAATTGAATAATAGACGTTGAAAAAAATTGGAAATCATCAAGAAAGCCACGGAATCTCAACGGATTAAGATTCATCCAAAAAACCATCAAAACTGTCGTAAAAGTCGTTTCCACACTCTGGGTCAATATGACCCAGAAAATACGATTTTTTTTTTTAAATTATCCAAAAAAGTGTCCAATTGAAAACGCTACTGCACTAGGGGTCAATATGACCCGGAAGGATGAAAAACCACCGTTTCCAGAGTTACGAAGAATAGGGATTATCGCCGAAGCAGAACCGCGGAAAAAAATAATGGAAGCGCTTCGTTTACTACGTCGTTACTGCGTCGAGAGAATATTCCCAAGTGTGCTTAACCTCCCACTCATCCCTCCGTCATCTTCTCCGTCCTTTTTTTGCTCTATCTATTTAATTTGTTTCTTTTTTCTTCATCTTATTTTTCATCTTTTCACAAAAAACAAACGAGGATCCTCGAGAAGTAAAATGCTGGCGGGTTAATTACATGGAAATATTTACATTTTGCTTACTCGCGGTAGTTTTTATTTCAACGCGAGAACAAAAATGCGGGTTTCTGACGGCAACGTACCTGAGAAAATAGGAGAAAAAAATTGCGACTTTACAATTTTTTTGTTTTTCTTTCCGCTGAGCCAGGAAATTAAAAAATTATAAGATCAACGTTTGTTTAACCACGAAACCGATTCTCGCGGTTATTTTCAATCGGTGCCCTAGTTTTTCTCGTCGATGATTCGATTTAGTTTAATGAAAGATAAAAAATGTGTGTACCGTTCGCGAGGCGAATTCGTAATCCATAGATGCAAGAATCGATAGTTTTCGGCTTCGTGAATAAATGATGGACTGAATAAATGATAAGTGCGAAGGGCGACCCAGTAATTCTCTGAGTATATTTGGCACTCGACTCATTTCGAGGGACGAGCAAAATGATTCCGAACAGCTAAATTATCGCGTAACTGCATGATTGCAACGATTGTTCCAACGTGCGTGTGCAAGTTATATTGAACCGCGAGCTGAGGTCGCGGGTGGTCCCGGTAGGAGGAAACGAGAACGAGTGATGAAATGAGAGTTGAAAGTTCACCGGAAAAGACCGCGACTCGCCAAAAACTCGAGAACAATAGCGACTGAGCCAGAAGCATAGAACAATCTTAGAAACAAACAGAGAAAGACGAGGAGAGAGCGATAGAGAGGAGACGGAAATTCAAAGATTTCCGGCAACTATACAACGTTTCGAGACTTGACTCGCGAACTTCCGGTCTGGCCTTTGGAAAACTTGGCTCCGCCTGTATATTATTATACGTTTCAAAAGGGCGGACTGAATTTCAACGAATGGAAAGCACGAAGAAGAGCGAGCGATATAGAGAAAAAAATATCGCTGAAAATTTGGCGAATTCTTCGTTGGCTCGTGATACCAGGTCTGAGAAATATCAGTTGGAATCGTCGCGAGAGGTCAAACGCTGTTGAAAGCGTGCATGCGACTTCGGATGGAATGAATAAAATTTTCAACATTTTCTGCGTCAAGACATTGATCGAAAAGTAAAAGGATTTTTTTTTAACAAAAATAAAATATTGACTCTTCGAGTGCACACCTCTTATGCGTGCAGGCTGGGTCAATCTGACCCGAGGCGTTTCTCAGATCATTGTACTCCAGTGAATATGCATTTTTTTATTTATTTTTTGACGAAAACAAAAATTAAATGCCAAAAAATTCGTTTCCATTGAATGCCAACTGATCGGTGACCAGAAATTGTTCGGGTCAAAATGACCCAATGTGTACACGAAGGGTTAATGATGATCGAAAAAGTAATTTGCTCGTGAAAGGGAGAAAAACAATTCATCAAAATTATTTCCAATGCTTCCAGGAAAGAAAAACGAAAATTTGATATTTTTCTCGCGCAGTAATAAAAAATAAAAGAATTCCTCAAATTTTTCTCCATAATTCTTGCATAAAGGAAAAAAAACCCGCAGATTTACGTACATTCTCGAAATTTTTATTCTTACGAAAGTCACGTGTGTAGCCAAAGTTATTCCGTGGAGATGTATCCGGGCCGATTTCACACAGTAGGGCAAGGAGAGAGAGACCCGTCGAAAAAAAAATGAGAGAAAAGAATCGAGCGAACATGGGAACAGGACGATAGGAATTCGGACGGTGGGAGAGAGAGGGTAAGCGAATGAAAGAATAAGAGAAAGAGAGAGAGAGAGAGAGAGAGGGAGAGGAATTTATGCGAACTTCGCGAGGCTAACGAGGGCGGGCATTCGCGGCCCGAAGTCCAAAGAGCCGAAGAAATCGGCTCTCCCACAGAGAAAAAGAGTGAGAGGGAGAGAGGTGAGCCTGGACCAGCATGAAAATGTACAAGAGTGCAGGGCAGCGAGAGGGGGCCATAGCCGAGTGTGAGAGAATGAAAGAGAGCCGAGGGGCGCGAACGACTATAGGTTTTACACACATTGTACATACAATGTGTCCAAAAAGTTAAACATTACATTTTCGTAACATCGCGAGAGATCAAGCGATCTATAAATTTTCCAATCAGCAAAAGTTTGATTCCCAATCAGAAATCCTGATTGGACACCCGAACAGAAAGTTTCATCTCAGTTGCCATGCCAAAACGGAAAATCCGTCTCGAACTTTTAAAACTTTTTGTCATTTCTTTGGTTTAAAAAAGAGAAACGACGAATGAGTTGATCGACGACAAAAAACCTGGAGTTTGCAGGAATCTCTCGATTTGCATTGGATGTTTCGAATTTAATTCGTCAAGAGGGTTGGGAGCGTATGCGAGGTGAGCGGAACAAGGCGTGTCGGGATTAATTCGAGCCCACGTCAAGCTCGTGCCGCTCCAGATGTAATTCTCACCTAATTTGCTATATGAGGAATCTTACTAATCAATTAATATAAAGAGACGACCGGTGAGGATTTTTGTCTAAAAAATTTGGGAAGCTGCGAGTCTCATTGATTCATTATTGCGATTGGAGAATAATAACGCGTTTATTTAGGCATAAAATTTGAGCGTCGTGAAGCTCGACTGGTACGAGAGGTAAAGAGAACGCGAGGGAATACAGAAAGATGAATTAAGGAAAGAAGAGAACGAGGAGGAGGAGGAAGAGGATAAAAATGTACGAAAAGGCAAAGAGAGACAAAAGAGAGAGCGAGAGAGAAGAGTGGGCCCCAGAAAAGGCGCCGCGTACAAGAGTAAAAGGTACGAAAGCGTAAGACACACGGGGAGAGAGAAAAGGGGCAGAGAGAGGGATTGAGAGAGCGAGAGGATGAGGTAAAGAGGACTGCTTGCGCGGTTCGATCGGCAGTGCGGGGTTAACCCAGGAGAGTGTAGTCAACCAGGAGCAGGAGCAGTGAGGCTGCAAAGAATAATAATGAGAGGGACATGGTGAGGGTAGAAATACCAAGAGCGAGTGAGAAGTATCTGGTTTGGGAATATTTGTACTATAGTATCGTCCATTACATGCTAAAAGAAATTTTGCCACTCCGAAAGTTATACAAGGTGTCCGAAAATTGATGATAAATAATAACACGACAGAAGCTAAAATCCTAACAGATTTTCAAAAGACTTAAGAGTCAATTTTTTTGTTCAATCTTCTCGATGTACCAGTGACAATAATACGAAAAATAAATCCATCGCGACTGGACAGTTTGTCGGAAATAAAGAAAAAAACCTTTTCCGTTCGAAAAAGTTAGGATTAATATTTCCCATAAATTTTGCGGATTCAATTTCGAGGACACGTCCTACCGACACGAACACAGTCGTCGTGTATATCGAGAAAAATAGCTCGTGGACAGAAAGGGCGTAAAAGAATGGCCTTAAGGTCCGAATGGCTATCAGTGCTGAGGCCTTCTGTGCACAAAAGTTGCGATCCTCGAATATATACGTGTCGAAGTAAAGGACGAAAGAACAAGCGGCGTGCGACCAAGAGCTACGAGGACCAAAAGATTTCACTCCCTCCTCCTACTCCCCTCGCCTCCTCTTTGCCTCGATTCTCCCCTGAGAACTGCTGCGAATAATAATGAGTATCGAGGAACTCGAGTGAAGAATGAGGATGGAGAATGAGAAGAATGAAGGACGAGGACAACCTCGAACCCTTTTTCCTTTACTCCCCCCAAAACCCTCTCTCGCTCTTTCTCTCTTTCTCGTTCTTGATGTCCTCGACCAATTCGCACAAGAAAATACACGAGTCTACGTCGAATCATTGCAACACGGACGAAATTCGTGCTTACGTCATGCATTTTTTATTCTTTGTGTTTCCAATCTTTATATCGATATCGCTTTACTAATTCGTACTTATTTTTCCTCCTTTTTTTTCTACTCATGGATTAGAAATTATTCAAAAAATATCTACCTTCGTACATGCCGATAATAATCTTAGAACTCTGAACCGAGGAACTTGGTTATCTCACGAGAATTTCGTATTATTTTCATTTTTTCGCACATTCTCGTTTTTTTTTCTCAAATTTTCCGTATCAAATGTTCGTTATGAAAAAACCGAGTGAATTCTGTAAATTCAAGTGAATCGTCGCAGATGGTGCCGTAGGCGAGATTTCTGCAATTATTCACTCCATTGCACACGCAGAATAAGTATTCAGTTGATTGAACTAGGACGAAGTATAATTGAATGAATTTCAATCCCTTTTTTTACGGGATCTCAACATTTTTATATTCCCAATCGATGGAAAACGTCGTTTGATGTTTTTTTTTTTAAATTAGAAAACGAAAAAAACATCAAAATGTTTATCGTGCACGCGAGAGTAAAAAATATTCAATAATATGTGAATGCCTCTGCAGAAGCCTCTGTGGGTAATATAACAATTCACGACCGATTTCTCATTCTTGGACATTCAGAATAGTCAGTCAGGATAATAAACCTACTTTGGTTGCCGCAATCTGTATACGAGGAATACGTCGAGGCTCCGTACACCACATGGAGGACGGAGCGTTGACAACTCCGCGATTTCACCGTACAGATTTTTTCTAAACTGTTTTAACGCCATAAGAGAATGAAAATCGAAAAATTATCAAACACAAGAGAAAGTCAAGGGAGGACCAAAAATGTACAATGTTGAAGTTTGCATCGTTGGAATGCAACGAAATCTGGTTTTTCTTGAGCAGAGCTCAAGGTTCTTATTTAATATTCAGTCAGAATAGTAAAAACGATCATGGTTTCCGAAATTAACAAACAATTATAATAGGAAAAGTATTTCTCGTTGGACCTCAACGTTGCAAACTTCAGTGTCATGACAAATTTCGAACAATTTAGATTATACGAGTCGAAATTTCTATAAAATGAAATAAAATTCCGGGATGGAAAAAAACGAAATTATTTCCATGAAAACCCGAAATTTGAGCCACAAAAAAATTGCCAACAATTCGAGAACATAATTCCTGAATTTTCCGAGATTATTTAAATTTTTTTCCTGTTCCTCAGAACTAGGATGGCGATCGATTTTCATGTGTTTCTTTTTTAGGAATACCAGGCGAACGTTTTATTTGATGCAGGCGAATGAAAAAAAAAAGTGTTGGGTGGGCGTTGGAGCTCCAAGTACTCTAGCGGATTCGATATGGATATGCAGGGAATATACAACGGATGTAATAATATAATATCCTATAATACGAAATATACACAAATATAGATTTCCTGTGTGTGTGTGTATGTGAAGTTTGTCCGGTCTCCTAACGATCCTGCGAGAGGTATGGGCGGCACAGACACACACAGGAGGGAGGCCCGAGGCGAACTTGTTCGCGCATCAGAAGAGGCCAAAGGCCACACGGAATGCAGACACGTAACGTACGCAGAATGTTGAAGAGAATAGAGAGAGAGAGAGAGGAGGAGGAGGAAGAAAAAAAAGCCCACAGGATAGCACGACCCCGGTATTTGGTGCCTCTTCCTCCTTCTTCCAATTTTTACCAGGAACTTATCGGTCTTATTCAAAGTTCCATTTAATCTATCGCCGAAACGGCCCTTTGTTTCGATTGCACGCGAGTGAAAGTGTTCGGAAAGACAGCACGAAGATGCAGAACCGGTGAGTGGACGTTCGCAGGGATTATTATTTAGTATCGGAACTCTGGATCGTGGGAGCCCATGGACCCCCCTGTGGCGAGGGACAAGAGGAAACGCACGCGGGAATTGAAAGAAAAAAAAATGAGTGAGAAAGCATCGAGAGAGGGGAGCAAGAGGAGAGAGAAAAAGAGATCCGAGTCTTGTCTCGTAAACTCATCGACGATCGTCAACGGGGCGAAACACCCAGTGTGAATCTTCCCGAGTCATTCATCGCTCGTTCACTCTTCTCCTCCCTCCCTTGATCGCCCTCGCCTTGCCTTTTTTTCGTAAATTCTACGGTATTTCTTTCAACTACCTTTCCCAGTGTTCACTCTCCAGGGTGAGACTTGGTGATTCACCGCCGTTTCCGAAAGAGAAAAAAAAAGGTTCATAATCGATCAGACCCGCACACAGGCTGAGAGGACGACGATATTTGTAGACGCAGTTGTCCAAAGGATCGGAGCTGCGCTCTTCCACTGTCGACGACCTTGATCGATAAGTTTGCCATTTGCTCGCGTCCACGTGACAACTTTTTATCTCTTTTTCCTCCGACGAATTCTAACGATCGAGAATATTTATGGACAATTAACTATTTTGGAACGGCGATAAATGTTAAAATGAGAAAAATTCGAAATCTCGTCGCGCCACGATTTTGCATAAATTCGATCGAAACTCTGCAAAAAGTGAGGAATTCCAAGGTCAAACATTATCTATATTCCGAATCCTTGTGCCTAGTAAAAAAAACTACTGATGTGAAAATAAATGCCAACTCTGTTTTACACTAACAAGATTGTGCTTTTTCGTCACCGATTTTGGGTCCACGCCGGTTCTGTAAAATGCCAATGCGTTTGGGACTTGCCGCGCGCAGAAACCGAGAGAGAGAGAGAGAGCGAGAGCGAAAAAGAAGAAAACGAAGCACATAGTTTTGCTTCACAAACAGGTTTCTGGGGACACCGAGTCGAAGGAGAGGCGCCGGTAAAACGATGAGGAAAGAGAAAGAGCATCAGGCATTTCCAAAACCAAATGGACCAAAAAATGAACAAAGAATGCAACTAAAAAGAAAAAAATGCTCGAGAAAAAAGTTCAAATTCAGGGGAGCAGAAATACTAATACTACCACTCGATTCCATTCGATTTCCAGTGTCCGAAAAAGACCCTAATGTATATTCGTACATTACAATGTGGTCGATCGATCTTTCGTGCAAATCTTGGCCAACTTTTCTCCTCCCTCTACCTTTTTTTTTCCACTCATCCTTTTCTTTCCTTCGTCTCTCCCAGTGGCAGTGTCTGCGTTTGCGTCTGTGTGTGAAATTCGCCTTTTCGCTCTTTCTCTTTCTATCCTCCCCCCCCTCTCTGTCTCTCTTTCTCTCTCGTGTCGGCAGGGTGTCGCCCGGGGTCCTCTCGCGCAGCTTCGCACGCCGAACGAACCGTGTGAAACTTTTAATTAAGAGGCCCACGCGCGCCCCCGGCTCTGCGAGATGCGTTCCTCTCTTTCTCTTTCTCTTTCCCCCTCACATACGAACCTATACAGACTCCTATAATCTTTCTTTCCCGGTATAATATCGAACCTCGCGAAACTGGACCCGGAGAAAGAAATTCTCCGAACGAGAATCATTGACTGCGAGTATACGAGAATTGATCGTGTATCGAAGGCCAAAGGGATGTCAGATTTGAAAGAAATCGCGAGTCGATGTTTCAATTTTTATAACGAAACGAATTTTGCTGTTTTTTAATAAAATTTTCGGTTCGATTCATGCGAAAAAAATATCTGAAGCGGAAAATAATTATCTGTAGATACTGCGGAACGAAATATCCGCGTCGAGCCGCCAACTAGACGGTCCAGCAAATCGCAGTATATTGTTGATGCAATAAAATGTCATTGGAATAAACTCATTTACTCATTCGTCCCAACGATGACGTTCGGTTGGCTCGATAATTGAGATTCGAATAAACATTTTGTTGAGCCAACGAAAAAGGATGCGTGAGCAAATAAATCTCATTGATTGTTCGAATCAAATCGCTTGCTGCAGTAATTCAGTTGAGTAAGCTAGATCATTGGTCATCCGAGGAAAAAAAAACGTGAAACTCCTGAATCATTTTTTTCAACTCACGAAATAAATTCGGTGGTATGAACAATTGTTTTTCTCAGTGGAGACTTCAATAAAGCGAGAAACTAATATTCTGTCGTTTATGAACAACTTGGAGGTGCCGAACGGGGAGTTTAGATGCCAAATTCGAAAATGATGCTGAGACTTGAATTTTTTATGATTGGCGTGTCCTCGTTCGGTCTTCGCGTGACGTTCGTAATTGAGGGGAATGAAAAATTAAATTTGAACAA
The DNA here is from genome assembly GCA_037952995.1 of Hyposoter didymator. NCBI lineage: Eukaryota > Metazoa > Arthropoda > Insecta > Hymenoptera > Ichneumonidae > Hyposoter > Hyposoter didymator. The sequence continues at coordinate 11,084,593 of JBAJMU010000006.1, read as the reverse complement.
GTTTTGCATGTGTTTCTATAGTGCGAATAAGACACAAGTCACGTGCGAGTGACATTTACGCGGAATGAACTTTTTCCTTGCTCTCTTCCCTCGTGCCACCTCGTGGGGAATTAGGAAACGCGAATTTGTGCATTTAAAGGGGAAGAACTGTGAATTTCGTGGTCCCTTGATTCTCGTATGGTCAATGACTTTTTATTGTTGTTTCTAATGAGTCCAATTTGGAACAGCGCATTTTTCGACAGAGGTTAATTAAGGGGTTCGGCCAGGGCAATAGGCCGAAAAATATTTTTCAGCATTTTTTTACTGTGACACGATCAACAAAAATAACGCATGATCAGCTATTCCGTTTTACAGTCGGGAGTTCAGAATTGTTTAAAAAATATAAATTTCAAAATGAAATTTTGTTTCAAAATAAAATAAAATATAAAATTTTTGAATAAAATGTAAATTTTCAAATAAAGTCCAAGTTTAAAAATAAAACTTGGAGCAAAACACGTTGAACGACAACGAGAAGTTTTTTTTCCGAGGAATTAATGTCCCATTAAGGCGATGGGATCATGGGATTTCTTGTTTTGGTGTCACAACATTTGCACACGTCAATTTCGCAAATGAAACGACAATCAAATTTGATTTTCACTTTCGATAATAAAACTTTTTTGAATAAAAAAAAAAATCCTAGAAAAACCCCTTAAAGGGTGAGAATTCGATTGTTACCGAGAATCGTGGAAACCGTTTCACAATCAACCGCAAGTAACCGACACGTATGGGGTTCGTGAGATTCTATGGTAAAAGTTCGTCCGTAATAATTCAAGCAAAATTCATTTGGCAAGAAAAAAACGCATTTACCTTTTCTTCGAGAGCAGGACCGTTTTCCATGGCGTGCATAATGGCATCGGAGATGCGAGTTTCGAGTTGCCTCACCGCCCTTTCTGCATTCAGCCCGAGCGGATCGGTTCTACCGTCAACAGCCACGACGAGACGTTCGACCGTCTCGACGTAACCGGACCACGCGAGATCCAATTCCGAAGCAGGTTCCGTTAGGCACCCTCTACCATTATTCCGCACAGAAAAAAAAACAAAGAATACGTATGACATTAACAATAATCATGATCACTATTGCACAGCATTACATAATTCCTCCCCATCGATCGTCCATTTGTTAATTGACGAAAAAATAAAGATGCAAAATAATAATTACAGTGACGAGGTGTTAACCCTTCGAGTGCACACTGGCACTTGATTTTCGTGCATCGTTAATAAATAAATTCGTCGCCATAAAATATGGATAATTTTTTACAAAAAAAAAAAAAACGCCTTCACCGAAAACGAAATTTTGTTGGAAAACGTTTTTCTGAATAATTCCAAAAATTGGGTCCTCGCAGCAGGAAATATTCTAGAAAGTTTCGTCGGAAGCAAATTTTTGTCGTTCCAATCGTACATTTTGCTGACAATTTCATTAGAAAACAAATCTACTACCAAAATGACGAAAATTTCGAAATTTCCAAAAAATATTTGGTTCACGGTGTTGACCAAAATATCAACGATTTTTGACAAAATTTTATTTCCAGTGTTGGGTCAGCTTGACCCAATATGCTCATATATAGGACGTGTGCGCTCCAGGGTTAAAAAAATGCTTGCAGAAAATAATTTCGGGAACAAGAAAAAAAAATAACAAAAAATTTGTGTAAAAAATAATTTTCAAAATTTGCAAAAAAGGAACAATAGAAATGTCAAAGTATAATGTGCGAGTGGAATTATTGTTATTTCTTAAATAGGATAACGAACCTCATGACATTGGTGCACAAACCGCCGCAAGGTCTGACGGAAGATCCAATACCGGCGCACTTGGGACAGTAGGTCATTCGTAGGAGAGCCTCGTAACAAGCGGCTTGCTGTGGACTCGTACCGTAGAAGAGTACACTGTCGGTACGATCGAGTACCCTTCGACCCAGGGTAAGTGCCTGGACAAGAACCCTCGTGGCTTCGAGGCTCGTTCCTACGCTTCGCGATATTTGTTTCGGGATATCCCCAAAAGGCTGTATCTCATCGATTTTTTCATACAGGCAACTCTTGAATTTGTCCGTAAAGTCATGCGGACCTGGATTTATTGCGTGATGATACGCGATGGGGAAGAGACGCGTGAAAAACTCGTTGAAACGTTCTTGAAGCATTTCACGGGTCAGCGGCTGCTGCAACGTGTCCGGGGTGTTGGCCGGTGACACGTAATCCACCATTGCCTGATAAAGCGCCTTTATCGACGGCCTGCTCAGTACCGCCATCGAACGATACACCGTATCGAACACACTCAGAGTTTTGTTCTCCGATTGTCGGGCCAGACCAGTCACCGTATCTGAGAACAATCAATTTCAACAAATGCTCATTACGACTCCCCAGATGTAAACAAAAATCTTCAAATTCTTTCAAGTCGAATTATTATTTTATTCCTAAAGCTGTAATTTATTTTTTATTAATGAAAAATCATGAGCCACTCGAGAAGAATACGATATTGAAATTTGCATCATTGGAATGCAACGAAATTCTTTTTTTTTTGTTTTTTTTAGCAGAGCTCGAGAATCTTATCAAATTTTTGGTGGGGACACTAAAACTATTTTTTTGTTGGATCGTAACACAAAATCAGTTAGAAAATCGTCGTGGTTTTTAATTGACCGAACAATTAATAGAAAAAGTATTTTTCGTCGGACTTATTCCGCGATACAAAATTCATGAGCTTTTTTGCAATCCTATGAAATTTCTTTCAAATTTAGATGCAAAACTGAATTTGTTGTGTTTCGCGAATATTCTGCAGGAAAAGTGCACGAGGATCGATGGGTCAGGGTCGGATGCATAAGTTCCGTGCGGTTCTTAGTGATCCGGGAAGTCGGGAGTTTGAAAAACTTGGTCTTCGTTTCATAGAGGCAGCAGAACGGAACGAATTGTGAGAATGAATGATTGAGGCGTTGCTAAGAATCGTTAGGAGTGAACTTTGTCTTTGACACTAAAGCTTATCCGGGTCTTTAGTTCGTGAAGCAGCATTTTCGATTAACGATAATAAATCGTGACGAAAGTTCAACTTTAATTCAAATATAATTTTTTCTTTTTTTTTTTTTTAGTCGCTTTGTTTCGAGAATATCACAGGATCGACAATAATCGAGTGTGCCTCATATATATGTACAGATTTTGAGGAGGGTCTTTTACTGGTTCGCTTTGCATTCTGACAGGGCTGTGGAGATCAAGAGCGAACGAACAATTGGTGCAGTGCGGTGCGTAATTCGATAGTCCGGTAATTCGTCGAGGGAGCCTCTATCGTGGTTGCTCTCATAATCCCTCATTCTTTCTCTCTCCTGCCTCTTGTTTTGGAATAACCAAACAATCAATTTCTCTCTCGAGCCCGTATAGCCCATACACCGGTTACCCTCGGGCACTGCTTCATTCATTGCTGCATAGTTGTTCAATCGAAGGTGTGAGTGTACGTTTTGTGTGTTGGTTAATTATCGTTATGTCATTGAGAAAAACTCAAATTTCGATATTTTCATACGATACTCAGTGAAACAGTGTCCCATATTTTTCAAATCTACAAATTGTACCGATAACTCGATAATCTCTCTTCAAGATTAATCCATTCTCTCGTTTCCACTAATTGGCCATTTTTACGCGAAACAGAATAATTAAAATTGAATTATCGAGCTGTATGAATTTCTGTGCCCAACTTTTCGTCATTTTCGGTCGTATTTATTTAAAATTCATCAAAGTTTGACCGATCGTTGACACAGTGGGTCGTTCAGAACCTGAAATTTCTCGTACGGAAACAAATTCTTCGAGAATATCTTGAAAATTGAAAAAATATTTATTTTATTAATAAAATGTTGAAAAATGTTGTCCAGCAATGAAAATTTCTATTTCCCGAATTTTCGTGGTGACTGAAAGTTTGCTACCGACCGAGCGACAGGAGGACGTTTCGGGTCAAAATGACCCAGTGTGCGAACGGTTGAAAAAAACTGTTCAATGGAGATTATTAAGCGTATGCAGCACATTGCAAATTTTCGCCGCGAGATTAAATGAACTTAATTAAATTGTTTTCCAATGCCACAGGCAAACGCGATGCATTCGCTGGTATCTCGTATATACACAAAGCTCCAAGTGCCTTTCGCCACCGTTTAAACCGGCTCGATGACTCGCAGGTGACTCATTATTGGATTAGTCGGATTTTAGCCTGAGGAATAATAACCATCCGCTCGTGCCTGAACGATCCTGTTTCTAGTAACTAGATATAGAACACCTACGCCCTAAATATATATCTATATCGCTCCCCACACATGTATCGATCTACAGGCGAGAGCGGGAGCAACTTCTTTGCCAATTTTGTTTTTTTTTTTCGTGTTTGACAAATTTTAGTCCGGCAACTACCGAACGGATTTCAATAAATGCTTCACGAATGGAGAGCTAATGTCTGACACTTCGTACGGAAATACCGATGAATTCTACATTTCGGAGTAGGAATTAAAAAAACTTAAAAATTAAAAAAATTTAGGCGCAGGCGTCAAATGTCAATGCAGGAAGAAAATTCGCGATGTACAAAAAAAATGGAATGGACAAATTCGGATGAATAATTATTCGGGAGCCGAGCAGCGAGGATTGTCTCTTTTTATAGAATTTTAAGAAAAAAAAATCATGATTTATTTTAATATGAACAACGGTCTATTCGTAACTGTTATTTTTGTGTTGTTGGGCGTTGAGGCCTCCGGTAGGTATTATATGTGGACTATGGAGATTCGAGAGGCGAGATGTTCTTTCAAGGGGAAAAAGAGGAGTGTTTGCATGAGAGGTTGCGGTTCTCTATTTCTCTTTCCACCTACACAACAAGTCTTTCGACCTTCTCTTACTTTAGTGTCTTTCTCTCTCTCCCTCCATTCCCCTTATCGTTCTCTTCATTTTTTTCTATTGTTCTTTTCCCTTTTTATTTCTCTTTTTATCGTTCCTCTTCTCTCTCTTTCTCTGCTTCCTCGTCTATCTTCCTTTTGCCAGCATTTTTCTCGCTTCTTTCTTTTTGGGTTTCTCCATCTTTACACGGAGTAACTTTGCCTTGCCGGGCTTGTCCCGTTGGTCAGGAACAGAAAGAGAGAGAGAGAGACAGACGATTGTAGCTTTGGAATTCAAGACTGGTCATTTTATTTTAGCGCCACCATGAATCCGTATAGAGTCTCTCTTTCTCTTACATATTTTTCTCTCCTCCTCACTCGCTTTCGCGGTCGGTCCTCTTTCATCTCTCGGGAGCCCACGGTGTGCAAATTCCTGAGCATCCCCGTGGGAGAATAATACCTGAACGACCGCGTATATATACGTATCATTATCATTCTAATAATACATTTTTCTTATTAATATTATCATTGTTTCCATATGAATACTGAATGAATTCGTTTAATTGAAGAAAAAAAAAAGAAAATTCCTTTTTCATGTTTATTCTTTTCAAATCCTCGGGATAATTTGAATGAGAAATGTTGTTTATCCGTGAGACGATTGTTACGAATGAAAAGCTCAATTTTCTCAACATATTTTCGTGGGAAAAATTATTTTCTTCTTTGCCCTTAATTAACTCAAATTATCAAATCGTAAACAATGGTATGGAAAACTTTTCGTCGTGCATTCACCGAGACTAATCGAATCTCCGCTTCCAACGCAGAGGCAGATTGACCCAGTGTGTCAACGAAGCTGCCAAAATTGGGACGATTCATGAAGTTTCATCAAGAGAACAAACACTTAATATTATTTATCAGAAATATATAGTAAACGAGCGATGTTTACCAAGCAGGAAATGATGATTTTCTTGCCTCATAAAAATTGGCTGCAGCCTCAGGGATTATTTGAAACGAGGGAATAAATCGAGTGCTGGCAAATAATCAATGGAACGTGCTCGAGAATATCGACTGCTGTTATCGTAATGTGCCGAAAGTGGTTTTCGATCAGTATATTCATTTAATTTGAGTTGCTTTTGCTAATATGGTGAGGGAGTGAAATTGCAAAACATATGCATGTCGAAAATAAAGGCTATTCTTGTCTCTTTCCCTCTGATTCGCGTTTTGGTCAGTTTCGGGGGTATAACGCCGTGAAATATATCGCGAACTATTATTTCCTCAGCAATGTGTGCGCGAACTTGGTATTTGTGGACGTGAGCAAAGGTACGTGGGAACTCTGGTCCAGCATCACGCGAACTGGAGAATAATCTCGTGTGTACACGACCTATATGCATATATAAAATATATACATAATCGTATGGACAGTGTGCATTTGTACGTGTGAACGTGAAATTTGTGTGTGTTATGTACCGTAGATTTTCTCGTGTACACGAGAAATTGTCGGTTCGGCGTGCAACGATTCGTTTGCTCATTGCCCTCATCAGAGACGAAGAGTGCACGAAGCAAATATCCGGCTGTATATATATGAGCCGCGAACATGTTTGTATATATAATGATCGATATAGACATATATTTATCCGTTAAATGGGACTCGTGCACGCGGATGTATGAGAGAATTTGAATGTGCAGATAACTGTACCACATGGAGTGCATAACACGAATCTATGGCTGTTGGTTGTACACGAAAAATTGGATCCAACGTGCAGGCAATTAGCCCTTTGCGCCATAGCGGAAGTTACGTTTTCCCAGGCGCGTTTTTTTCTCTGGTTTTTCGATCATTAAACTGACCGGCTTTTCCCTCTGATCCCGCGCGGAGAAATTCGCGAATGTAACAAGTTCGCTATCGAATTTAGCGTTGGAATTATTTTTACGAGCTTCAAAGTTTACGAAGGAAATGTAGCACTTTAAAATATAAATATAAAACTACAATAAAGAGAGGAAATGAGAGGGGGAGAAGGAATGGAGAGATTCTTGTATACGCAAAGAAGGGGGAACAAGATAAAAGCGTGTTCGAGCGGATGAGGAACGAACAGAGAGAAAAAGAGTGGGAAAGAGAATCTCGAAGAGAAGCTGCAAGGGCTCATTGAGCCTCTCTGCGCGGCGTTCATTGAAAAGTATTTGGCCAACGGCCAGGTCACTTTTAGATGTGTCCCGGCCAAGCCAATCGCGCTCTCACCCTCTCCTCGCTCTCTTCCCCCCACCACTCATTCTTTTGCGCTGTTTCGAGCGGTAAAAAGATCGAGTTTTTCTCCTCGTGACGCACTCCGTAGCTCTTACTTTTCAATTACTCATCCACCAGTCACCGCGTACATTTTCCCTTATCCGTCATTTACTCCTTTAACTTTATTATTATTTTTGCAAGTATTGTCGATGACATGCAGTTCAGGAGAGTTTACTCACGACGCGTTTGAGCTCCACAAGTGCATGGTCGATGCTGCACTTCGATTGCATAGTCTCATACCTTTCAATATAGTTTTTTTTTTTTAAATATTTATACACAAGCGAAACTTTTTATTTGGAGGAGAATAAGAAGATCGACCATTTGCACGCAGCAAACTTTAACCAATCTCTCTCCCTCTCTCTCTCTCTTTTCTTTACTCTCGAGTCTGGTATACTCGTAATCTTGTTTCCCCAAGGATTTAGCCCCGCGGTGTGCGTTTAAAGTTGCGCCCACTCCATGCAAGTCTCTCGACTCTTCGCATAGAGTACCTGTGTATATATTTGAGCTTTACCATGTACTCAATACGCGCGTTAATTTACATACAGGTTATGGACGGCTTTCCATGTACTTGAAAATTTTCAACTTGAAATATTGTCTCTCGGTGTAATGGAGAAATTTCAAAGAGGATTACGAGGGTTATAAATAAAATTCCGCTCAAAGAAGAACAGCCTTTCAATTTTTCTGCGTGGGATTCTTTCGCGACTCTCTCCCCGAACAAGTCATCATACAATTTTGAGATATATGTAGATTTTATTTCCCAAGTCCATATCGAATTGAAATTGGTTTTGAACGTGATACTCGCGAGGAGGATTTTTGTCCTTTTATCATCCACGTGGATCTTCTGGCATGGCTGTGTATGCGAGAGCAGGATGAAAACGTACTTCGGAGTGGGAGGCAAGTAGAGGAATGATAAAAGATTTAAAAAAACAGTAAGTCGGACGCGAGGAAGGGAGCGAAGAAAAGGGAGTTCGCACGTGTCGTTGCCGCGGTAACTCGCCTCGTGAACGCGCGAGACTCCAACGTGTCTCCCCGATCTTCCTAAAGTTATCACCAATGCACACGGTGTCCTGAGGGACTCTTTCTACTGATGGTCCTAATTCTAAATAATAAAAAAAATTGAAGAAACGTGGGCAAATGTGACCAACGGATGAGTCGATGTTGATAAAGTTTTTACGCTCCAGTTATCGACTTTGTTCGATGCAAAGTATGAAGAAATCCGCAAAATTGTCACATTGAACCAAAATTTACGTTCGCTCTCGAAAAAATACGGAATATCGTGTGAAAGGAACGACTGGAGTTTGCATCGTTGGAATTCACGAAATTGTGTTTTTTCTTGAGCAGGACTCAAGTTTCTTGTTCAATATTTGGTCAGGCTAATGAAACGATATTTTTTTAGGATCCGAACACGAAATCTTGTCACGAAAATGGTCATGGTTTTTGTAATTGAATAAACAATTGATAGTAAAAGTATTTTTCGATCCGATTCGATGATATCGATCTCTACGAACTTTGAGGACACCCTTTGTACATTTCTTTACAAGATTCTGGTTGGCGTATACGTGGGTATGTGTATCCGCGAGAGTTGTGCTCTCTGCGTCGTTCGGTACCCGCTGGCAAGATCTATTTTCGCGTTTGCGGAAAGCGCACTTCCTCTGACGACCGCGAGACGACTCTCGGTTCGAAATATATAGGTTATAGCTCGGCGGGGCACATATCGGTTGATCCGGCATTCGAGAGACACGCTCTATCCCTTTTCACCCGATAAACCGCCGCCGCGCGTTTTCAATGCATATATGGAACGAAGAAATATCGGAGAAACTTTGTAAATTCGCCTTTACAAAAAGCACAACACATACTTTTTTCTCTCTCGCTCATAGTTTCCAACTTTTTTCACTCCATTGCCTGCTTTCGTATTTTACGTTTATTTTCTTATTAACACGAATCGGGAATCCCGTTATCCAAAACTTACTAACAAGTTTATCAGTTTCTCAAACTCGCTCGGGATCTGCTTAGGATCAACTTTTCAAAAGCGATCCATCGAGTTCAGTTAAAACGATAAATTTAACCAGTGAACCAATGTTGATTTAAATTCAATACAAAAAGCAAAAAAAAGCAAACAATTCGATACGTGGAGGAAAAAAAAACTGAAAGGGAAAAAAATGTTTCGGAGAAAATGAGAAAAAATAAATAAATAAAAGAACGAGAAATAAAAAACAGTCTGTAGCAAGAGAAAGGTACGAGCAAAAAGTTCTCGAGTAATAGGACACCGCTCATTCTTTTATATTGAACGAGTTCTCCCCGCGATACGTACGTATTCCACTCTCTTCTTTCGTAGACACAACTTTTATGAATGACTACGATTTATTAATAGCCGCTGGAGACATACCATGAGCTGATATTACACCTGTACACATTTCTACACTCGCACATATTTGCCGAAACAAACAACTGTATACAGACATTTTTCCTATATTATTCGATATCAGAAAATGAGGAATTTGAAGAGCAAACACGAGGTTCCTCGACCTTACGACAAAACCCGGCATTTGCTTGTTCTGTAGAAAGAAAAAAAAATACGTTCATTTTGTTCTTCAATTTTTAGTAACTTTGTCGAGTAAAAACTCGTGTTTAACGAAATTCTGGACTTTTCAACTGTTCGTGACACACTGGGTCAATTTGACCCGAGTTTGAAAATTTCCTGATGGGAAAATGTGTCGTCGAGAAACTTAGATCGTATCGAGCGCTGACTGCACACCTCCAACCACTTACAAGGTTTTGGTCCGCCTTGAGTAACGCGGAGGCACAGAGGAGAAACGTGAATTGAATTTAGACGAAATATTAACTCGCTCCGAGGTATAACGGATGCACCTAATACATCGAAAACTGTGAGAATGAATATTGAGGCTTGGTGTGAAACTTGATTTTCGCATACGCGTATGCACACTGATTCATTGATTTCCGATCGAATAATATTTCCTACATGTGCGATCGAAAATTTGCGCGTTAGTTCCTTCACAACGCGCCCAGCTATTTCCCCTTCATGAATATAAATAAAGATTCGTTTATATATACAAATATACATAAAACATTTGCGTGCAGTCACGAATCCAAGTAGGGACGATTCTCCAGTTAGTACATAGCACGAGCCATGAATCCATACATTCATTATATACAACAAAAATATATATGTATTGGTGGCAGCAATGAAACGAAATAATGCGACGTGGTTTCAGCGACGAACGCGTTCGATTAATCACGATTTGCAACGTGTGCTCGAGCGACTGTAGAGCTACAAAAACATTTTTTTTATTCAACTTTTTTTTTCACATTCCCCCATGGCAATGAATCATTGCTCCGATCAAACTTTTAATCACCGTGTCTAAAGGTTTCAAGCACAAATACGGTGGTCGAGGGAAATGGACGAAAGAATGATTGGAATTGGATCCGAAAAGCGAATAAAATTGAGCGCGTATATTTAATGGGATAAGAAAAAACGTTGGAAACAATTAGGAAAGAAAGTATTGAAGCGAAATAAAAAGTTTCATTGAGTATCGAATAAAGAAAGGAAAAGAACAAAAAAACTAGGACTCAAAGATTTTTACGAGACGTGGGAAATATAAAAACGCAAGAATGGTGAAACGGGGTGAATTAATGTCTCGCTGAATAACTTTGTATGTCCAAGACTCTCTTTTGTATATCTGTGTATGTAGGAGAAATGCGTTTCGCGTTATAAGTTTGGCAAGGGCTTCAGAGGATGGAGACGACGAGTCTGGTGGCCTATTCGAGTCCCGTTCTACTTATAAAGCATCAATGTGCTTTAACCTACTTTTTCCGAATGCCAGAGAGAGCAAAACGTTGAGAATGACGTCATTCCAGAAAATAGAATCTGTAACTTTTCCCAACCGCTTTATCCCCCCCATGTAACGCTCCGCGATATTGTGTTTTTCGGCCCCTCGCTTCGAATTTGATTAATCTCTTGGTCCTTGAGATGAAAAAGCACGCGAATCAGACAGAAGGATCCTTGGAAAATGGGCATAAGCAAAAGAGGAAAATAGAAAAGAAACGAGACTCGAAAATTCGTAAAAAAAATGATCGTTTCCAAGGGAATATCCAGCTGAATTATTTTTACTTAATTTCATTGGGTTGCTTTGATGGAAAATGCAATTAATATTCAACCCTTCGAGTACATCTTTCGTAAAAATGACCCGAGGCGTTTTTTAAACCGTTATATTTCGATAAATGTGCATGTTTTTTTTTTGAAGAAACGTTTTTCGAAGTAAATTATCCACATTTTATGGCCCTGAATTGTTTCTCTGACAAAAACCAAAATAAACTTGCCAAAAATTCGTTATCATTAAATGCGGAACGATCGGTGAAAGAAAATTGTTGGGGTCAAAAGACCCAGTATGCAGTCGAAGGGTAAACGTTTTGGAATTATTATCCGTTCAAATCAAATTCTCAAAAAAAGAAAAAATCGAAACATCTGGCTTATTTGGTTGGAAAACGATTCAGAAGCCCGGAGGGTTGAAAAAAAAGCAAGAAAGCATCAAGCTGTTTTGTATCGAGTTGATGAACTACTCTCGAGTGTAATTCCGAAATTGAGTATACGAAAAGCTTTTCTAATAAAACTTCGCCCTCCGGTAGACTCGTAATACTCGTAACGTAATTACGTTTTCTCATTCATGAAAACCTGTTATTACGGAAAATTAAGGAACTCATTTGTGTCCAGGAGGAATGATATTTCTGCAGATGGAAAACGGAGACAAATTTCTCTCTCTCTCTGTCTCTCTATCTCGCTCCCTCTCTTCCTCTCTTTTTCCTCTACTCTACGTCGACGTATATTTATTCCGTCATCGTGTCAGACACCGGTACGTGCCTAATCGAGTCTGTTGTGACGCAGGTGCTCCTTCTTATGCAGGTATACAGTTTTCTTTGTCTGCGTGTTTGCTGCATGAGACCGCGATCGAAAACGAGACTGATGATATTTCTCATTAAAAAAATGAAAGAAAATAAAACCCCGTAGAATAAAGCGAAAGAATGAAAAATATTGTTGAGCTTTTCATATTATTAAATAAATAGAAAATTGAATGAAAAATAATCGAGGGAAGCAACGCGATTGATGAAAAACAATAACGTCTGAGGAAAAGATCGAAAACTCGAATGATTTTCAGCAATTCCGTTGAAAAATAGAAACTCCATAGATTGAAATGCGTTTGTTCGTTTTGGCAACAATTCATGGGCGAGCGAGCCAACGATTCTGTGTGTCGATGCAGGAGACAAAGAGAAAAAAACGTAACGTTTATGAAGGTGCAACGCAAGTTGCATTGCGAAGAGGCTGTCGCGTTTCGTTCTCATCGCGACATTGGTTCTCGTAACTGTCGAATCGTGAATCGAATGACGAAATATATTTCTACCGATTGTTTGGCTGGATAGTGTCGCTCCTCGACTCTCGTATGCAAGTGTTGACTTTAATTTTCATGCTCCCAGGACTCGTCACGTCTTTTGGACGGAAAAAACGTTGAATAAATTGCACGACGTTGCAATTTTTCCATCAACTTTACGAAGAACGTAGAAGTTTTGAGTTTCGTGTGAAAATTCCACTGAATATCGAAATTCGAGTTTAGTTTATAGTCAAAATAAAAAACATTGAAATTATTAACCCCCTCGAGTGCACACACCTTACTGGGTCAATCTGACCCGAAGCGTTTTACAAATCGTTGTATTCCGGTAAATAAGCATTTCTTGTTTTTTTTGGCCCTAAATTTATTTTTTAACGAAAGCGAAAGTGAATGTCAAGCGATCGGTGACAGAAAATTTTTCGGGTCAAAACGACCCAGTGTGCATTCGAAGGGTTAATATAATAAAATTGAGGATTCAATGGAATAAACGACGAAGCTCATCGCGACATTGTTGAATATTTATCAATTGTTTTTATCGCGTAATTATGACCAGACCTCAATACGCAATGCACCAATGTTATCATAACATCGTAATGGCTATTCGTATGTATAAGAGAGGAAGAGCGCTCGGAGAATGCAAAAAGTAGGTTCGAATGACGTGTAAACGCAGATGCGTATCTGATACGAATAAATAAATGAAGTTGAGGCCACGAGAGTACGCGATATAATGATAAAGAGAAGAACAAGTTAAAGGCAAAGACGAAGAAGAAGAAGAACGACGAGGAGAAGTCGCGTAGGCGTTGAGGCGAATCTTCCCGATGACGCAATTCCCGTGGAATCAACCGCAAGCAAAAGGGGCACAAATGATCGATCACAACTAAGAATGTAATTAAGAAGACAAGCTATATACTGCGAAGATCGATCCTGTCAACTATTATAATTGCGCGTTGGTTAACGATTTACGTTACGCTTGTTCAGAATATTTTTTTCCTCTGATTCTTCTGCTTTATTTTTTCATATGATCCGCATATGTTCCTCTGGAAAATTGTATCCATTGGAAAACAAAAAATTCGTCATTTTCCGCGAAATATTCATTTTTCGATCGTGAACTCTGAAAATTTGCAGAAAATCGAGAAATTAAAATAAAAAAAAAAAAAAGCGAAACTCCATTCTGGACCCAAATCAAATGCAACCACGAGCTTCAATTCCTCATAAATCGAAAGTGAAAACAATTTTGCAGATGGAACTACAAAACTGTAAAAAAAAATGGCAATTCGAGATCCTGCGCAATTATGACCGTAATTTAGTACCGAATAAGTTCTTGATAATTATTCTTTGTAATTGAAAATGTATTGTATTATAGAAAATTCTTGTAACAGAAAATATGAGAAAAGGGGCTAGATTTGTGTTCGACATGCATCAAATTTGCAGTAACATATACGCGGACACGCATACATGAATAAATGTATGCATATTGAGTGGAACGACGATTGGCCAGACCGAGTCCGAAGTTTGCATTGTTCGAATGTTGCCATATACGGTGAGAGAGTTTCCAATGTGCTCGATGTAAGCGAGAGAGAGAGAGAGAGAGAGAGAGAGAGAGAGAGAGAGAGAGAGAGCAAGAGCGAGAAGAGGAAGATGAGAAAACGTGCAACAGGAGCTTTGGTCCGAATCTTGCATCTCTCGGCTGCTGATAATACAAGAGAGAGAAGAGCGTATACTCGTTCTCGATGCTATAGCCGATTCTTCAATGTGTTCTTATTGTCTTTGCGTCTTTCTCCTTCGCTCCGAGGTTCGGGAGAGAGAACAAAGAAGAAAATATAAGAATACAAGTCCGGAGTATCCGGCGTGTTCGAGACATGGTAGACGTGAACTCGACTCGTTTTGCACTGCACCGTATAGTTTATTTCCACCTCCTGTTCTCGTGTCTCTGTCCTTTTAGCGCGGCAAGACTCTCGCTATTTTTGTCTTTCTCTCGCGCTTCCTTTGCCCATACCATTCGAATCGCTTGCCCGTGACGCGCCCTCTGGGGCATTAGTTCAATCATTATTTTCCTGTATTCTCATCTCGAAACTCTCAACGCAGTACACCTTCCTTATTCCGATTTGAATCGCTTACGATCGCTCATTCAATTCTTTTTCATTTCGATCGAAAAAATTTCTATTTGCTCCAAAATAAAAATCATCTAAAATTTGTTTTCGTATAACAACGAAGCGCAAAGGCCTGCAATGCGACTGTTGCAGGCCAAAGTGGACCAGGGGCTTCCCCCACACAACACAAACGGATCGTTGGCCAAATAAATATTTTCATGGACAATTTGAAAGTAAAATTGACCAAAATCCAAAAGTTTTGAACCTTCGAGTACACACTGGGTCGTTTTGACCCCAACAATTTTCTGTCACCGATTTTTTGGCATTCATAATGGCAAGGAATTTCTTGGCATTTAGTTTCCGTTAATTTTCAAAAAGTTTACAAAAAAAAACATATTTACCGGGACACAACGGTTTGAAAAATACCTTGGGTCAGATTGACCCAATATGCACTTACAGGCTGTGTGCACTCGAGGTTTTAAGCAACAAAACGTTGAAATTTCGCTGATTCATCAAGATACTATAGTTGAGTAACATTTTTTCATGTGTGAGTTTTTGTTGCAAGACTTTTGCTTGGATTTCATTGCCTGGTCAGCCGCCCTGTCTCTCCTCGTGCGTTTGACTTGCCAGGAACGATTTCGCCAAAGCACGTACTCTGATTCTCCACCATTATCTCTCTTTTGTAAATTTTGTTCCTTTGTGGCTGACAGCATCAAAGTGCACGACACACGAGGGTTGTTATCGTGCCAGATTTCCGATTATACAACAGCCAGAAAAAGTTGCATCACTTTACAAGGAACGAAGAGGCACTTGACTGTATTTTCGCATACAAAAATATTATGTTCGCTTGTATCGTATAAATTTGTCGTGTATTTATACATCGGTGCCATTTTCCCTTTGGCTCTGCGTCAATGCGGAAGCTCATCTTTTTCGCACGCTCCGTCTATATCTATATGGACCTATTTTCCTACTTCCCCCTTTTTTTCCTCGACGCAGGTTAGGGTGAGCGAAAAAAAGCTCATGGATGAAAGCCACACAGCGAGACTGCATGAAAAGCGTATATTCTCCCTTTGGCTCCATCTTTCCTCTTTTCTCTCCTCTCGCCACCGTGAGAAAAAGTCGCTGTCGACCCTCGAGCTAACTAAAAGCCATTATGCTACTCGGAGAACATCCTTGTTGGAGAAACGCATGCTTTTTCTAATTATATGTGTTTTTCCTTACAAAATATACAGAGTTATGAAAAGGCTATTAAAAGCGCGCATGAGCAGGAATTTCGTTGGTGCTCGTTATTTATCAGTCGGCATATTGACCCTTCTGTACGAATCAAGTCAATTTTGTCAACGCATTTCCATTGACACCTGCTGCTGGCTTATCAAAAGTTCGATTGCAAAGAAATTGCCAAGCAAAAACTCTCGATCCTTCGTACCTTTCTCAGCGAAAAACCTGAGGCTGCGAAAGCACACGAGAGATCGACGTCGCCCAAGAAGGTTTGAGCTTGCAAAAATTCTTTCCTGCCCTTTTTGCCTGGACAATATTACGAGAATTTATGAGATTCGTGATAAATCGGGCCAATCGGAATATCTGCACTACTCGACGGTCACTGTATGCTTTTTTGCACAGAAGAAAACTTTTTTCGGGATGTTGACGTTTGCATCGTTGGACTGCAACGAAATTCGTTATTTTATTCTATTTTTTGAAAAGAATCAAAAATTTAACTGCTGTGTTGGGCCATGAAAATTTTAACAAATCAAGCACTGGATGGCAATATTTTTTGTTTAACTCCAACGATGCAAAATATCGTCTCTATCCTAATCATTTTTATCGTACGACTTGCTCGTTCGATTCCCTAAAATATCGACTTTTCACGATGAACAATTTATCAGTGAACATTTTTTTTTCCAAAATTCTTTACGTCCTCAGTTTCAAAGATTCCATTGGATTTTTCAAACTATTTCCGAGCAATTGGATCATGAGATCTGATTGATCGATCATGGGAAATATGAAGTAAACGAGTCGATTTTTTAAACACTTTCTTCCCAACGCGTTAATTGGAAGAAAAAAGACATGATGAACGTTGACAAGAATAGAGTGGCGATAAAACGTTGACCGCGTAAGAGAAAAAAATACGTTAGTGAATCGGAGAGAGTAGAAATAAAAAAAAAAAAGAAAAGCTCTTACCTCTTAGCGCGCCGGCAGTTGTGGCGAGTAAACCCTGAAGCGTTCGGCTGTGGTGATGAATTAAATTGTGAAAATCGGCTCTAGCTTGATGTCGGAGTCGATCCTCGGTCTCCCGATTGCAGCACGGTCCACCGCAGGTACCTTGAGTAAAAAAAACGCAGCGTAAGAGACGCGAGGCGAGAAAGAGCAATGAAAATCGTATTAAATGCATAAAAATGTAATTCTCATGGTTGCTCACTAATAAGTTGACTAAATAAATGTCACGCGTTATCGCGTTAACATGATTGTAGAAAATTAAAAAAGTGTCGGGGGTTTTCTCGGTCGGGCGTTAATTTTACGCTCGAGTTACGAAACCTTTAAAAAGCTGATCGCGCGAAGAGTGCACGAGCAGCAGGTTCGGGAAAGCGGGGCGAGAAAAGCGTTGTTACGAGGGAGACTCTCGGAATTATTGATATTGCACGCGCGCATAACTTTCCCGTTGACTTCATCCTGCGAGCGTCAAAATCGCTGTGATGCGGAGTCGCGAGCCTCGTGGCATGCACCACGTATCCGTCAGAATAATTACGCCCGGCGAATTTCGAATTCATCGCTTTTTTCGATCATGAGTTCCGCGGTCACTCGATCTCTTGCCATATCGGTCCACGTCCCACGAAATGGAGATTCAAATGAACGCACACACATCGAACTTTACTGCCTTTTTCCGAGAAATCAAAATTTTCGCGAACGCAAACTTTCGCACAAAAATTAAGAAAGAATTTAAACACGATGGTCGTTTTTTGAGCTTTTGGACAAAATTTCACCTCGCCCTGCTGCTGACGACCAGTATAAGGTCGATGAATAATCAGACGCTTATTTCTACAGTATTCATTCGCGTTCATACATGGACAAGCCTGTTCCCTACGTCGCGATATATTGTCAATCATGCAAATTCCAAACGTCCGTACGCATAGTTATACAGCAGTGAGGATTACGAAGATACATATGAAACAGCTAGGCAGAGGGTTTGCTCGGGTATTGCATCGAAATTATAGCACACAGAAATTCCATATGGAACACAGTGAATATTATTTGCTCGAATGTATACTCTGAATAAACAGAAACCGTGTCATCGACGTGGCTAGAGTTTCATTACATAAATAAATTCAACTATGAAACAAAATCAACTGCAGTGAAAGTGAAAAGTCTCGTGGTCCGATGTATGGAAAAACGTTCAAAAGCCAATAACACACTCGAAATGCATCGAAAATATTGTAATCCCTGTATATTTTTTCATATGTCGATTTCTTTATTCCGAAATAAAACGACGAGAGTCAAACTGCGAAATACTGCAACGAACGATTATCCAATGAACTTGGGATCGAGCCATCGAAATCGTATGAAAAAATCAAGAAACTGGAGAACAAAACGATTTTTTCACGATGGAGAAAGACTCGAGACCAGGAAAAAGAAAATATCGTTTCGACTAGCTCCTGGAAGAGTGAACGAATCAATGACACTGAAGTTCGCAACGTTAGGGTCCAACGATGATTAATATCGATTGTTTGCCACGCGAAACGAAATTCTGAAAAATCTCTTGACCGCTAGATTCGATTGCACGAAAGTTCATGGAACTGGTTCGGCTCTGCATAACAATAAGAAATCGATTCCACAAAACGATCGTGAGGCCTGCCCAATAATTCACAAAATCTATTAATCCAATAAACTACATTAGAGGGATTTGTTGTTCGAAATTATAGTTACGATTGAGCAAACGAATGAACGTGCCGAGCAGCAGCAGCAGCAGGAGCAGCAGGACAAAGTGGACAAAGTTGATCGTGAATTATGACACGAACGCATAACACAGATCGCATATAATAGAAAATGCTAACAACATTATTGCACCTGTTACTGTTGGAGGATGATAGTTTAATATAACGAATTAATATCAAACACGATATCGCCCGGATTGGGTAAGCATTGGAAAATGTAATTGCACATAAACATTCGCACATTTGCGCGTGTATACGCTCGGATAAGTTAAAAGTGGATCGATACCTCGTGCTCTCGCGTTCGCAAACGAATAAATTTGTACGTATACATATTTGAGTAATTATGTGTGGAGTGTGCCGTGTGTGCCGCGAGCCAGAGAGAGTTGCCTAATTAGTAGGAAGGCATATCGAAGCGCATCTGGTGCAGTTGCTTCAATTAGGTTTACCACGACATATAACTAATCGGTTGTAGCATCTTTTGAGGCTGTGGCGGCGAGGATCGATGGAAGCTCGACGAGATGAGGCTGCTGGATGCTAGAGCTCGGAGCTCTCGTAATATTTTCATTTTTTATTACGTCAACGTAATAAGAAGTGCGTGTCTGTGTGTCGAAGGAATGAAATAAAAAAAGCGATGTTTTTCATTGGGTATTGCGGTCTCGGGTTTCTGAGAAATCGTCGACTTCCCGCTCGAGCCTCAAATAGCCAATTTATCAATAATTCCAGCACTATCTTTCCACCCTCGATTGTAAAATTCTCGCATGTCTCTCTGCGTCTGTTCGCAGTTTCCCCTCCTGTTCTACGTGTCATCGTAACCGATACATTTTCTGGCGGTTGCAATTTTCGATAAATAAGATCGTGACGACATTGAGATGAAATGGCGGACGAAATATCCGACGAATGAAGAGAAATAAAAATCGAGTTTTGGGGAAAACGTTTAATAAATATGAGAAGAAAATAAAGTAAGAAGAATAAAAATAAAACCGGAAATAGCTGCGACCTTATGGAATGAACTTTTATTCATTTTTTATATTCCACGAAGTAATGAGGATCGCGATCCTCAAATGTTCCCAAAACCATAAAGGGGTTAATACGAAAGACGCGGGAGGGGTGAAATGAAAAGAAAAAAGAAAATCGACATCGTTTTGGTCGAAATCTTTATGGACCACGTGAGGGAAGGAATTATTATTGGAAAAGGGTCGTCCGAGGTCTTGTCCCCATGAGAATGTCCTCTTTCTCTCTCTTCGGTTTTCCTATTTAGTTTTTTTTTCCCTTACTGTGCCTCTTTTATTTATGATCTCGTGAGAGAGCAGCGTGACAATAATAACCATTGTCTCTCTCGTCGAGCATTTGCTCCAGTTCGCTTTTTCATCACACGCTTTTTCCGAATCCTCATTTTTCCCTGTTGCGCTCGATTTTATATTCCTTCGTACGAATTTCCACAACAAATACCTGTTCGATTCTGTACAAGCGAAACCGCGCACGCATCTGTATTGTCTCTTGTGTCAATCCGGCTGAACGTCAAACGCACGTCCGCGGCACTCACAATAAAATATAGTGTCAAATTTCTAAAAATCGAAAAGCGACGCTGCGATTGACTGGGAAATTCTCAAAAAAAAAAAAAATTGTATTGACCACGATTGTGATGAGATTTTAGTCGAACCAGCCACGTTGCATAAATATTTCATTAGGCCACGGGATGGTTGAATTTGTTGATAAAAGTCAAGTTTACAACTTTATATTCCGATGGACGTGACGAACAAAATCGTCAAGGTCGAGTATGCAAAAAAATTTAAAAAAAAATCGAAAAACCTTTCGGATGCACAATTTTCCGTTCATCAGAACGAGAAATCGTTGGAGACGAATCTTTCTTACGATGTTGAAGTTTGCATCCTTGGAATGCAACGAAATTCTGTTTTTTCTTAAGCAGAGCTCATGATTTTTATTGAATATTTTCTCCAGACAATAGAACGATTTTTCATCAAGATCCAGAGACAAAATCGGTACGAAAATTGTCATGGTTTTTGAAATTGAACAAACAATGAATAGAAAATTTATTTTTCGTTGGACGTAGCGAACTTTGGTGTCACATTTTTTGTTTTTTTTTCCTTCAGTGCGACGACCTCATCAGACTGCAGTAAGGCCTTTTAGAAACCTTATCCCACAGTTTCGTTTTTATCGAAATGTGTTTACGTCTCAATGATGCTGAGGGTGTAAAGAAAAAGCGATGCAACTGGCACTCGAGGATGAAAAAGAATTATTAACCTCACGAACTTGTTTGTAG
The DNA here is from genome assembly GCA_037952995.1 of Hyposoter didymator. Lineage (NCBI taxonomy): Eukaryota > Metazoa > Arthropoda > Insecta > Hymenoptera > Ichneumonidae > Hyposoter > Hyposoter didymator. The sequence goes on along the minus strand of JBAJMU010000006.1, from coordinate 11,063,766 downwards.
AGAGATAGACACGAGGACGGAGGGATCTGTTGCGAGGAGCACGCGTCAGAAGCGTGCCGAAGAATCCTTACGTTCAACATATATGTTCATTCATATACAGGGTGTCGAAAGAGTCATTCCCCATAAAAACGCATCGCGTCGTGTCTATTTTCGCAACGGGCAACATTTCCGAGGCGAATTCGATCTCGAAATAGATTCGCAAATCCGACGGAAAGTCTCGAAGATTCTGAGAAAATGTTTGAACACGAAACTCCACGGGATCTGCGAAGGAGCCGAGACGGAAAATCGCCGGAGCGATACAACGGTGCGGAGCATGCCGCTAAAGTTTCGATACACGTTTCCGAGGACCTTTGGCGGTCCAAACCGAGTGGGGGAGGGGAGAACGTCACGCCCGCGTGTTTGATATCTCACTGAGAAACGTATAAGTTGTCGAGTGTGCCACTAGACAAGAATCGCATACATTTGTCCCGCCTCAGCGGATAATCTTGTAACCGGATCTTATAATCGCTGGCATTAATCGAGAGAGACGAAAGCGTGGATATTCTGTTACCGAGACTGTGCATAATCATCGATCTAATATTACAATCGAACGCGTCTACAATTTCATCATCGCTCGATCACTCATTCAACTTTATCGCGTTGTTCGCATCGTTTTTTAGACATTCAAAAAATACCCAAATCGGATGCATATCCGGCGAGGAATTTGCGACAGGAAGCTGCATGCTCTATCGCGCTGTTGCCGTTCACAATCTTCGAGGGAGAGGGTGTCCATCGAAAAATTAAAAAAAACTCACGTGTCTACATTTTTTTTTTTTTTTTTTATAAAAAAAAAAGATCGTTCAATACCGAACCATTAAGGATTTTCCTTGCCAATTGCGAATTAGAGGACCGCAAAAAAAACACAAAAATGCAGCGATTCTCGGAAGTCATGAAAAAAAAAATTTCGCAAACTTCACCGATGCAAAATGAAGGCACGAAAAATTTCTCAAACCCTCAATCCGAAGCGGTCGTCGAACGAACGATTTTTCGAATTTTTCCATCACATTTTTTTGATTTTTATTTTTTACTTTGGACGATCGAATTGTTTTTTGTAATTAACGTGGAAAATTTTTTTTTTTTTGCAATTTCGAAATAAACTGGGAATTTATCTCCAAATTGTCGTGAAAAAAAAGCTTTTTGGTTTTTCTGATCTTTCTAGTAATTTTTTGAAATATTTGAAAAATTATTAATACAGAGAGAAAATATTCAACACGATTCGACGATAAAAACTTGAACGCGGTCTAAATAATCCGTAGAGCTAATACAAGCGAAAAAAAGCAAACTAGTTGGATTGTGTCATGTGAGCGTAACGGAGAGTCAAAAAGAAAGCGGAAAAAAATTGATCAACGAATGTTTCCTTGTAAGGATTACAGGACTTTTTTTATTTCGCACTCTGTCTCGCTCCTGAGGAATTTCCGAGGCCCGAGCTGAGCCGTCCTGTGGCTCCTATCACAAACATACTCGCGCGCTCATAAAGACACACGCACACACACACAAGAATCTCCCCTTCGGGTAAAGGCTAAACGGGCAATCGTCCGCCCGATGCTGCTGAGAGCCTCGACTTGATTCTCGACTCGAATTCAACAAGCATCGACGCGGCCACTGCACTCCTTGTACCCGCAGCAACGGCCGCGCGATCGCTCGTGAGAGCTCCATTTTTAATTTACTCGTTGGAATGTCACCTGTCGATATGTCTATGTATAAACGCGAGTTTAAATCATCGAAAAAGTGTCGCCAACCAGCGGTTCATTCCCTTCGAAAAGACTCACGAAACTTGTGGATTTTACTACGAAAGTTTAATTCACGATTTTTTAAACGCATACTCCGAGATACGATTTATTTTGGGGTGAGAAAACGACGACGTTGAAGTTTGCATCGTTCGAATGTAACGAACACTCAGCATTTTTTATAGCAAAGGACAAAATTTTCATACAGTATTTGGCAAAAATGATGGGACAGTCATTTTTTCCATTCAAAAACTCAATTTTACTAGAAATATTAGGACGAGTGCGTTAATGATCGAAATAATTTAAAAAAAATGGATTTTTCGTTATATTGCAACGATGCAAACTACAGGGTTCGGAGAAATGTTCTTCAAATGCCTCCAGAACGTCAAAAAATTCTATAGAGAAAAAGTCGCAAAGTCGCGGACCAGAAATTTTTGCTGGTCCTGGCCTCTTCTGCTGATTATCGATTTTTTCTTCGCATTTTTGCATATTTACGAGAACGCAGGAACGAATTATAAATTTTCTTATTTTCAATGTCGTTTTTCGTCGATTTTGCATAAATATGTTGATTTTAACGAGTAATAGAAACTGTAGAATGTTAAAGGGTAATTAGAGGACGCAGAAGGAGAAGAAAACGTGTACTCACTGTCAGCTGTACCAGAGGCATCTTTGAAACTTTCAAAGTCTGAATAGGTGACATTTGTATTATCGAAAATAGCTTTAACAGCGTCGCACCGGACGGTTGAATTGTCGTGCCTATCGGTAGATCTGGCTGATCTCGAGAAAGCTCCTCCGATCAACAAACAAGAGAAAATAATGACTACGGCATAAGAACCGGTTAAACCGAAAACTGCACACTTGGAACTTATCATTTTTTATTCGTCACTGCTCGTCCTAAAATCTTTATTTATCTCGTCAACGAAAGAATAAAAATAAAACGAAATAAAAATAATGGACGATAAACGTTGAATTATTTCGCAATTGGTCCCCGTTCAGTCTGCTAAGCTTTTCTTCACCCTCGACGGACCTTATTTCGCGACGTTATTAATCTCTGACTCAATATTATTTCATCGCGTTTATTGACGAGGAATTAATCTTTTTATGATCCGGTCCAAACTTGTATTTCTTGTTAACATTTACGATTTTTAAGAGTTTTAGTGAATTATAAAATTGGCGGTTGTATGGCGATTTTTATTTACTTTCAACTCAACGCTCGAATTTTGTCAATTTGTATTCATCCCGTTTCGCACAATACACGCACTATTGAAGCGCGCACTGTTATATACACACAACACCCGCACAATCAACAAAATGGACAAGCATGCAGCACACCGCGAGTAGAACGACCCGCGCGCGAGCGAGCGTTACTCGATTTTTTGATTATTTTATTTCTCTCCTTTCTTTCAATGTGTGCAGATATTTTAGCGACTGTTTAGTCTCCCGAACGCGAGCTTATCGGCTCAGTGCCACGATCGCGACTGCCGCCTGTAGTGGCTGCGGTTCGCGGGACGGCCGGCGCGCGACTGTACCCAACTATACCCAACTGTGCCGCCGTACGCAACTGTAGGCGCGGGGCGCCGCGGATGCCGACCGAATCGGCACGGGCAATATGCATGGGCATTCCTCCCTCGCGCTTTCCCTTTCTACCATCTTTTCTCGCACTCCCTCTTTCCCTATTGTATCCAGCGAATAACCCGACCAAACCGGCCAGCCCAGCAAATTTATGGCGGGCTTTTCGGAGCGCCATCTTCCGAATCTGTACCTCGCAAATTTTCGCACATTTTTTATTCCGTAAACTATCAATCATCCGGCGTTTCCATCAAAATTTTCATCACTTTTTGCCTCCAGTGTCACGAACACGCCAAATATAACGTTCAATTTAGCCACTTTTTCTTGCACAATCGTTTCTGTTCGAATTTTCGAACATTCTACTGATGCTCAACGCCATCGTCCGTGATTAGCTCGAATTAATTTCCAACTTACCGACCGTAGTTAAATAATAACTTACCAATAAAAAATTCAAATCCATTTCAGCTTTGGTGACGATTTTCGCTAGAATTCGGCGCGTGTCTCAACGATGATTGTCTTATTTATATTTTCTTGAAAATAACGAAAACTCTGCCATTTTTCGGCCAATGTTTATGCGAAAATTGCCTTGTACTTTATAAAATCGAGCTACGCATTTCATTTTTATATAATGAGTCATTTTTTATATAATTTTCCCCCGCTTGGGATAAATAACGAGATATTGCGAAAAATGCGAAAAACTAGTTCGACGAAAAATCACATTACGCATTTTATTTGATTATTATAGCCTGGAAATTCCATGGCATAAAATAATTGTGAAAAAATAGTTTTTCCATTTGAAAAGCGTATTACGCCTCGATACCTGAAATTGATGGCAAGAGGAGAACAGGAAATTTGGTAAATTGTTCCGAAAATTGAGGTTCTACGAGATTAACGAAAAATGTAAATTTATTTAGCGTCGTAGATAAAATGCAGTTGATCGTGGAAAGAAAAGAAAACTGAAAACGTAGACTATAAATAATCAGGTCGATGAAAAATGGCTTCGGAAGAAAAAATGGAGATTGATTTTAGATGAAAGTGATTTGGGTTCTGGCCTGATTGACTTGCCATACGTTGAGTTCCTCGTACTCCTCGATGCAGTCGATGATTTGATCGGGTTTGAATCCCTTCTGAGTGCATCGTTCCAAGATTTCGGAAACTTTGACGACTTTGGCGCCAGCGGCGATATTTCGAATAAGTTGGATGATTTTGTCGCTGGGGGTTTGAGTTCTGTCGATGTTTGGGATTTCGGAATAATTGATAGAATGTTTGGACATGGCGATAAGACGATTGGCCTCGTCGATGTCTTCTTTGTCGACGAGATCGGAGAGTCTGAGGCGAGCAAGGGCGGTCGAGAGCCGAACTATGGCGAGTAAGTTTCGAGCTGAAGTGAAAGTTTTGTCGCGACTGTTTCTCGATTCTTTGCGGAGCTCGACGTAAGAGTCGACTATGTGTTCGGTCAGCTCGGCGGGGATACTCGGATCTTTCTGTTTGCAAAGAGCGATGTAGCGGCGGATTAAGTTCATGTCGAGAGCCTCGACCTTGGTCGGGGGCTGCGCACCGTGCCGATGCACGTAAGTAATGTGTTGGGCGAGTCGAAGGTCGTTGTCACGATCTGCGCGGTCCTGGATCAGCCAGAGGAGATCAAAACGCGAGAGGAGGGCAGGAGGCAGCTGGATGTTTTGCTCGATCGATCTTTTTGGATTGTAGCGACCGTAGGCGGGATTGGCAGCGGCGAGAATCGATACTCGAGCATTCAGGCGAGTCATGATTCCAGCTTTTGCGATAGAAATCGTTTGCTGCTCCATCACTTCATGAATCGCGGTTCTATCGGTGTCAGCCATTTTGTCAAACTCGTCGATGCAACAAACGCCTTGATCGGCCAGAACCAAAGCTCCACCCTCGAGCATCATTTGCCCGGTTAGCGGATCCTTCAGCACCGCTGCGGTCAGACCAACTCCGGAAGATCCTCGTCCGGTTGTGTATTGTGATCGCGGTGCCAAACGCGTAATGAAACTCAAAAGTTGCGACTTCGCCACTCCGGGATCTCCCATTAGACAAATATTTATATTTCCACGAATTTTTATGTCCTCTCGCTTACGGTCCACTCCGCCTACCAACAACAGCAACAGAGCCTTCTTCACGTCCTCCAAGCCGTAAATTTCCGGCGCCAGCGACACTGCCAATTTAGTATAAAAATTGTCTGCCGTCGCCAAATTTTGCAAATCTTCCGCTGTCAGTTGCTCGTCCTCGTTTATCGTTTCCATGTTCGTCAAGGTTGCTATTCGCTGCAACATTTCGGTCGAACGCAACGTCAATTATTTTTTTTTTTACAATTGAGAGATTTTTATCATTTCGATTTAAGGTTTTCTTCGCCAAACTATGATTTCTCGCGATGGCAGATATTTCTGGACTATTTTGTAGCTCTTACCGCAAATAATACCTCAACCCTAAAATTACAAACAAATTTTTTTACCTTTGAACTACAAATTGGGGTAAATAATTACCTCACGCGTTTCTTGATCGTAAAATCGTTCCGAAAGCAGTAATCTGATTCCTAAGTACATGAATCTTTTTGTTTTTTCATGCCAAAGAGAATGACGAAGAGGAAATTCGATTGCATAGAGATTTAGTGGGTGAAAAATTGATTTTGACACCTAAAGTACTGAAAATTCAACTTACGAACGTTTTTCGAAGCTCGGCTGGGATACCCCCCCGGTTTGTAGTTCTAGGGTTAATAGCAACGAGAAAAACACTTACGTGAGCATCGAGATACGTTTCGCTGAGCAGCGCGCCACCGGCTTTGGGGTTGAAACCCGATTTCATCATTGGCAAAAATATTCCAGTGACAATAACGTGATCCCCGGGCAAACATTGCCTGGTCACTTCCCCGCGACAATAAATCGTTAGAGATCGTGGCATGTGGCCAACGGGTACTTGATCACTCTGAGCCAATGGAAATAACAAAGATCCCGATTATTCGATCATCACAAAAATAAAATCAACCGTTCAAATTCGAAAATCAACGATTCGGCCAACTCACGTGTTCCTGCAATTTGACCTCCTGGAACTTCAAGAATTTAGAACCTTTCGTTTGCATGTACAATCTTCCGCCGGATTTGTTCACTCGACAATCGTCACTCGGACAAGATTGTTGGGGCATGAAACTCATCGATTGTACAGGCTGATAAGTTTCCGCTCCGCACTGATCGCAAGTGTACGTAGCGACTACTACAAGAGGCATTACTTCGGTCGTTCTCGTTACGATTCCTCGCACGGTAACGAGTTTTCCTATTTTTTCAGCTTTTATGTCCCTCACAGAATAAGCTTTCGCAGCGTCAAAGTCATGGAAATATACTTCGCTGTAAAAAACAATCGATCAAGCATTAACGATTCTCGATATTTTTGAGGGACGTGAAATTTGTATTTTCTTGAGAATTTTTTTTTTGTATTTTCGTTAGAATACTCACAATCTGCGCATGAGCTCCGGAGCGTATCTATTTCTCGGGTCTCTCTGATCACCCTGATTCTGATTTCTCGAGTCCATTAGTAATCTGTGCTCTATGTATATGTCCAGAGCATCTTTTGCCGCTACCGGATGCTCTTTGAAGTCCGGCAGCATTTCTTGTACCAGCTGTGTCAAAAAGATTTTTTTATTATTTTGACCAAAGATTGAATAGGAATCTTGAGATCTGCTCGTGAGAATGCAGAATTTTGTTGCACTTTAACGATGCAAACTTCAAGGTCGTTAATTTTGTGATTTCAATGTTTTGAGTTGGTATCTTACTTCCAAAACGAGATTGGTGTATCGTCTGGTATTGTTGACAATCGCCATTGCCAGCTCGTCGTCAAACTCTTGAACGTCATCGAGGTCAATGTTAAAAGCGACTTGTTCTCTGTGAGCAATTTTGGTCAATTGTTGGCGGTACTTGAAAGTTTTGTCGCCAGTTTTATCGTCCATTTNGGTCCAACAAAAAATACTTTTTCTGTGCAATTTTCAAAACTATGACAATTTTGTGTTTGGATCTTCGAGAAAGATTTTTTTATTATTCTGACCAAAGATTGAATAGGAATCTTGAGATCTGCTCGTGAGAATGCAGAATTTTGTTGCACTTTAACGATCCAAACTTCAAGGTCGTTAATTTTGTGATTTCAATGTTTTGAGTTGGTATCTTACTTCCAAAACGAGATTGGTGTATCGTCTGGTATTGTTGACAATCGCCATTGCCAGCTCGTCGTCAAACTCTTGAACGTCATCGAGGTCAATGTTAAAAGCGACTTGTTCTCTGTGAGCAATTTTGGTCAATTGTTGGCGGTACTTGAAAGTTTTGTCGCCAGTTTTATCGTCCATTTTAACGAACTCGGTGAAAAAAGTTTTCAACTCCTCTGAAAGATTCGAGGACACGAAATAATTTTGGTTCGTTAACTTTTTCATGGGCAATATTGCGGTTAGATTATTTTGGAGCTGAAAATCCAAAACTTTGGATAAGGCGATCGAACATGTTTTGACAAAAATTCAAACTCACCCTTATCTTTCGCATAATCTCGCGAACTTTTCGGTGGCATTTTTGTAACTTGAAAACGTAGGGAAATAGAAAAATAACGCGAAACAAGTTTATGATGAACTCTGACGCTCTCAGACAACTCAGCGGTAGAAGCAAGCTGTTTTCCCGCCAACGGGCAACCGTGCAAATCGATGCCAGTTCCCTCTTGCGAGCTGTCATGAAGACGAACCGGGAGTAGGGAAGTGAGAGGTTAGGATATAACAAATATCGTGAATCGTGATTGTTTGGAAAAGAACTCCACGTGTGTAAGAATAAAATTGTGTATCAACGATGGGAAAAGCGAAAAAAATCAAGGTTTCCCAGGAATCGAGGCCGATGAAAATTGGTCTTGCCGAGCAGATCGAGGAGGGAAGATTGGCCAAGTCGAAAGATCGGAAGAAAATAAGATTGCGGAATGACGAAGACGAGGAGGTTAGAAATGATTTTCTGTGATAAAAATTTGTAGTTTTTAGTTTCAAAGCCTTGAAAATTCTTCGAAATTCTTGCGAAGCTCTAATCAAACAAACGGTACAAATAATGTTCCTTCTCTGATTCGCCAGTTCGTCGATGCGAATCTGTCGCAAAAGATTCTCTCTCAAGCGAGAAAGCAGCAGTTGGAAATCGAGGAGGAAAACGGTATCGAGGGACCGTTTAAAAAGAAGCCAGTAACGAAATTGGGTCCAGATATGAGTGACGAGGAATGTCTGAGCGACGAAGGGGACGTCGCAGGGAACGAGGATTACGAAAACGTAGAAATCGACGAGGAGGACGAGAAAGCGCTCTTGATGTTTATGGACAGAGACAGAGCGCCGATGAGAACTCTCGCGGACATAATAATGGAAAAGTTAGAAGAGAAAAAAACCGAGATCCAAACCCAATTTTCAGACGCGGGCACAACGCAGATGCAGGACTTGGATCCGAGGGTCAAAGCAATGTACGAGGGAGTGAGAGACGTATTGGTAAAATACCGAAGTGGCAAATTGCCCAAAGCTTTCAAAATCGTACCGAGCTTAAAAAATTGGGAACAAATATTGTTCATAACGGATCCTCCCAGATGGTCAGCAGCGGCGATGTACCAAGCGACCAGAATCTTCGCCTCGAATCTCAAAGAAAAAATGGCCCAGAGATTTTACAATCTCGTACTTTTGCCCAGAATTCGTGACGATCTCGCAGAATACAAAAGACTCAATTTCCATTTGTATCAAGCTCTCAGGAAATCGTTGTTCAAACCAGGCGGTTTCATGAAGGGAATCCTCCTCCCTCTCCTCGAATCAGGAACTTGCACCCTTCGTGAAGCTGTTATCGTCGGTTCGGTCGTTGCCAAAAATTCTATTCCCATTCTACACTCTTCTGCGGCTATTCTCAAAATTGCTGAAATGGATTACACCGGCGCAAACAGCATTTTCCTTCGGATATTTTTCGACAAAAAGTATGCTCTTCCTTACAGAGTCGTGGATGGCGTCGTTTTCCATTATCTCAGGTGAGGATTGAGACACACTTTTTTCCACCGGATTTTATTTCATCAAGTTGCATGCATCCTTCGATTTTTAGAGCAGAAGGGCTAGTGATTCAGATCCGTGGCTTTTGAATTTCCTGTCGAAATTTTACCTTCAATGGCATCGAGAAATTTTATGATTTTTTAATTTGACAATCGATTTTTCGGAAGTGCGCAATATTTTCGAACCAACTGGAATTTTGCGTCGTGTTTAAAAGTTTTTTTTTTCAGAATTCATTGAAACTTAGTTTTGCGACTTTTCGGAAATTCGATCTGCTTGGGCAGAAAGTGCTTTAAAAATTGAATATCCTGTTGAACTGTTCGTTCAAATGGAATCGAGAAATTTGATGATTTTTTGATACGATGATCGATTTTTTGAAATTACGCGATATTTTCGAAGCAACTGAAATCTCGCGCTGTATTCCAGTTTTTTTTTCTTCAGAAATCGCTAAAACTTCGAAATTTTCTAGAAATTGGATTTGCTCGGGCAAAGAAATCTCAAAAAATTGTCGGGTGATCTGGAAAATTTATTTAATCAAGAAATTTTATGATTTTCTAGAATGTCAATTATTTTCTCGAAATTATGCGATACTTTCGAACCAACTGCAATTTTGCTCTGTATTTCACAATTTTTCAAATTCAGAATTCACTAAACCTCGACGTTTCGGAATTTTCTAGAAAACCCATTTGCCTGGGCAAAGAAATCTTGAAAAGTTTGTCGATCATTCTAGAAAATATTCAATTCCGCAATGTGATTTCAATATTTTTGAACTTTTGACTGGACATTCTTTTTTGTTAAACTGTAACGTTCGTTCGCAGATTCGAGAGAGAAACGAGGCAACTTCCGGTTCTGTGGCATCAATCTCTCTTGACGTTCGTTCAGCGTTACAAGAGTGACATAAGTTCCGAGCAGAGAGAAGCGCTCCTGGAGTTACTGAAGAAGCAACCTCATCATACCATCACGTCGGAAATTCGTCGAGAGCTCCAGCACGCGAAATGCAGAGATGCGGAAATTAGCGAGGTCGTGCAGCAAGAAGAAGCCATGACTTTGTGATCATTTTGTTTTTCGTATTGTTTACGTTGTATGTATATATATTACATTAAAATCTATGATTACGAGGGGCTTATCCAAAGAGATGATCCTCGAGGATTAAATTCGACGGATAAATCCCATAAATAATTGGATCGTCTGTTAAGCAAGACGAGTAAGTACGACGGAGAGTTGTATTTGTTCGCTTCTTCGACCACATTATCGCTAAATCGTATTTCAATTATTTACATGAAAGCTGCTGAATGATTATGAGACCCTATCGCATTTTTCACACTTTTTTTTTCCGTCTTCTCGGACGACATCAAGCGCAAAGAAGGAAAATTGAACACTCGCTTTCTTTTCTACTTTTCATCACTAAAATCTCAATTAAAAAAAAAATAAAATAAACAGAATACAAACACGTTTCATTCCTCCTCTCGCCATAAATATGTTTGAGCAATAATAAAACTTTTCGCGGCCTTTCGAAATGCTGACCGTTCAAAGTAAAAAATTCAAAACATCCATAGGAACGCCAATACTCCGGGGTTCTTCGCCTGATTCGTCGCCTTTCGTTGCTCATTTCTTCTTGAAAAAACTCGTTATGCTCTTCGATCCAGCTGCCGCTTTTTGTCTCGCTATTTCTTTCTTCGTTGCCGGCGGCGGTGGCTTCTGAGGCTGAAATACGAAAAGAAAATGGATTCGAAATTCGCTTGGCGTCTAATTTTGAGTTTTTGGGACGTGAAAGTTGCAAATATCGATCGCTACCTTTTCTGGTTTCGTCAAATCCAGCGCTCGATTTCTTGGCAAAGTCTCACCCTCCAGCGATTCTTTTTTCTGCCTTTTCTCGTCAATCGCACTTTCCTTTGGACTTGTTAATTTTCGCTTTTTGCTATCCGTTTCGTCTGGCAAATTTAAGTACTGCGCGAGCTTCTTCGAAAGGTCATCGGCCAGGTATTCCGAAACAATTCCATGAGCGTATCTCAAATATTCTGCAAATAATTTTAACAATTTTGGATTCTATTCAAAAAGTTTTTTTGAAAAATATTAAAATAAATTCCCGTAAATAAGCATTTTTTTTTGTAGCGACGTTTTTCGTTGTAAATAATCCACATTTTATGGCTTTGGATTTATTTTTCGATGAAAATAAAAATCGAATCTCAAAAAAACGGTAGTGGAAAATTGTCCGGGTCAAAATGACCCAGTATGCACTCGAAGGGTTAATAAATACGATAATCTACGGTTAAACCTCATTATCGCATGCAAACGACTCGCTCGTACTTAAAAATCCAATCGAATGGTTTTTTTGATACACAAAGATACTAACCATTCTCGGTGGCACTTTCGTATTTGGTACTTTTGACATAAGTCGCGCTGATCGCGCCTTGAGACACGTGAACGCCTTTTTGTCTAAGAATCTCGGCGACTCTCTCGACTTTCTTTTGCAGCCAACCGAGAGTTTTCTCCTCATTAAATTTGTACGCTTGAAGCAATTCGTCTCCTTTGCGATCGGCGATCAGCGACAATTTCAAATTCTGACAACGAGCCAATCGTCCAGTCTCCGGATAATCCTCGTCTCTCAGAATTTGCTCCAACGGACAAACTTGCGGCGACTGTTGATTTACCAGCGAGATGTCTCAATTAATTCACCACCTCCCCTTTTTTCTCGAGCTTATTTTAGTCTCGAATGATAAAACAAATTATACCTTTCTCAAATATGGAAGCACCAAGAATATCGGGTCAATGGGAGTCGATAGATGCATCTTTCCGTCCGACTTCACATTGTCGTCGATGAACCACGATCTCTTGTTCTCGTCGAACGTCAAAACTTCCTGGACGGTCAGATCTCCCGGACTGAAGACGAACATTGCCGGTTGATTGGACGCCGGGTGTCTCAGCTTCACAATATCCGGGGGATTGCTCTCCGCTCCGTCTAGACCGTCTCCTAAAAACATTTTCATCAATTCCATCTTTTTTTTTCTACTCTCAAGCAGTCAACGGCGCTTCCTGCAATTTTTTACTACAGATCGCCGTGTTTTACTGATTGCGAGACAAAATTCTTGGCTCAGCAAAAAATGAATGAAATTAACGCGTGTTCCAACTTTTTTTGTTGCTGTGAAGAGAAAAGCTGGTCAGAAAACTGTGAGGGAACGTACAATGTCCAGTGAATACAATTGGAACGACGGCCGATTGGTTTTTCCAATGGCAAGAAATTGTTGAGGCCAGTGGCAGAATTTCGGGAAAAATTGACTCGTGCAAATTTGTCGTTGGCTATGAGTGTGAATAGAAAATCCATAAATTTGACTTGGTAATAAAAACGTTATTCAGTGATTGACGAAAGATATAAAAAGTAAAAAGTGGAGCAATTTTTTTGGATGGAAAGTTCCCATCGATTGAAACGCGAGCTCAGTAAATCCAGATTCGCAGGAAAAAGATAATCGAGTATGAAAAGAAATCGAGTTTAGAATTTAAAACGGTTTCGGGAAAAGAAAAGAATTTTCAATGTTTTCGAGTGGATTTTACGGGAAATAAAAAAGGAATGCTATTTCGAAAATGCGAATGGAGACGGCGCGATATATACGTTCGTGAGCAATGTTTACCTTTCATGAGAAAAACCCAGGTGTTGGCAGCGGGATGAGAATTTGCGGTTTTTACGCATTTTTTTGGCGATGCTTTGACCCGGGGCATTTTTTCGGCGTTGTTCGTATCTCGAGGGATTAATTTTCGTATTATATATTTATTCACTCGTAATATTCACCATTTATCATGCCGCGAAATATTTATTTGATTACAAGTGTTTTACAAACACGCGGATATACTTGTATTTATGTACACCAAACAACACTCTTGGGTTGGTAAATATATATATATATGTATGTTTGGAAAAGCAAGAAGCATAAATCAGACGTCAGCCATTTTACAAGAGCAACTTAGCCGGTCTGCACCGGGCGATGCGTCCGCGCTTGTTGACAAATTATTTGGGACTTTTTATGAATGAAAACTTCGACGGTTTCGGGCAAAGGCCGGAACAACATTATCGCGAATAAGGGGAGAGTCGATAGTTGGAGCGATACCGTTCGCGACACTTTAAATTCTTTCTTTTCTCTCTGTTTTTTTCGTGCACCTTAATCTATTTTTTAGACTCTTTCGCGTCTCTTGCCGTCCGACTCGTTCTCTCTTTCTCTTTTTCTTTCTTATCGGGCTCGATATAAGTGACGAGGGCTCGCCCATTCGCGATCTGGTCGTAGATCCCTATTGAACGACATTCGAATTTTCATTCGGCGCAGGAGACAAGCGGGGGCTATTTCTTGTCTCAACTTGTCTTTTTCCTCCGTTTTCGCGTCTTTCTCTCTCTTTTCAGAGGTCAATTTCATGTCACGGGAGACGGAGAGAGACAGAGACAGAATCTCGCGCGTCCAGCCACTCTGGCGAGTGCAGGTTCAACTATTCCGCGAGCCCGAACGGTTCGAACCTTTTTTATTTTCATTCTCCATCATATTCGGTCTCATTTAGCAACAGTTTTTACTTCTTTTTAATATTTTCCGGAGCCACTGCCACTGCGTCGCAGAAACGAGACGCAGAAGCAGGACAAGATTCTTTCCTCCGCGTTGACGCTTTTTCTCTCTCTCTCTCTTTCTTCTATCGCCGCCTGCAAGCATCCGAACATTTCCTTCATAAAAAAATATCGAGTAAGATGCGAACTATCTAACAAAATCTGAAAAATTACTAAAAACTTCCCCATAAAAGTGTGCGGCAGTGGCAGAAAAATTCGAAGGATGGCGCTACTAATCGGTTCCAGCAAGTAGCGCCATCTCCTGCCACTGTCCTTAAGTTCCAATGTTATTGAACATGCATCGCATTGTTTGGAAGTTCCGGCGATCTCGAAACTTGTAACGGCTAAAGACGTTGTGAGAGGAAAGACATCCGGAAAGGCATTTTTCCCCCAATACTTTAGACTTTTTTTGTCATCACACAAAACTAAAGTATTCCTCTACATCAAATACTGTTTTTTGCGAAAATTTCGAAACAAAGAATTCATCCTGGACACCATGGTAGGTATATGCTGGACGGTGGGATGCTTATGCAGACGGTCGGATAATGCTTCGTGGTGAGCATCGTCATAACTTCTCCCATAGTTTACCTAAAATCAACTAATTAATCAAACAATTATCATGTCAATACTTCTTCTGCGTTATTAAAGTTTTTTTTTGTTGTTTTAATAAAAAAAACAACTGTCCCTCGAACTTTACGTGGAGATTCCAAGAATCAGCAGCGTTGTTTCGATGTTTACCAGCATTTCAAGTTCCGAAACGGCGTTGATTTTTTCTGGAGCGTAAATAACGATAGAACTCGCATTCTTGTTGAAATTTCCCAGTCAGAATTTTTCATTTCAACCGAATGCGCAAAACTATCGTGATCGCGTCTAACCTTTTGTATTTGGCACAGAAACAGCTGATTTTTCGTATCCGAACGAACGCTAATCAAATTTTTCGATATTTTTTTTCTTTTTTTGTTGGTGGACGCTCAGACTTCCTAAAAAAATCGTCAATCGAATAAAAATTAGTTGTTAACATCTCAGCCTCAATTTTTACGCTTTTCGCTGACTCGGCCCCATAAAGAAATAATAAAAAATCAATTTCATGGTTATCCCACACAACGACGAATGCTTCAAACGATTCTCGATGTATTTTCATGAAAATACAATCAAATGTATAGAAAATATATACATATATATCGGGAAACGCGACTTTTTTGTTTGTGGCTATTCCGCAGAGTTTTCTTCCGGTTTCCTGGGAATATTTTATAATAATTCAGCCTCGGGCACCTTCGTTATTAATACACTCAACAAAAAAATATATTTTTGTATATAAATCGCGCGTACAATTGCCTTTCGAGCGAATATATTGACACATTTTTTTCCATCTACCATTTTAACATTAAGCATGCAATCACAGCGTACATCTCAGGCAGAAAACTTCCATGTCGTTGTTTCGTCTCCACGACGATGACCTTTCTGCTGTTCGAATGATGAATAAATTTTGTCTTGTCATTCGTAAGTTTTTCGTCGTATTTGAGATCGAGATCGATGTTAAGAGAATAAACATTTCCTCTAGTAATTTCTGACTCTTCTCATCATTGGAAAGTCGTAGACGAGATGAAAAAATGCATTGGCAATGTGTCCAAAGGCTCGGAGCCATGCGTTCACTTTGTACTTTAATTCCTTGACGAGTGCTGGCAAGAGAGCTTCGTACGTTTTCTTCGACGATTTCGACGTCCTGAAACGATTTTTCACAATTTTTAGATTTTTTTTTTCGTCCAAATTCATCGATTTTCAAAATTCGATAAAATTGGGAGTCTAATTGCAAAATTTTGATGCAAATTCTGAACTTTTGCGAAATGAAAAAGTGAGTTTTCAAAAGTTGAGCGAAACAAATAATGGAATTAGAGAAACAACCGTGCATTTTCAACTTGAGGCGTTTTTCGAATCGTTGACGTTTTTTGTTGTAATTTATCGATATTTTCTCGGCGTGAATTAATTTTTTTCCAAAAATTCAATACCAAAACACATTCTTTGCGATCGAGTGCCAAATAAACGGTGACAGAAGATTGTTGGGGTCCTAATGACCCGGTATGCATTCGAAGGGTTAAAAAATGATTGCACTGGAAAGTGAAATTTTGTTAAAGATCGTCGATATTTTGTTGAACACGGCAAATAAAATATTTTTGGATAATTTCAAAATTTTCGTTATTTTCGCAGTATATTTCGTTTCTAATGGAATAGTCAGTGAAATTCACGATTGGAACGACTAAAATTTGCTTACGAAGAGACTTTCTACAAGATTTCTCCCTGTACCGACACAATTTTTGGGAGTATTCAAAAAAAACGTTTAATCGGAACGTATCCAACAAAATATCGATCTTTTCCAACAATGTTTCGTTTTCATTGGTTTACCCGTTGCTGTCGGTTCGTTGTTGAGTCTGATTCGTGTAGGTGTACATATAGCACGATGGATACGAGCTCGTCGTTTCGATAGTATGGAATTTGTCAGTTTTGACAGGCACCGAGTTGCCCTTGGTCACCGTTCTTTTGTCTTTCCATCCCTCCTCCGTATAAGTAACGCTGCCCTCAAGAACAGTAACAGAAACGTTCGAAAAATCATTGCTTATGTAATTCTCGAGTTGCATCCCCGGATAATCGGCAACGAAAAAGACGTCCGTGTAATTGGACCACGTGTAAACGTGATTTTGTAGCTCGTCCAATTTGTGTCTGTACGAACTGAATTCTGTCATGAGTGGCATGAGGTAGGAGAGCGGCTTGAACGGGTGCCAATCGACTGCGAGCATATCGACCTTGGGGTCGAATATTCGCTGTTGAAATCGGCCGTTCAGCGAACACCATACGTCCACGTAAACACTGAGATTCGACGAAAGTCTCGACCATTTTTCAATGTCCTTGGGCTTTCGGGGGGCACTGAGGGCTCGTTCTTTTTGGCGCAGCAAATTATTCTGCAATTATCACAAAATAATCGTCTCGATCTCAATAAAATAATTGTTTCATCGTTTTCGTGGCACTTTGGGGGATTTCGAAAATTTGTCATTCAAAGTTCATCCATTTTTTCAAACATTTTTTGGTTTTATGAATTTTTCTCCATCAAATCTTCACCGAATCTAACTCAATGATACGCCGTTCTCTTCCTTATGAAAAAACGAAGAGAATGGTCTACGATAAACTCCAGAATCTCGTACCAGGGCCATTTTATCATGAAAAAAAAAATTGAATCCGTTTTTCACGCCTGTTGTTGGATTTACGTTTAGAAAAAATAACTGCAAAGAAATTCTGAAGTTTCACGACTTTTTTTTCATTACCCAGCATTGATATTGATATTCGTTGTAGTGAATTAACTGACCTTGAGACACTGAGCGTGTTGCCGGACCATGTCTCCGTGCTTTGTCCATCTATCGTTCGGAACCCAGGCTTGAGGATTCATGAATAAATCCTCGTTGTTTGTATTGTCGTGAACTCTTATTACCACGAGTATAATGTCCCAGGCATGGACCATCATGTCCCACGAATATCCATAAAGCCCAGGTACCCAATTGTTGTAACCCTAAAAAGCAAAAAGTCGGAAAAAGTGACTTGTTTACGAAAAATCATGCAAAAATTTGAATTTTCACTAAGAAAAAAAAACAAACAATTCTAAACGGTATCGCCGGTCGAAAAATAATGGTGCATTTATTGAATCGAATAAATCTCAAGTGTGGTTGATTAAACAAGCGGTAGTCGTAATATTTATTTCAATATCGAACGGATTTTCGCGCGATTTCGAATTTAAGGAGTTCGTCGTTAAAATAAAGCTCGCGTTTTAATCCTTCGAGTAGGTACATAACGGGTCGTTTTGACCCCAACAATTTTCTGTCACCGATTGTTTGGCATTCAATGGCAACGAATGTTTTGGCTTTTAATTTTCGTTTCCGTCAAGAAATATAAATGTAGGGCCAAAAAATATGAATAATTAACTACAAAAACGTCTTTACAAAAAACAAAGGAAAAATGTGTATTTATCTATATATATAAAATAGTCGCGTGACTGACTGACAGACAACGCACAGCCTAAACCACTCAAGTTAGGATCGTGAAATTTGTCATGGTTACTCCTCTCCCATCGTAGACGCTCACTAAGAACGGATTTTGTTCGTTCTCTATCCAAAAAAAAATTATCGATTTTTTTTTTTTTTT
>JBAJMU010000006.1:10908932-11044953 GCA_037952995.1 Hyposoter didymator | reverse complement strand
TTTTTTTTTATTTAACGAAAAATTAAGGGAAAAGGTATTTTTTGAGCAAATTTTGAACAGGACGATAAAACGATCGTTTTTCACGATTCAAACACTAAATTGGTATGAAAATTGACGTTTTTTTTTTTTATTTAACGAAAAACTAAGGGAAAAAGTATTTTTTGAGCAAATTTTGAACAGGACGATAAAACGATCTAACGGAAATCTGTGTTGAATACAAACGGTGCCCAGCGAAGCGGGCATAGCTTGGCTAGTCGGAATATAAAGATTTGAAAAACGCCGTGGGTCAGATTGACCCAATGTGAGCTTAAATGAGGTTTGCACTCGAAAGGTTAACTTTTCGTCGTGTGCTTGATAATGAGTTTCTTACCTTTGTAATGAAGTGGGAATAAGGCAGGAAAAATTGCAATGCAACGTGAGCCAGTAGAAGAGCAACGACCAGTTTTTTTCTTTTGGTAATCCGTGGAAATTTTCTTTTTCCATTATTCCTGTTTCTCCGAGCTCCAATTTTCTTCTCATCAGCGTTCGACAGCTTTTCTTGATCCTCCTCGCTGCTGCTTTCTTCCTCGTTCGATGAAACAGTTTGCAAACGTTTTTCCACCGAGGACGACGTTTTTTCATCGCCGAAATGTTTGTCGATTTCTCCAACAAATCCATCGGAGTCCTCGCTCCCAGGATTCTCGCTGCCAACCGCCTCGTGGCTTTGGCACTCCGGAACGTTGATCGAACTTCCGGTGAACCAGGCTATGATTTTTCGAGGCCAGTTCGGATTGCAGAAAAGTGGCATTGTCGCTAGGCACACGTAGGGAAACATTCCTGAAAATGAAACGAACGAAAATTACATCGAATCAAAATTTGAGGATGAAAAATTGAATAAACAATCAAATAAACAATTCAATGGACAATCGAATGAACGATGAAATGAGCCATTAAATAAACAATTAAATAAACAATTGAAAAAACGAAAATTCAAACAAACAAAACAGAAAAATTTACAAAACAAAATAAATAAATAAATAAAGCAAACTGTTTATAGGAATCTCACTTCTGGCGTTAAACAAAATGCTCCTGCGATAAACCAAAAAAATTAAAATTACTTTGGAGAATATTTTAGGAAAGAAAAATTCGATTGACTTGAATTTTGATTCTTGTTGATTTTACCTATGCTGAAAAGTCTCGAGTTCATCAAATGGAAAGTAGTGCAAAAAACCATGGCAGGGATCCTCGTCTTAGGGAAAAGCATAAAAAAGCCAACGGTCAGATCGAAGATGAATCCGAACCAGTGAACGATGAGATAATCGGTTTGTTGAACCGTCAAAAAGCTCCTACGAAAAAAAAACATTTCGTTACAACAAAAAAACATCGAAAATAAAAAAAGTTTCTAATTTTCGTTAATCATTCATCGACAATTTTTCTTACGCACTTGAAGGGGTCGAAGACCCAATGTCTCGAGAGATTCGTCATCGCGTAACCCTCCAGCCATTCTTTACTCGATTTTTTCAGGCCAGCGAGAAAGTAAAGCGTAAAAAATTGGAATTTCAGGATGAAATAATTCCAGAGTGGAACGCTGCTCTTTTTTTCCTTTGACAACTTTGCATCCAGGGCACTGTGAATTAAAAGTTACATCACAAGAATCCTACACTTTGCCACTCCCCTTAATCACGATCGAGTCCTTAACATTTTTGTTTTGTCAATTTACGTTTTATAAGCAGCGACGGTTATAAATATTTTTTTTATCAAATCCGACCAGCCGAATGGAGGGGAGACAAGCTGAATGACCAGAAGCAATGAAATCCCAGCAAAACTCATACATGGAAAAACGTAACTCAACCAGTATCTCGATAAATCAGCGAAATTCCGTCGTTTTGCTGTTTCAAACTCAAAGTGCACACATTCTATAGGTGCACACTGGGTCAATCTGACCCAAGGCGTTTTTCAAATCGTCGTATTCCAGTAAATATGCATTTTTTTTAGTTGAGACGTTTTTTGCAATAAATTATTCACATTTTGTGGCCCTAAATTCATTTTTTTGACGAAAACGAAAATAAAATGTCAAAACATTGATTTTGCCATTGAATGCCGAACAATCGCGGTGACAGAAAATTGTTGGGGTCAAATCGACCCAGTATGCACTCGAAGGCTTAAAAATGACCAACTCAACTTTGGACTAAAGACTTTGAGAGTAACGTTTCTATCGATTAGCGTCTCGAAGTGAGAAAATTCGTTCGCCTGAAATAAACGTTTATAGGATTTTAATATAAAAATGACGAAGATACTCACAAATAACGATTGGCCCCAGTGCCCCAGAACAAAATCGCCACGATGCCATAAAGGTACGTGTGATTGTTCCAAAAACTCTTGTCCAATAGAAAAATGTACCAGTACGGTATTGCGAAACAGGCGCAGGCAAATTTGAAGCAAAAACCGAGCATAATGCCAAACGCTCCGATCCACATTATCGCGTAAATTAATATCATGATCGGTAACGGTGGACGCTCCATTCCGTGAATAAGAGGAAAGTGACATCCGTTTGGATCGCCCCACTTGAGATCGATATCGGCGAGTCCGCGTTCCTCAACCACATCGAGAACCATGCAGAATCCTGTTCAATAAAAATTCATTTCTCATTTCATCCTCAACGACTCTTTGTCTCCTGCGGCTCAAATTTCAAGTTTCGAAACTTTTGGACACCGCTTGATCGATCGAAATAAAAATCATCATCGTCTCCACGCAAAAAATTGCGAGATATTTTGAAATCCCCCAACGATTTCTTTTTTTTTACAACGTTTTTTTATCTTACGAACCGTTTCTTGGTCCGTTATCGAACAACAATATTTTCGCTTCTCACGATCTTCCGTCTGTTCACGTTCTGTCTCTCTCGTCATTGCCAATTGAACTCGCAGTTAGAATTAAGTGCGATCGCGGTGTCTCATTCGCGTGATTGGAGAGAGAGAGAGGGAGAGAGAGAGAGAGAGAGAGAGAGGGAGAGAGAGCGAGAGACTTGCGGACTGTGATTTAAACTGCTTCCTAATCGGCAAAACACGCTCATAGATCTTGTCCCTTTGCCGGGAGCAGGGGCAGGGGTTTGCACGCCTACGGAACCGCGTCTACTACGAGAGTTCTAGAATGTCGACGTTTCAGACTGTTCGATCAATCCCGATGAATCATATTCAAGTTTTTCGTCGTGCGTTTCGGGGGAAATTGTTGAAAAAAAAACTGCGAGCGAACAGTGAGCTCATTCATGAGGAAAATCGGAAAAGAGAAAATGGAACTTACCAAAAAGTGCTCTCGCTATTCCAAGGCTCGCTGGATCCGTCGGTCTGTACAAAAGTCCAACGAATCTCTCGTAACTCGTTAAATCCGAAATTTCAAATCCCTGGCATTTTTCGAAACTTCTACGAACTTCGAGCCACGTGGATTCGATTTTCCGGGACCAGCACGACCATTTGTTCTCGCTCGAGCTTTCCTCGTCTTCTCTCTCCTCCAAATTAGAACCATCGTGACTCGATTCCTCGGGACCATTTTTTTTTGGTGGCATTTTCCAGCACGTTTTTTTTATTTTCTGTAATCATAAACATCGATCACTTCGATCCACAGTCTTGATTGAAAGTTTTTAGAATCTTTCTAGATTCGAGCGAAAACGAAGGTTTCTCACAGGCTGAAGGCGATTCTATCGAATTCGTATGAGAAATGAAAAATCGTGCAATGTAACGCGTTCGTTAACACTATCGGTTTGCTTGACACGTGCATCAAATCAATTCTCACGATGTTCAAGTTCGTACCGTTCGAATGCAACGAAAACTGATTATTTTTTATGGCTGACCACAAAATTTTAATTCTGCATTTATCAAAAAAAAATGAGAATGATTTTTGGCATTTGAAAACCGAATTTACTACAAAAATTGTAACAAGTGCATTGATTATCAAAACAGTGATTGAAAAATATATTCTTCGTTGTATTCCAACGATCCTCGAGGTACATCAATGCACAACGCTGTTGGTGTTCGCCTTGCAGAGCGAGAATCAATCACTTGTTTAAAAACGAAACAAACAAATCCATTTTTTTTATCTCAATGACAATTACGCGAAAAAAATTAGAAACGAACGAAATTTTGGGGGGAAATTTTTTTTTACAAATATTACTACGCGGCTGCCGGATCATGCACTCTAGAGCTTGATGCACTCTCGTGAGCTGCAACTCCGAGCCACTACATTCATCTCTATATATCTATTTACTCGTATATATATCTCGATGCGTTGCTGTATATCTGTGTGTACACGCGCACATGCATAGTTTTGTGAAGCGCAGAGAGATTCTGTGTACACATGTGTCGCAGGATTGGAAAAGATGAGGGCTTTATTGAAACGGTCGTTGGAAATAGTTCCACGTCAATTGGTGAGTAGACGTTGCTTCAGTCTGTCAGTCTGACTAGATGTTTGTATACAATTTCTTTTATTCTATTTTTGAAATTCCCTCAAATATGCATAGGGAACGAGAAAAGTGCATTTTTCCGAAATAAAAATCGGCGAAACGATGAAAAACACGAAACTCGATGATCGGAGCGATTTTTTTATTTTGAATTTCATTAATTGAGTAATTGCTGGGAAAAAATTGTAGAGACCGTGTCGACTTTCGAGATTATTCAAATTTTGGGAGAAAAATGGTTAGTCACGTGTATTTGGTCGTGAAATTAAATTGTGAACGTGATTATTTACCTGATAATTATTGGAGTTGGAATTTCTGGACTTTGCGTTACTTGACACTCGTGAATTTTCAATTTGTTACCATGTGATTTTTAACGTTTGACGAAATAATGAAAATGACGGAAAACACAAAACGTGATGATCGTTTCGATTTTTTTATTTTGAAATTCATGAAATTTAGTGACGCTCCTGGGGATTGAATAATTAGAAAATAATTGTAGAGAAGTTTCGACTTTCGAGATTATTCAAATTTTGGGAGAAAAATGGTTAGTCACGTGTATTTGGTCGTGAAATTAAATTGTGAACGTGATTATTTACCTGATAATTATTGGAGTTGGAATTCCTGAACTTTGCGTTTATTGACACTCGTGAATTTATAATTTATTACGATTTGATTTTGAAAGTTTGAGAAGCACGATCCTCGTTGGTGCGTTTCTCCGATAATGTTTTATCGAAGACGGTCCGCGTGCTTCTGAGTTTTGACTCGCTCACGCGCCTCTATCGTCTGCTACGAAACTCTGTTGGGAAAATAGAATCCAGAGAAGAGAAAGAGAGAAATGCATTTTAAAACTGAGACAGAGAGAACCGGCACGAGAAGAGAATAAGTTGCGCACTCGGAGAGCAAAAGGCTCCCGTCTCCCCGGCAACGTGCGCCTGACTATTGACCCGCGCCCGCGCCATTATATCTTATCATCACAGATCCTTCGTATATATCAGCTGCGCTTCGCGAAACAACCTTCCGAGAGGGGGAAACTTGCGATCCTACTTGTTTGGGGATTTTCCATTTTTCGAATCGATCGAGCGTCTCCAAAACTCCACAAACTTTTATTTTCCTTCAGGCGCTACGAAAAACGCGAGAATATTGATTTTTCGGAATAATTTTGCCGAAATTCCAACGCGATGATTTCAATTTTTGGCGATTTGCACAAAATACGGTAGAAAAAAATGGGATATGAAAAAAAAACTACGTTTTTGCATTTTTAGAAAAAACTTCGACGAATAGGCAGACCATGGCTCATGTACATTTTTTTATATTACGAAATTCTTCATTTTTATTGAGAACCATAAGCCTTGACGAACAAACGCAAAGTTTTTCCGATGCTGGGTATTTTTGTTCGCGTACAAAAAAAAATATCGAAACTGCCCCTATTTTTGGAATTTCCAGGTGCGACAACCCCTCGAGATATTATGACTCGAAATTTGTTACGAATTTTGTGTCCACCCATTCGATCAATTTTATTTAAAATGTTATGTCGATTCCACTTTTCTGTTGGCTGGGAAATAAATCGTGAGCATCAGGTAAACATTTTCGTGGGTTCTCAATTTTTACGTCATCGGAGGAATTGAAATATTTTTTGGAGAAAATAGAAAATTCCATTATTGCATTAAACTCGTTGCATACTTAAGAGACTTCGTTTTCTGGGAAGCTCCACAGCGACTGTTCTTCTTATTTTTTCCTCCTGGACGTTATCCGAGCAAGTTTGCGTGTCACCACATTTGCCGACACCTTGTCCCTGCTTCACCGGGTTCAAGAAAATTGATCCGCATTAAACGCGCCTGATTAGTTCGCGCTTTCGTTTCTCAGAGAAGCCACAAAGTGTCGATTTCTATTTTTTAAGAAGAAAAATTGTTTGAAAATCTAGAAGGTTCGACAAACGCGGTGGCGATTTTTCTAGACGATTGCAAAACGCGTGGCTATTGGATGAACTGTCTGAAGAAATTGAAGAATGTTGTGCCCGTATTTTCAAATTTTAATTTCCTTCCTTCAGAAGTAAAACCCGAAAATTTTATGAATCACTGAACAAAGTTTTCATTTTAATTCGCTGTCCACACTCCCGAAAGACTGGCTCAATAAAAATTTTCCGCACACGTATCATCTCTCGTACCCATAAGACGAAATGTCGGAGAGCAGAGATCCACGAACGACTGCGGTCGATGATTGCGAATAAGAAATCACGACTTATCACGAGAGGCCAGCCGCACCGTGATTGTTTTTATATACAGCGCAGTTGCGAACATTCGTATGTGCGATAATTGACCATCATTCGAGTAGCTCGTATACACATAATCGTGTATTTAAATAACAATACAAAGGAAGCACATGCAAGTGTGTAATAATTTGTCTGATGTGAATCATCGGACGACTCGGAGAAATGAGTTTTGTATTTTTTTCCAATATTTCTGTTGCAATTGCGAGGCTTCTCACGACGCGAATATTATTTATCGCATTCGACTCGTGCATTAGGTTCCTGCAGATTTTTCAGATGATCCAATTTTTCGTTCCAATTTTGCACAATTGTTTTGATCACGTAAACTTTTATCGAGCGCCCCATAATTTGCTTTACATTCTTTAGACGTTATCGTGAAACTTTTGGCTCGATTCGCTTCATATTTATCGTTTATTTATGGCAATTTACTTCCCGGTAGTTAACCGATTGACACTTGACCTAGGAAATCGTATCAAGTCCTTCAGGGATAGAGCGCAACAAGGATATTTTGCTAACGCGTTTCGAAAGACATTAATTCGAATCATTTCCATCGTAACGCACCGCTTAACTTCTCGTCACGCGACGACGAGACGACGCGGTGATTAAACGCCTCTAAAGACAACGATGTGCGCGTGCGTATATAAAAAAAGTGATTCCCTTGCGTGGCAACAATTACCTCGGAAAAAGAGCGAGCAAAAAAATTTGCAAAATTTTGGATTTTTTCGAAATTCGGTGCTCAAAGTATATAATTCTAGATTTTGACAATTATTCTGAATTATCGTAAAATTAACGGTCTCGACCGAGCGAATTTCGATTTACATTAAATTTTCGTGAATTTTAATCGCTTCAGAATTTTTTCAATTAATTGGTGCGACCGTACAAACGCTCATGCAGCTGGAGCTCAATATAATGAATAGCCGTCACTTTCGTTATTGCGAAAAATCTCCACCGGTCGTTTTGAGTCCGGAGCTTTATCCCCTAGCGCCAAAAACA
Source organism: Hyposoter didymator (assembly GCA_037952995.1). Lineage (NCBI taxonomy): Eukaryota > Metazoa > Arthropoda > Insecta > Hymenoptera > Ichneumonidae > Hyposoter > Hyposoter didymator. Next base: position 11,037,268 of record JBAJMU010000006.1, on the reverse strand, counting down.
ATACCGACTGATTTGCCACGAAACGCCCCTCAATGTGTCTCCGTGGACCAATTTTTTTCAGCACGAATCACACGCAGAATTATTGAAGAAGAAAAAAAATAGCAAGAAACGCGATTATGAAATCTCGGCCGATGATTTCCATTGCACAAAAATGTTTGTCCCTTAATCGTGAATATTTTTGCAGGCGGACTCGATAATAATTGTCCCGAAATAATTAAAGAGATTCATTCCATCGCATTATTTGCACGAGCGTGGCGATTCAATGACGCGATTTATATAGAGCCTGTTATTACGTTACGCATACAAAAAGGACGCTAGAGCTCACCCTTTCTCTGTACTGTTTGTCCAGAGAGCGAGGGAGAGAGAGAGACATTGCGTACTCGTACGCTTATGCACAGAAAGACATGGAGTGTTACGATGTGCACCTGGAGAGAGAGAAAGAGAGACAGTGCGTTATTATAATAGAGTGTACACACATTTATACGGTGGTGAGGTACAGCGATGCTGAAGGAAATGCTGGAGAGCCTAGTCACATCGCTTATTTCTATTTGCTCGGCTATTTATCACGGTTTATTATTTTTCATTGTCGAGAGGAGGCACGAGTCAGCAATGTACTTTGTGCCCTGCCAGAGTATATATACATAGAGCCTCGATCTACGGACCTATTTACACATACACAACGAATTACATAAGCGCAACGAATATTTCAAACCATATCGAATTATATTTGCATAAAAAAAAGTTTGTTCAACGAGGAGATCGACAACAACTCGGCATCGACCCTCGTAAGGTCTCTGATTTCTCGGACCCCATTAATTGCCGTTTTTTCCGGACTCGTCTCTAAAAGATCGAGGAGCTAACAGCTTTTCTCTTCACCATTCGATCAAATTACCGATTCCATCCTCTGCATTTGCATTATTTTTTATGTCTACCTCGATGAACTCACCCTCGACGAATTCAAACGAGAAGATCCTTCTCGAGTTACCGATTTTTCCTCGGCAAACGACGGTCGTGAGGCGAAAGGGAAATATTCTGACGAGTCTTCGTGGTCGGTGATCGTAAAAATTATTTGCAACTCATTTTTGTCGAGGTTTTGTTTATAGCGATGTTTATAAACGTTTGCCCGACGTTCTCCGGCTCCGCGGTCAACTTTTTTTACAGCATTCACTACCCTTACATGCAACTTTTACACACAGCCAGAAAATAGCATACTCTCTCGTGCATACTGTATATGTATGTGTATATTGTTGCTCCCGTCAGCAATATATCACAAATCAGGGTGGGACAACCCCCAGCATGGGGGAGAGTGAGAGGGTCGTTGGACGGGCCTGTAGGGGTGCCTGTACAACAATGGAACCCTTTACCGTGCCCCCAGCACCCATACCCAACATCCATACATCATCATTCATATGTACACACATTCGTATATATTCGTGCATGGTAAAAAAGAGCCAGGGGCACCTCGCCAGCTTGACGTGTCTTCAAACGACCAGCAAGGGGAGGTTTTTCATTTTACGAGCACCTATGACGGTTTCCATCCCTCCTCGTACCCCGCGTCCCATTCGGTAGGTCGAGAATTGTCAAAGTTCGAAATCGAACGAGATTTTGACGGAAATTCTAAATTTTTACTTTTTACTGACAAACTGGAAGGATATTTTTCCGAAAAATCGAATTTTTCGACTTGCCTGGCCGTCAAATGTTATTCAAACGAACAGGAAGTGGAGGTTTCTCATTTTACGAGCACCCCTGATGGTTTCCATCTCTCCACGTACCCTGCGTCCCATTCGGTTGGTCGAGAATTGTCAAAGTTCGAAAACGAACGAGATTTCTACAGAAACTCAAAATTTTTACATTTTATTGACAAACTGGAAGGATATTTTTCTGGAGGATCGAATTTTCCGACTTGTCTAGTATGCGTGCCCTCAAAGGTCATTCAAGCTTGGCGGTTACGTCATGAAACCTGTTTTCTCTAGACCCTGCAGAAATGAATCGCCTTAAGGAAGGCGGTCGTTTCGGGGTGTCGATATTTTGCTGGGCAGGGTTGAGCTTTGGGTAAACAATGACAGGCAAAATCGTAGAAACTGGTTGAGTATAAAAAAAAGAGAGATTGGGCGAACGAGGAGGAAAGCTGCATGAAACCGCGAGAGTTTTGTGAAAGGGGTGAATCTCGGGTACGCTCGAAAGTTGGATCGATCCATCGATCAAAAAATGTCAATTATTACAAGGAGATTTTTCACGAGGTGACGAAGCTGCATGGAAAAATTTCATCCCCTCTCTTCTCCATGAGAGAAGGGATGAAATTCTAATCCGCTTTTTTAAAGGAGAGAAACTGCAACCCCTTGAGCGTGTCACAGCACGGATGACTGATTGTAAAACCATGGAGTAACCCACAAAGGGTTGCAGCTATAAAATATATAAAGCAAGAGACTTTTTCTCTCCCTTACGTCATGACAGAAAAAAAACGATATTACGCGTACGAGAGATCAACGGAGAGACCGACTACTGAGTGAGTTTAAAATTAATCCTCGTAATCGACGTGTAATCTTCTGAAATCTGTGACAGACAGGAGATTCATCCCTCAGTGCGACAGAGAGGGGGTTGTTTTTGTCGATTCCGTTACGAGGGTTATTCTCAAACGTGCGGTCATTATCGTTTGACTGCTTCGGCTATGGCCACTTAAATTTTTTATGGTCGGTGGCAATCAGAGTCGCTGAATTTCGACTTTTCTTTCTTGCCCTTCGTTGCATCTATATATTTATGGAAAGCAAGACAAACATTCGCCTGCCTTTCGTCCTATTTGGTTGGTAGAGAATTGTAAGAGTTCGAAAAAAAACGAGATTTTTACAGAAATTCAAAATTTTCATTTGTGATTGATATTTTGTATGAAAAAGTTCGATCGTTGCCCATAGCGAATATAGAAAAACTTTGGACTGCCTTATTGACAACTGCTGAGAACGAAAACATCGCAAAGACGAGTCGAATGTACGCACAGGGATCGTCCGCTTGCTTTTTCGTCCTGGCTCCAGCTTGATACGAATACAAGTTGGTTGAAGGATTAAATTATATAAAAAGCTCGTTTGATGAGAGGCGGGAGCGAAAGTGTCTCGAGGAGTAAACACCTTATCAATATTCAATTCGATTAGCATAACTCAGACCCAATGTTCCAGAAATCTGATTTTGCGATCGCTCTTCGGAGGAGAGGCGCTTTTAGCATTGAATTTTATTAACGCTCGACTCGTCACCAGCTGCCGGAAAGAACGAAAAAATGTAGAAAGAGGGATGCAGTTTTTTCTACTTTTTTTTTTATCTTTCTCCCAACGCATTCACCATCTTTTTACTCAATCTCCCTTTTTTTTTAATACCACCAGCGATTTTCACACCCGCTCTATTCTTCGAGCTCGAATCGCGTGCACCAGAATGAGATCGATCGACCGGAAGCTCCGGTCTGTTCACGAACAAGGGCGAGCGAGTTTGCAAAATAAGGGAAATTAATGTGGCAAACATTTCGTACGTTTTTTGTTGAAAAAAAATGAAACACTCGCTCGTTTTCGAAACATCGACTCAGGTCCAACCCCAAAAACCGATGCCGCAAGATTTTTGTCTCATTGTCACGTATGGAAAAAATGGCATCATGGTTCCCTGGTTCCATGTCGCCCCTCTAAAGGATTTTAGCAAAGACAACAATTTCAGATGAAAAATTTCTGCTTATGATTCGCTAAAATCTCTCGGAGCACAGTAATTTTTGAAATAAATTTCTCTTCGCATGTGCCAAGACGTCGCAATCTTAATTCATCAGTTTTAAGGTACGAGGAGAGACAAAATAATAGAGAAGACCGGGTGCGCGATGTCTGTTGGTAAATATCATTAAATACGATCGCATTACGATCTCGTTAGTGCGTATGAAAAAGAGGAAAGTGTGCCCTGTGCTGACGGGTTGGTCCATGAGGCTTCTCTGTATGGACTATATCGCATATATTTGAGTTCGTAATCCAGAGGGAGGGGGATTACCCGAGTGATCGAATGTCTTTGTTGCTCTGGCCAAATGATTCGCCCTTTACCGAAAGTATATGTATATACATGTGTAAAATCCATAGAGAACGAGTGGTCTCGTCTTTTCATTATTCGTACGCGTTGGTCCGTAAAGACGTTCATCGGCGGGGGATGCGAAATTGGGGCAGGTACCTGAACGATGTCAGAGCGATGAACAAAGAGAGGAGAATAGGGAAAAAAAAGAGGAGCTCTGTCATTCGATGGAGAGACGAGAATGACGAGATCGCGATTGAAGCGATTGAAGCAGGGCGCAGGAGGGAGGGAGATGAGCGATATTTCGACGGGTGCAACTCCCTGCCCTTTCCTTTTGCCCCCTCGAGACATAAAAACACGTTGACTTGCTTTCACGACGTACGTTATTATTTTTTTTTTTTATTTCCAATTCTCGAGGGCTTTTGATAGAAAAGGAAGCCTTTGCAGTTCCATAAAGTTAACAAGAGAGAGGAAGAGAGGGGCGGGGGACGTGTAAACATTATCTGACTTGCTCAGGGGGTAAAAAACAGTGCGACGCGCAGGATAGTGTCGCTCGAGGGATTCTGTGTTTCGAGTTACGTTCCCAAAAATATTGAATTTACTTCCTCGGACCTCGACGTCCTTTTTGGCAAAGTCGCGTCGATCACCTGAAAATTGCTGCCGTTTTTAAACGAGAAACAATAAATTTCATGGTGAATTTATTCGTTCACCCGTAAAGCACCGGTTGGACGTTGTTGTTTTTTTTTTTTTTCGTATTTTACCGATTCTCTTGTTTTCTTTTTTGGGTTACACAAGAGCACGGAAGTAGTTCATCGGAGCGTGCTCGCTACTTGAGATAGAGAATGAAAAAGCCAACGACGCGTGCGGGTTTTAGTATTTATTGTTAAAGCGAGGCTATTATTTTAGTTGGCGGAGCCCTCTCAATACGCAACTGTTTGAGTATCGTGATAAAAGATGGAAAAAAAATATGCAGGAGAAGAGAAGGGGAAGTTTGCGTCGCTCCACTTGATACTGTAGTGCTTGGAAAATCGTGCAGCTCTTGTCCAGGCACATCTGCAGCTTTGCACTACAGATTATTGAACGGGATACAGAAACGGTTGAGGCAATAGCCGCGCGTTACGCCTGACTCTGGATAATCACAGCCACGGTAAAGTCTCTCGAGACACCAAGTTGATCCGGTGGACCGTAAGACAACGAGCTTTTTCGGCTGGTCTCGGCGAAAAAATCGTCGAACTCTAAAAATCTTTCCTGTGTTCGAAAGTTTTTAGCTAAGCCTGAGCTTCTTTTGTACACGAGATGACGACGTGACCTTGATGCACTAAAGATCGAATCGTCGAATTCCAACAAATTGTACGCTGCTCTGTCGTCCTTTGTGATAAAATCGAACTTATCGGCGATGCATTTGTCGCCGTTCGGCTCGCTTCCCTCCTATTCGCTTTCCTTCTCCCCATGCAGCCTCTCGGCAGTCTCTCGAAATCCTTGAATCCTCGTAGCCCGGTTAATAGGAAAGACTGTCCTGCAGAAGCGAACTCGAGACTCGAAAAGTCCAATATTCGCCCTCATCGCTTTCGTAAAGAGATAATGATCGTTTCTACGAGGGTACAGATCTGCGTCATATCTCTGCTGCATGTGTACAAGAGCTATAACGGAGTACACGCGAGGAACATAATACGAGAAGATTCCCTTGGGATCAAGCGGTGACGAGAGAGCTTCTCTCTGTCCATCAATCTCGCTCTGCCCCACAAACAAAAGAGATTCTTTCGCTTTTTTATTACTCATCTTTTCCTTCCTCTCTCGAACTATTCTCCCACCTATTTTCTCCGGAATAATTCACTTTTGTAACGATCATAAATGTACAGTCGAATCAATTACGATTTCGAAACTCTCTGATTAAAAATTTCCACTTTGTTTGGAAGAATTCAAACAAAACCTTCGTGACCAGCATGTGCAGCCAGGAGTTTTATTTTCTGGTTATGCAGTCGTAATATAAAAACATTTGTATCAAATCTCAATGGACTCGAGTTTCGAATCAGAGATTCATCAAAAGATCGAAATAAAAGATTAGAATTGTGTGCCCAAAGAGCAGAGTGCTGGTCTCTCTGTCCAGGTCCTTACACTCGGTCAGATAAATGAAACAATACTTTGCTGGGTGATGGTGGTCAGATTGCTGCTTTACCCACATGCAGGGAGCACCGCATTCATACATTTTTAACATCTACACCCGGGCGATGATAAAGAGCGGATATAATCGTAATGGGAGTATCCTCGGCTAAACCGGGACCTAATGCGTCAGATTAAAATCTTTTCGGTCATTGTGAAAGCTCGTAAGCACGCACAGGCAATGGTTGAGCATACGATGTCGATACAGTTACAGTGTGCATGCGATATCGTCGTTTTCTGCTTGTTCAACGTCGACAAAAGTTACGCGCCACGATTCGTCGCACCTGCGGCTACGTTTCATTTTATTCTCGCTTTTATGTATTTCTTTATTGAATTGAAATTCCTTTCCGAAGGGCGTGAGGCAGCCAGGAAATTAAATTTTTCAAAAACATTTTTTTAAAAATAGTTTTACCAAAAAAATTCGATTTTTTTTTCATTTCGAATGATACGTTGAATTTTGTTCTGTCTTTCTGTCTCCGGCGACTCGCTTTTATTTTTATTTTGTGGGATCCTAATCTATTTTGATGCGTAAATCAAATATTTGGATATAAAGATCCGCGTGTGTGCTCAGTGGTGAGGTAATTTTATTGAGAACGTGGCTCGATTTTTATTGGACAAGAGTGGGCGAACTAATTGAAAGCCTGCTGGACAAATGGCCCGAAGCGCATCACGTGGTGGCAAACGTTTGCACAGATCAATGCAGCTCGATGTTGAACGGACGAGCTGTGCCTCAAATATCCTGAGGGTGAACGAGCCTCAGGATTGTCCGTGCGATGAAGAATTGAAAAGATCGAAACTCGAAAAAAAACGCAATGNTTCAAAAACATTTTTTTTTATAGTTTTACCAAAAAATTTGATTTTTTTTTTTCATTTCGAAGGACACGTTGAATTTTGTTCTGTCTTTCTGTCTCCGGCGACTCGCTTTTATTTTTATTTTGTGGCATTCTAATCTATTTTGATGCGTAAATCAAATATTTGGATATAAAGATTCGCGTGTGTGCTCAGTGGTGAGGTAATTTTATTGAGAACGTGGCTCGATTTTTATTGGACAAGAGTGGGCGAACTAATTGAAAGCCTGCTGGACAAATGGCCCGAAGCGCATCACGTGGTGGCAAACGTTTGCACAGATCAATGCAGCTCGATGTTGAACGGACGAGCTGTGCCTCAAATATCCTGAGGGTGAACGAGCCTCAGGATTGTCCGTGCGATGAAGAATTGAAAAGATCGAAACTCGAAAAAAAACGCAATGCCAATATTTAAAAAACAAGGAAATCGTGACGTTTTGCAATTATTTTTCTTTTTCCTTGTCGTCCCATTGAATTAACCGAGTCCGCAGAAATATTGAAAGTGGAAGAAATTTCCAAAAATCAATTCAGATGCGAACTGAACGCCATTCCATGGAGAGGTTTCGAATTAATCGCCGATTTACACGGCCAATGATATCTCAATTACGGGCGAATCGTAACAAATAGAATTGAGGGTGTGAAGACCGACGATTGGTCGAACACGGGCCCGGTCACGTGGCGAACAGATCGATTTCGCTGGTAGGGATGCACGCGCACGTGTTGGATAATCGCCAACACCATTTTCGTGCACCAGACGCATTTCTCTGTCTTTCCCATCCGTGTGACGCGATCGACCAAACCACGAATCTTCTCGCACGTGTTTGCGGGTGTGATACGTTAATTCCATGCACGCGTTAGCGGTTGTACAATAAAGAAGCCAATAGAAAAGTGATCCAGCAGCCGAATTGACCCCCGAGACATTGCTTGGGCGTGACATACACGAGTAAACGATAGTAACTGATAACTATCCCACACAGTTTATGGGAAATGGAAACAAAAACGAGCGAGCAACTTCTAGAAAATTTCGTTTTTTTTAAATCTTGCCGAAAACGCGTTTTTTTGTTTTTATAAGTGAACGATGAGCCTTAGAGTTCATACTGGGTCAATTTGACCCCAACAATTCTCTGTCGTCACCGATTATTTGGCATTTAATTTTTTTACTACAAAAAATGTCTTCACCATAAAAAATGCATATTGACGGGAATCCGACGATTTGAAAAACGCGTTGGGTCAGATTGACCCGAGATGCACTTCCGGTCTGCCCCGGAAAGATTTATTCTCGGAAGAACTGATTCTTTGGTGAAAATCGTTCGAAGCAAAAATTTCACGAGTCACATAGAAAATATATTTATTCCCCAAATAATCCATTTGGTCCTATCTGCGCAGAAATATGTCGACACGGTTTGCGGGAAGGGCAAGCAGCGTTTGTTGTCGTTCGAGAGTTTTCTTCGCACAGCCTAGAGAAATAAAAAAAGGTTTTTATTCCAATGGCAATATTGTCTCATTAATGCGGCGTCCCACCTTCTTCAGATGACACACGACACGTAAAAACTTTTTATCTCGCGTGTATGATTGGATTATTATTTTATGATATTTTTATTGTGCGTGCGAGAGCGAGCGTAAAGGGTTTGAAAAAAATGCAGGGTGGGAAAAAGCATTAACGATATCCGGCTGTTATCTTTTGGTGGGTGAGCGCGATCCTGAGAACAGTCACTTCTCCGCGCGTTGAACCACATAACGCAGCGAGTTACTCTCGTTTATCCTCAAGAAGATAAAAAATTATGTGTGAACAACTGACACCGATCGGTGAAGATGAAAAAAGGTGAAAATTCACTCGATTTCTCAGGCGGAACGCACGACATTTACGCCCTTCCGCTTGTCGCGGAAAAGAGACACCGAGCCGCGTGGCAAAGTTACGCAAACTCGCGTGTCACGACACGTGTCTGACACGTGGCTTCAGCTTTACAAGGATCATCGTGCGGAACGACGCCTGCGTCCACCATATCTAAATTCCCCGATGCATCCTCTTGCATTACTGCTCTTACGCACACAAACAAATTGCCTGTAAACGGTGATCATACTAAACTCCACTAAGCGTGTAACCGTTACTTAAATCTTTATCCACCAGAATTAACTAATAATACGATAGCAATGGCTTAATTTGGACACCGAACCACTTACTTACAAAATTCACCAAAGGGTGAACCGAAATGGAAACAAATCTCACCGTGCGGTTCAGATTGATCAGCTTCAATTAAAGTTGATTCTCATTAATTAATTTTAATGTCAAGATATTGTTTTCGCGGAGGATTGTACGCTCAGAAAGAAAATGGAGAACCTGCTAAAAATGTCGAAACGAATTGTTAATTCAAAGGGTGAAAAAAAATGGGAAATTTTGAAAATTTGAAAAAATTGAAAACAGTTTTTGAATTTTTCGGTTTCTCTCAACGCGAGACTGCGGAATCATTTTTTTCGATGATACTGACCGAAGAAACGTGAGTGAATATTGTCCTGGAGTACGAAAACGACTTTGGTCAAAATTTCGAGAGATTTTTATAAAGGCGAGGAGAAGCTTTGGGTTTAAAAAGTTATAAAAAAAAGATATCTGTTCGTAAAATATTGTGTAGTCGAGAATGATAAAAAATTGAAGTTGTAGCACGTGGGAACTTTTTTCTTCGTCCTTCGGAGATTTGTTACATTTTTTTTACACATTTCCAACAATTGTTTCCACTTTTGTAGGTTGCCATATGCAGACTAGACGGAGAATGTTTGTCGGGGCATTTGTTCCGAACGGCGTATTCGAGACGAATTAGTACACGGAAGAGGAAAATAGGGGAAATTTTTTTTTTCCTACAATTACGCGAACATAATATCCCGTTAAATGCCTTAAGTAGCTTGAAATTGGACAATCCGTGTGTGGTATTGCGGAGAAAAGTAGGATCGGAATAGCGAGAAAAGGTGCGGAGGGTGCGAAGATCGAGGCCCACGAATCCGATCGATTCGTTCCGCTCCTTCGACGTCGGGGCTCCGTTCGATTTTCTCCCATGAAAAAGAATTTTGTTAACAAGCTCGTGCAGGGAAAAAGCTTGGAAAATATTCTCACCCGGCAGCGATTTTCCGGGTAAAAAATCGTCCTATCGATCTCGACACAACTGCGCGCGCGAGAAAACCGACGAATTATCTGATAACAAAAAAATCAACGATTCGAGAGGCTCAGCAATCTCTCATTTTTTTCTTCCCTACCAATCAGTCAGCCTTCGCCTTCCTCGTCCCTTATCGACATCCGCATCCGGTGAAATAAACTTTTCATGGAGAAAATATAAACTTTGCCCTGCGAGTTCCCCTCGTGGCTCCATTCCCCCGTGCAATTCGATAATTTTCTCTATCAGATTTTTACCTGAAAGGAGGAAATAGAATTTCTATAAATCTATACATCGGGCCGCGATAATTTACGGATGGGAAAAACGCTACATAAGTCTCAAGAGCCCTCGAGCTCATGGAACGTTCAATGAAAATATTGAATCTCGTAACGTATCGTAAAAATATTAATCCGGAAATTAATACTCGAGTCGAGCGTTCACATCGACGAGTCCATCGCAAACAAACAAAAAATTATGTGAGAATATCGTTTCCCAGGGTTCAAGAGCGCGAAAATCCTTGCCTCGAACTTTTCTCTGATCTAAACCGCGACCGTCGTGCAGGCGAGCAAGTGGTGAGATGAGACTCAAAGACGCCGCCCTTTAAGGGCCCTCCCTTTGCGGTTACGGTCCTCCTCCTCGTCCTTCTATCTCCGCGCGAGCGAGTGAACTTTTCTCTTTTACCCACGGTGCCGCTTCTCCTCCTCCCACTCCGTGTGGACATTCAGCCTCGAAGTGGGACAGCACGCTAAATCATATCCACCAAGTTTTCGATACGCGCGTATGCAAGTTTGTTTTTTCGGGACTTGTGATCAGGGGTGGCGAAGCGAGATGTTCGAGGTATTTTCTTGCCCGGTGGTCTGCAGCAATATTGGGCGTGAAAATGTGTAGAAATTATAAACGTTTGCTTGGACTTTTGGTCAATCCACTCTGCTGTCGTGAAATCAACGAAATTTGAAACTCGTGTGAATTGTTAGATTTCAGTAAATGCAGAAAAGTCGATAAAAATAATTGAGCAGCGTACACTGAAAATTAAGTTTTGTAGAAAAATGTCGATGCTTTCGAATAATTCGATAATTTTCTTAATTTTTGGAGAATTCTCGCAAATCACGATCGGAATAAGAAAAATTTGCTTACGATCATGTTTTCTAGAATATTTGTTGCTCTAATGACTAAAATTTAGGGTTTGTTTAAAAAAAAAGTTTAGTTGAACGTATCCAGCAAAATATTGTTTGCAATGATGAGAAAATTGTTCAGAAATGTATGCACTGAAGTATTGCCCTGAAATGAACTTTCCGCATCGCCCGAAATCCAAATATTAATAAATTCGAATATATTGATCACTTCGGTCTGAAATACCGAAGTCAATTTTTTTTCGAAACGATGAAAATTGCTCAATCGTAAAGCAATCGATAAAAATGCTTGTTGGATTTTCTATTTTTTTCATCATTCTGCCAACCCCTCTCCTCGGAGTATAAAAACGAAGATTGGATGAAATTTGCAGTAAAAATGAGATTTCGGTTCGAACAAAAACTGTAGGAGGAAATAGACGTAGAGAAAAGAATTGACAGGCATTCTGGTCGGTCTAGATGCACTGGCGAGTATATAATACAGTGTGTATATGTAGTGTTGCATGGTGTAAGCGGGTAGAACGAAACACGAAACACACATAGTATACGAACAGATGGCAAGGGCTCGTGCCCCATTGCTTCGTTGGAGTCTATTCGCGCCACCAGCGGACTGCTGACAAACGTACAAAAATACATAAACCAGGAGCACATATCCATCGATTTGGTGCGGAGCAAGAGGACGTGATTGGGAGAGTACGAAACAGAGATTTCTATTTGTTTGCGCCTTTTTGCTAGGGAGTCCGTAGGAATGATTCGTTAGCGAGTAAGCGTGCCACGATCGTTGGTCGTGAAACACGCAGACCCAACAACCACGAATCGACCTTTCGAATGGCAGTTTTTACGCCTTTCTGACGGCCAACTCCCATTTCCAACGATATACTCGAAAGTATTCGGAGGAATCAAAGGAAAAGGTGTAGCTCCGATGTACCAGGCGCAATTCCCCCTCCTCCTCTTCTTCTATCCCCTCGCCCGCCCTCTAAGCACACATACACAGATAGGCACACACATCCAGACTGCAAACGAGTCGACGTGGCTAAACAATAGTTAAATCAGGGTGTGTGGGTCGCTCGAAGGGTGCCGTGGGTGTTTAATGAGCTGCCTGTGCGCCACTGTGACTGAGGGAGCGCCCCCCAATGATTTTTCCCTCATGAAAGGCCCCCCTCGCTGACGTGCAGTCTCGAAACATGCCCCGCGCTCTTCATATCGAACCTCGTATACACTGCGATCTCCTGACAATCGTAAGGGCGCATGCACTCTCCCCTTAACCCACGGATTAGTTCGTTGCCGGGACCTTGTGCATTTCGTCACTTTCTCTCTGTATACCCATCGTCGCTGCTGCATGCATATAGGAAATGGCGAGTTCCAAATAGCAGGGCATGACCGCCATCAACGTCGCACCCACTTGACTGTTTGTCCAAGAACGTTCGTGTAGCGTGTAAAGTGTTGGAATAACACATTGCATATTCAGTGGTTAACGCTCTCGTACAATCCTCGCGTTTATATATTTTGAGGCTCCGAACACGAAATTGATACATGCCTGTTCATTTTTTTCAGGCTTCAACTCAATTTTTTTCTTCGATAACGAGACTTTGTCGATTCTGTACATTTCTGCGATAATTCTTGCAAAATTCAATTTTTTTTTCGACCTGTTCATGGATTCGGCTATCGCCAGAATCGAGCAGCTCCCGGGGAGCCCGACACTTGGTTGGGTGACCGGTTTTTAATCGGTAAAAACGAGAGGAGAGCAGATCCCGGACGATATCACGCGCTATCGAAAAGGAAAAACTTTGATTTGTTCTTAATTTCGTGTTTATTAAGAATTGTTTATCAATTTTCTTGTAATGACGAGCCTCGATCCACAGAGTTCATTTTTTAAAAGCGTGACCGAACTTTTGTTACTATTCTGACAGATTTACGTTGAAAATGTGAGACATTGATTCATTCACAAAAGTAACGGGCCCGTGAAATTTTAGAGTGAGACTGAACAATGTAGAGATAGTGGATTTCCATTGACCGCATAACGGTTCCTCACGAGTTTACGTCAAAAATATATTGGGTTACAAAGAGGCTAATAATGCTCGTCTTTTATTAATTTTTTTTTTCTCAATTGACCATCCGTCAATGAGAGTTAACCTCAAAAATGATTGCGAATCAAAAAGTGCATAACGTGTGCCCGGAAATTGGATATCGTTATTGATTCGGCGAATCGGGTATTTGACGATATTGAAAATCGATATTTCTTTGGAAAGTGAATTTTTCAAGCGAAATATCGATTTACCGATTTTTTAGTTCAAGATAGAAAACAGTGATGAACGGAATCGTTTTTTTTTCGAGAATTGTTCTTGAATTTTTTAAAGGAATTTCGAGAACAAGCAGGAGGAACGATTGGCCTACTGCCGTTTCATTTGCTAGACTAAAATAACCCTCAGCATCGAGTCCCGTTGGAGAATTAAATCGCGAACGATCGCAATTCCAGGTCAAATCCACTCGTCGTACTGTAATCCCGGCTTAAGGTCTCACCCCTGCACCACCGACAAAATACAGCGACGCGTGTATGTGGCTGTGCGCGCAACAGAAACAACTCTCTGAAATGCGAGTCGAATCATCGATTTGTACGACGAGTCTTTTACTTCTCTCTTCTGGACAGTTAATCCCAGTTTTACATGCGATTGTTACGTGTCGAGTCTCTAAACGGTCGGTGCAGATTAAGTAGGGAAAAAGCGTCGAAACTTTCGTCACACGTTAACGAGTCCTGTTGCTAAAATATTGTCAGACTGTTATTGAAACCCTTAAAAAAACCATTAAGACAGAGACTTTTCGATCCTTTTGGATCATCTCGAGATCGATGTTGAAATTTCTAGTGACATGGCCAAGAAAATTGCTGGGATGGTAACAAAATTTCGTTGGAAACGATCGGAATTTTTTTGGAAACGTTCAACAAAACTTTTCTTTTTTTTTTTAACAATTCCAAAAATGTTGTCATTACAGCAACAAATATTCGAAAAACTATCTTCGGAATGCAAATTTTTGTTATTCCGATCGTGAATTTTGCTGACATATGGAAAAAATTACGAAAATTTTGGAATTCTTCGAATATATTTAAGCAGCAATATGATATCGACGTTTTCCAACAAAATTTAATTTCCAGTGTCAGATAATTGATCGATGTGGAAAATTACGTGGTCTTTAGGATCATTTTAGTGTTTCCATAATTATGGCCCTTCATACGCATTTTTTCATAAAGTTTAATACAAAATTTCATTTAAGTTTGATTTTTCTTTCATTTCGATGGAAGTTTCCATTTTTTGTGATAGAAAATGACGAGAAATTCGGGGTTTTCGGTTTTCAGTTCCAACGCGGACACGATAACAAGTCACTGGGTTGAATAATGAAAATTAGACATAGCGATAATTAAAAATGTGCGTGTAAAGAAGAAATTTGATCCAATTCGTAGGCTAGTGAATTTTTTTGTTCGAAATTTCCGCATGGTCGAGCCGAACGCGGTGCATCTACTAAATGCGTTTTTATAATACAAGATCGCTCGTATTTCTGCGTGTGGATCGTTTCCGATCTGGAAGGCACGTAATTCCGGGACCACGGGGATGAATGAGGAGAGTGTATTCGATGGGCAGAGCGCAGAGCGCGTTGGTTTCACCCCGCGCGCGCGCATTCTTCAAGTAAATTATAGTCTTGAATGGCGAACGCGACGGGGGGTTGGTTGGCACGCTTATATACCCGAGGATATACATACGCACCTGCCCCCCGTAGACATCTGTCCCACCAAAGTCTCTGATCGTCGTCCTCGTTCTCCTCCTCGTCCTCGTCGTCGACTGGGGTAAAAAGAAAGGGAGACAGAAATATTTTCATGGTGATAGAGTCAAACCAGAGTGTTCTAAACGGAAGAGGAGAGGCTGCTTAAAGCCTCGATGAAAAAAAGAGCACCAGGGGATGATTTCCGATCGTTGTCCTATTTTTTTCTTCTGCTTCTATTGCGGAAAGTAAGTTTATCACGTTCAAACAAATCTTGAAGAATCATTTGAATCATTTTGCATCTCGATTGTGATTGAAATGCTTCATCTTGTTGCAACAAACTCGAAATTTTGTGAAAGTAATTAAAATACGTGGAAAAATGGTCTTTCCATTGTTGTTGGAATTTTTGCATTCTTTATGGTTTTTCGGTTACTAACCCCCGCAGTACGAATAATATTAATCCATATTTGGTATTCCAATTGGACCGATCGATCCAGGATTTCGCCGAGGGTTCTGTCCGATCTGAAACTGTGATCTCCGGGGCAAACAAGCTTTCCATATTTAAGTATGAAGCGCCTGAAAGCAAATAAGAATTTTGGGAGAATTCACGAGTGTCTCGTATGCCAAATGAAAATTCATCCCTATTTACTTGTGTATAGAAAAATGCACACCCCACGCGTAGTCTCTCTTAACAAGGAGTGTCTATTTATCCGACAGTTCGCAATGGAACATACGATCTTTCGGTCTTTCCTGCGAGGCTTTTGTTCGTGGTTTACCACAAAGGCCTGCAAATGCCAACTTACAATGAAAAGCCGCGTCGACCACCCTTGCCACATGGACCGTAAAAGATATTCCGGGGAGCTTCCTGAACGAGCTGTGTCCCGAGATACGGAGCCATGGCCTACTCTTTTCCTCCTCTTTTCTATCCTCTCGCTTTTAAGCAGATGCTGAAATATGAGGAAAAACGCAATGTTTGTCGGTTTATCTTTCAGCTTTCTTTCCACCAACTAGTCCCTTTATTTTTCTCTACACTTGTTTCTCTTCCTTGTCTATTCTGTCCTATCCTCGCTGTCGAAATTGCGTTAGCCTTTTTACGAATTTTCTATTGTACATAAACAGACCCAAACATTTCTCCGATTCCAAGGCAAGATTTCATCTCGTTATTTACAAATTTACGGGCCTGACTTCGATGATCTATTTATACGAAAATGACACGCTAATCAGCACGAGGAAAGTGACTGCATGACTGATTATTCGATTTGTTATAATTTATCACGTTGAGCTCGATACAAAAAAATTTTTTCGACACATTTGGCGATAATTATATCTCGAGATTACGTGAAATTTACAGTCTATGGTCCATAGAAGGGACGTGAATGACGATATGTTTCTAAACGTCAATCGTGAGTTCCGTACGGACGCAATAGTCATTAATCATCGATTAAGTTCTCGACAATTGGTCAAGGGTGATTTTACGAATTTTCCTGAATTAGGGAAACTTTGAGAGGACCTCGTACACATCTGTACACACGCAGACACACACACCTATGTGGATTAAGTTCAGGGAGCCCCCCGAGTCATCGAGTATACGACCCAGAAGCCACCCTCTTCGTCGCAACCCCCCGCCCGAGATAAAGAGGGTGAATGCACCTATTTTTTTTCTGCACTACGTACCAAACCTCTCACTCGCTCTTACCGCTCGTGTCCGCTGCTGGGCCACCAGTTTGTCACCGTTCAGACCAGCACCCCAGGACAATGACAGAAAGAATATGAGAGAGAGAGGGAGAGATACGGAGAAATTACGTTCGTCTGTGTATACGCTATAAAATCGATATGTGCACTCGACGGAAACGAAGCGAGCAGAACGTCCAGTCAGGCTCAAATCAAAGTTATCACATTGTTGAATTCACGTATAAAATGATTTACAATCCTCGAATGTTTTTTTTTCTACACGTAAAAGAAACATCGACGCTTATCATTAATTGTGACAGTTTGGATTATTTTTGGATAGAAAAACATCGACACGGATCGATTATAACAATTGAATGTTTGAAATCTTCGAATTTTGCATAACTTACGAAATTTCATTTCCTCCTGATCATCGAAACGAATAATAAAATTTGAAAAAGAAGGAAATTTATTGCAAAAATACATCAGATTGAAGGGAACTTTTTTTTTTGTTATTTATTGACTGTCACATTTTTGTGAATATAATTTTAGGGGCCGGGGGTTGGACGTTTGTAAAAACTGTCGGAAGACCCCAAATCCAACACCTCTGTGCGATTGGGGTCCGTCCGCGTCTTTGCTCATTGTATACACAGTCATATAATGTATAGCTCACCGCGGTATAATAGTTTTCGTCGAGGCATTAGCGTTATTGCCGAGATTTTGAGGAAAAAAAAATATCCTCGACTGGCCGTGCTAACGGATTCGTTGCAGCTTGCCATCGTTGTTTGCAAATAGGCTTCGTATTTATATTCGTGATCGTTGATACGTGAGCTAAATCGACGTGGCGAATCGCTCATGATCGATCCTGCTTCGGCAAATCACTCCAACAAACAAATACTTTTCAAAAATATGATTTTCTTCCTTTTTCCACAATTCCATGACTTTTTTCATTGACAAGAATAATTTCCATCAACATTTGCACTTGAACTTTCACAAAAATATCGTCAATTATTTATTTATACTACGCAAGAAATTTTTAATTGAAAATAATTTTTTGTTCATTATTTTTCAATCCGAGAGAAATTTCGAATTTCTACAGATAAATCCGAAACATTCTTTCCAATTGAGATCCAAAAATTCCTATTGCGTCAGATTTGTTTTTGGAATTGCATCGCTTTCGAATCTGAAAATTCGGGAATTCAATAATTTCGGAATATATTTTTATATTCAATTTAAATTATTCAAATGCCCCCACGATATGCGATGCTTTCATCGGAGAATAAATATTTGAAAGGGAAAAAAAAATATTTTTCTCTCACTACCGAGTCGAGTATTCCGATAATATTTTGATAGATCATCGTGAGTGGTTTTTCCTTCTGCCAGAGGAGTTCGTCGCGAAAGGCTAGGGTTGTTTATTATTGCAACCACTCGATATGCAGCCAGGCTTCCGTGACGAAAAAGAAAAGGCCTCGCGCACCCTGAATGCGTAACTTTCCAGCGGAGGGAAACGACGATGCTTGTTATGGAAATTTTGTTTTTCATGCGGCCCGATGCGCACAATTCATTCGAACACTTCCCCGCAGCTCGTAAATATTAATCGCAATATTCGTTGACCTTTTTTTCTTATAGAATTGAGAAAAATCAAATAATTGGAAGAAAAATGAATAAAGGAAAAAATAGCGTCAATGTAATCCGCCGGATTAGGTCGCTACGATTTGTGATACATCTGTTCCATTCGGTTTGCAAGGCAAGCGTGTTTTTTTGACAATGGGCACGTGCCCTTCCGGCACGTGCCCACTAACCTTTCCGCCGGCAATTCTCATTCCTGTAAAGTGGATCGCAGCTTCTCCAGTTCCACACACCACACGAAATCATCAACTAATGTAAATTATAATTTCCTCAAGTTCGACGATTTGTCGATTTTGGAAAAATGAGTAAAAACCCGTCGATTTTCGAGTTTTTATAAAATAAACTTTATTGGTTAATCTAGCATAAGTTCTGTACAATATTTTCCCTGAATCGATAATTCCACAAGCCGACGAGCGTCGTCCATTTCTAATTAAATAAACAAAAATTCATTCATCGAGAAATACTAAAAATGTATCATTCCTGCAATTAACTAAATCGTCCTAATGAGACCGAAAAAAATGAGATCGTCGTGTTGAAAAATATAATCGACACGTTGTAAGAATAAAAATAAAAATAATAAGATCATGTTGACTAGAATCGCAAGGAACTCTGTCGTTGTCCAGAGGCAATTAAAAATATACAAAATTACATTCGACGATTTCTACAAAGTCGAATAATTATTCATATATCCTTCGATTATTGTTCGAATAAAATATTCTCTTATAAAGTAGATAACGATAAACTGTCGATTGATTTTTACATACAGTATAGTCATTGATTGTCGAATATGTGACGCTCCGGCGCCATTTTGGCGTCACTAGATTTTTTCTGTCGATCAGCGATAAACATTTTCGCAAATATTTCGTTGCACTTTGTTTCGATGGCCTGGAATTTCTCCTCGAAATATCTGATCGCAATTTCTCGTCGTTTTAGGAAAAAGTTACGTTTTATGAGAAAATATTTCGTCTTCTCGCAACTGGTACATGTCCAATAGCCTAACACACAAAATATCATTCATTGATGCATTGAAAAAATGCGTCGCTTCCGAAAACGTTTCTCTCGACGCAGAATCTTTTTTTTTTTTTTTAATTGAAAATTTCTTTCGTAATACACGCGACGCCTCGTCAAAACTTTCGATGATTTTTTATTTTAACAGCAAAAAAGACACTACGCGACGAATTTTGTCACCCAAATTTTCCCCGTCGTGAATTTCAGGCCGTAGCGAATTAAAAAGAAAACGGACTCAATTATTCAAGATTTTTGGTCGAATCTCAAAGTTTCGAATGTTTGGTCAACATTTCGTGTGCCAGGCGTTCTTCGAGGCTGGAAAGACCGAGAAAAGGACTTGCCATTCATGGCTGAGCTTTTCACTGGAGACACTGATACATGTTGTTGTTGTGATGTCCGAGAAGATGTGCCGGAGATGCGATCGGATGCTGTGACAAGGGATGATGGTGATGCTGGTGATGATTCGCGTACATTCTTTGATCGTAGCAGTTGATGGGGGAAGGTGTTTGGTATTGTTGATGAATAGGTGGGCTGACACTTTGGTCGCTGTAGCAATCGTATTCCTGCCATTCTGGCATGAAGCGTTCCTGGGGATAAGGGAATGCGGAGTGTGCAGGTCCGAGTCTTTTTTGAGCGGCAACGGCGCAACTTCCGGTGGAAGATGTAATCATATTTCCACTGTCGCTTATGCTGACGGTAACGTTACCAACGTTCACAGTTATTTCGCCACTTTCTTTATTTCCCAGGGTTTGTGAAAGCGCCCAAATGTAATTGTGAGCAAAGCGAAGAGTCTCGATTTTCGTGAGTTTCGTGTCTTCCGGAAAGGTCGGTAGGGCCATTCGTAGACGTTCGAGGGCGTCGTTCAGGGTGTGCATTCTATGACGTTCCCGATCGTTCGCTTTTATTCGACGATTTCTTTTGATTTTCAGGACCTGAAATAAAAATAAAAAAATATCTCACGTTACAAAAGATCGAATAAAAAAACCCCGTTTGCTCGAACATTTCTCAACGTCGCATTATTCTTTTTATTTATTTATTTCATGCACATTTGAAATTCTCACCTGCGTCGGGCTCTTGCATCGCGTGTTTCTCGACTTCTTCCGCTTCTCCTCTTTCCCAACGGTGAACAACGTGTCGCCGTTTATATCGTGCTTCGGCGACTCGAAGCTCACGTCGAATCCGGAATCCGACGAACTCGAGAGCTCGTCGAAACCTCCCTCGCTGCAGAACGAATACTCCGAAGACATTTCCGATTTCATTAGTACGAGATGAACAACTGAAAACGATCTGATGAAAAAAAAAAATCGACGATCAGTTTACAACTTCGGAACGAGAAAAAATGAAAAAATAAAATGAAACTGTTCACGTTGAAATTGCAATTTTGTTCTCAAGGAAAACTCACCTCGTGCGACTCTAAAAAAATGAAGGAATATCCAACAAATGAATGCACACGAAATTCAATTATTGCCACTTCGCGAACGTACAGAATAAAAATTCTCTATAAATTCGATCGTTCCATTTTTCACTACGATCGTTTTATTTTTCGCTTTTTCAAATCGCTCCCTAAAAATGCTACCGTTCAATTCGGGGTACGATTTAGTACTGTGCATACGAGAAGGGTCTCTTACGGCATATATACGATCCTTGGGCTTTTTCGAACCACCTCCTCCCCTTCTCCTCTTACTTTTTCACACACATGACGAGTACTTGTGCACCAGACGGGGCACCCCCTAGAATTCACCCTGTAATCGGCAGCGTGCCGAGGGGTACACCGAAGCCCCTCCTACTATTTTCCTTCTCTCTCTGTCTCTTGACCCCCCACCACTATTTTCGGCCTCGAATACATGTTGCCCTTCTGGAGAATCAACGACGACGCGTGCCACCCGAAAATCTACTTTTGATGCCTCGTTTTCGGATTAGAGGTTTCTAGCACCATTGCACACGCTTCCGCTACGAATGCGGAAATGCCAAGCGAATCACCAATCAATTATTTTCATTACATCCGAGTGTTTTCGATTTTTCAATCATTTTATTATATTAGCAATGTTTCCTCTCCATCTAAACTATTTTCTGACGATTTTTTATTGTCGAAAAGCTTCGGCACTGCAAGCGAAAAACACATTACAATTTGTTACATCGTTCCAAATTTTTTCGATATTTAACCAACGGGAAGTTTTGTTCCGGAAGTCCGAAGAGGACGAATAAATTTTTTCTTGATACATTTTTCGTTTTCGAGGCACTGACTCGCGACGCGTTATGAATTGATTTTGCAGAGTTCGCTGTAGTTTTGGAATCGACGATAGTTCGGGGTTATCTAATCAGGTACTTGGGGACTCTTGAGATGTTGCTGAAAAGACTATACAAGATGCCGAAAGTGCCCGCATTCTCCAGCAGCCCCTATGAACCGGTTCACCCTGCTGGAGAGACAAAGTGGGGAGATCGAGATGAACTTCAACCCTCGAGTAAGTTTTTTTTTACACTGCTCACCGCTGATCGTATGCAGTAACGATGGAGGAAAAAATAAATTAGTGTTGGTTACTGCGCGGGAAACGGCGATTCGTCGTATTCTGTGGAACTAATGAGCAACCGACGTGATTAAAAGCTTTGCGTGCATATGTGCACGGAAGGTAGACGAAATATTAACTTTTTTATCCGCTTCTGATAAGCACGGCGATTGAAGCGTATGTTTAGTCTTTGTAGCCACACTGGGTCATTTTGACCCAGGAGCGTTTTCAGCCTCAATTATAACTGCTCCATAAATATTTTCAACGTCTGCTCGCGTTTTTGCGCCGTAGTCAATTTTTTTTTCAGTCCCGATGAAAATAAAATCGTTTTCGATAATTTTTCGCATTGATCAAATAAAACAACTTGCAAACTTGTGAAATGTTTTTTTCAACAAAATCCGACCGGAGCTCTGCTGATGGTGGACTCATAAAATACGATCGGGGTCAAATTGACCCAGTGTGTCTACGCAATAGCCAAATTCTAATATCTCAATAAAAGTACGATACCTTTTCGGATTTTCCACCGCGTGCGAATTTGGAGTGTTGGTCACAGAGATGCTTAAAACTTGAAAACTTTCTCTTACGCCTGTCGACGCCCAAATGACCTGTCACCGCGATTTTCCATGAAATGGAAAAAAAGGAGGAAAAGATGTAATCTAATAAAGCAAACGGTGGCCATATGTCACTTTTGCTAATCAGCTGATAATACCACGAAATCTCTATGGAAACTCGATCAATTTACACTGCAAAGGGTAAAGGCGGGAGAGGCAAAGAAATTTCGAAAAAATCCTTGCTATGTCCCAGAATGCACGTGTTTGAGTGATACACCATAACATTTCGTGCCTAATGTCCGCGTTTTAATCGACGAGAACTGAAAATATCGGGGCCACGTGTCCCCTGTTTGCTCAGCGATTCGTTATCGTCTTCGTGTACATCTACACACTTTCCGAGTGTATTGTCAATAATTCCTTCGTCAGAAATAAACAAAACTGTGCCATTGATACTCGGCATAACAAATTCGTGCAGATTCGCTTTCAATTGTTACCAATAATCGTTATTTACTTGATTCTGACCGTTCGAGCCGCACTGGCACGTTCGACTTGGTTTTTCGTAGTTTTTCAATCAGTACATACGAACTTTATACATTGCAACGAATTTCACTGAATTTTTTCGCATTTTTTTACACAGTTTTCTTTGCTTGAAAAAAATAAAATGGAAACTAATTTTGTAGCTTAGCGTTTTTAATTGTTAACTCAGAAAAATTGAATCATTATGTAGGCGAATTTTCCTAGGATGAAAAATTATTTATATCAATAATGCAAATGATGAAAAATCGAGATTTTTCGGTCACGTTCTCCTCTCGGTCTCTTCTCTTTGGTTCCATTCCACGTTACGCTTGCTGACACACTTAGTAAGTAAAGCCCCGTTTCGAAGAGGAGATCATCATCGACGTGACACACATCCTCGTTGTGGTGGCGTCATTAGCATAACGGTATATGCGATCCAATGAGAGTGAGAAAGAGAGAGAGAGAGAGACAGGCAACGCATTTGCACTACGATTTGCTTTGCCTTCGTATCTCTTCGGGCTAATGGACCGCGGTGGCCTCATAAATATAAAAATGCTCGAGGACTAAACATACGTACGGCACAAAGGACTATGAACAGGACATCGTTGCAAAAGACTCCATGACGAATTTCCTCGAACTGATCAACCGGAAAATAAAAATTGACTTTATACATAAATTTCGTCCCTTTGAAATGATTGCATCGAATATATTTAGCGACATCGAATAATTTTATCTTCACGCCCTCGAAACACACGGATCGAGAACTAACTCGAAAAAATTTCGTAACAACGAGAAATGCTATTGTTGCGTAATTTTTAGCGTGCCGACAAGAATTTCACGCGATCCGACCTGCGGACTTTCTCCGGCTCGACGAAAAAGAACGTACGAATGCCGCGTCGGCACTCACGATGCAATTGTTTCCAGAAATTTTGAGCAGATGAACTGAGTTTTTTGGAATCAATCTCCGATCGAGAATTTCAATAAAATGATTTGACGTCGACGAATAAAATATCGATTCCAAAGCAGCCAAGAAAAATTGTATTCCGTTAAAAAAAATGGAGCCTAAAAGGTCGATCAACGACGTTGCCCGTTTTCACCCTTCCGAACCCTTTTTTCCGGGGAATTCGTGAAAAAGTGGCCAATAAATAAAAAGGTCCGGCACGTCCGTGAAATCGCAGCGCGTTAACACATGTTCCAACGACAACGAGCGGAGAGTAGGGTGGACAAAAATATATATTGGAAATTACACGAAAGATTGGGTCCCGGGGCGTGAAGAATTGAAAATCAAATAGGAAAAAAGGGGTGCAAAGTTTGCGGGCCTGAAATGTGATTTTTTTTTCTATCGACAGGTCGTATATGTTTCGTTCTTGTTGAGGAATAGCTGCACGCTACAAAAGGGTTTTTATCTCTGGCTCTGTTACACGTTTTCATTTCTCGAGCGATTCGCTTTGATCGGATAATTTATTGATACGTTTTCGCACTGTGGCAATATCGGTTAATTGATTGGTAACACGAACGAATTTCGCCAGCAGATGCTCTCCGAAATTTTTATGCTATCAAAGATAATCTTGAACCATGAAACGAATTCCAGATGTCGCTTGTTTTTGGTTTGATTAGACCTTTCTTGACACACTGGGTCAAATTGACCCGGATCAATTTTTGCCGCTCTTCGCTTTTTTTTCATTGGAATCAATGATTTTCCATTTTCAATTCCCATTACCCGTATTCCCGGGCCAAGTACACATTGGGTCAAATTGACCCAGTGTGGATTTGACGTACTCAATCAAATTGAACAGTTTCCACATTGGGTCAAATTGACCCAGTGTGGATATGACGTACTGAGTCAAGTCGACCAGTTTCCACACTGGGTCAAATTGACCCATAGTGTAAAAACTGGAGTTTCGAGTACCGCATCATCGCCTCATGAACCACGCTCAACAACAAGATATCGTTTTTCATATTTTTTTCTAAATTCCGCATGTTCACGAAAATTAAGTGTTTTTCGGAAAAAAATTCCGAATCGTATGTTTCACCGAGAAGATGAAAGAAATGTAAAACACAGGAATTTGTATTATATCATGGAATTATTTGCGAAACAGCACATTACGCGATACAATGGATTTTTTTCATTGTGTGCATGTAGTTTGAGAAAAAGGGACTTTGATGGAAAGAGAGTCGTACACACCGTGAGAAGTGGGTTACACATCGTTTATTACAGGTGCAGTGAGTACAGTTCATACGGGCTCGTTTCTGGCATACATAAATGTTAGTACATGCGCATACATAGGTATATGTTTACGGTATTGCGGGAAGAGCTAGGCGAGAACGCGCCTATCCTGTAATTTTATTTTCTCAGACTCGTTACGCTGACGTGAACTCAAAGTTCGACCAAGTCTGCGCGCTATTTCGCGTGGTTGGAAAAACTGGAGAATTTCCTCTTCAACACTCTGCATGCTATAACATTTCTTCCGCAATTCTGGCCACGTGAAGATCTCACTATCTTTTCGAATGCCAATTAACTTTCGGGTGCACTGCCGCGAGCAAACGAGAAATTACATCATCGCGATTCCCGGAGTCCTCAGGATGGAAACATTTTTTTGAATCCCCGTCTTTTAATTATTATTCATGTGTCAGAATCCTGATGATTTTGAAGGAAACTACGCTAATGGAATTGCCGAGTTACAAAAATCACGCTCACTTGGTCTTGAGGCTTTTCTCATAATTGCACGAGCGTCCCTGGCGGTAATAATCTACCAACATTTTCATCATTACCCCACAACGTTTACTCCATCAGCCTCTGCGCCATTCCTAGAAAAATTTCAAATACCAATGGAGATTTTTAGGCCTATCACTCGCTAATGTCGATGTGTTTGCGTTCCGACGAAGAGAACGTAATAACCTTTATGGCAATCCCGTAAGTGCATTCGTTAACACCGCACTCAGTGGGTCAAGAAACAAACGGGATCGTCTGAATCAAATACTTACTATTTTATGATCCAAATTATTATCGAAATATTTGTGAAATTTTATAGATTCCCTTTGTCGATTGCCAAGAGAGCAATTTATATTTTCGTCACTCTTTTGCTGGGTGACCGATGAACTTGCGTATTAATCGGTGAGGTAGATTTACAAACTCCTGATGACATCTGACCACTGATTCCTTGGGTCCTCGTCGAATACGAGGATCGTAAATCTCTTGAGGGTTTACGTAGCTCATGAAACAAAGTGATATGCTAATTAATAATAATCACAATTCGATGGAGAATAACGAGACAATCGTTTTCTGTAAGCCATGAAACAAATATTGGAATAACATGCTGCGATTTTGTGGTTTATTCAAGTTAAGAAGTTAAGAAGTTCGAAGTAATAAAATGAGAAAAGATTGCTCACATCTCTAACACTTTGCATTTGTCGCTCGTACATATTTCTATAAATAGTTATCGCATCGAGTGAGTGTTGAGGTAAATACAGAGCAAGTCTCGCGAGATTCCGAAAGAGCATGGATTGAGCCTGAGTTACCGTGAACGTACCTTTCGAGTAGCTCCTTGCAGGAACACTCTTCTCCTTCTCCTTTCTTTTTCTTTCTCTGTCTCTCCGTTCCTTCCAATCTCCGTGAGCGGAGGCCGCATACCTTCTTGCACGATGCAGTGTTCGTCTGGCCATTGCCTCGCCGACACCATCGTTTTACTTTTCCAGACTGCCCGATCCTCTCCAGTTATTCGACAACACGTTCTGGTGCTTCAATAAAAAAAATAAGAAAGAAAAAATATAAATTCTCCGAACTTTGTGAGACTCGAAAGATTTGTGCTGTGATGCTGGCGGATCGACTGAGAAGAAAACTTGCCATTTATTCGTGCCAATGATGAGGTGATTTTCGTTTCGTCCTTGCATGTGTGTGCGCGAGTGCGTAGTGTGTTGGTGCCCCAAAAATTTACGGATTAAGGATTGCCTTATGACTTGGTGAGTGGGCGATGACATCTGTCAATTTTTTTTCCCACTATAACGCACTCCATTCTTCGCCAACAATTTTCTTCGACGATTTCTTCGCGTTAAACAAATCGAGAACAAAGCTCATTAACTCGCGAATAGATAAACGAGTTCGGAGCATAAAACATGCAGATGTACAGTTTTTTTTAAAGTATCGAGTGTAAGAAATGGAAAGAGAAAGAAGAAAAATGAAAAACATCTAAAAAGGGGGCCATTCACCGTTGTCGAGGAGAGTATATAGGAAATTCCATGCGCGTAACGTAACGCACGCACAACTCGTCGTGTAGGATATAACGGTTTTTTTGTTCATTTCGACCTCCAGACTTGTTCAATCGTATCGTATACATTGAGATTGTCATCGGAGCAATAAAGAATCATTTTCTTTATAAATTTACCAAGCTCGTTCAAATTTTAGCCTCGGGTGTCGAAAGCTGTTGACGATAAATCGACAACAAATAAAACAAGAGTAATAATAAGAATCATTATTTTTGCTCGTGAAAGAAAGAGGAGATTTATTTTTCTCGAGGAATAATCGATGGCGAGATGTTTTTGCGACGGGTAATAAATGCGAAGGCATGGACTAGCTTTCTTGCCTCTCCGATGTGGCCGAAAAATTCTTCAGGAAAGAGAGAGACCGAAAGGAGGAAAGAGACAGAGGGGAATCTTTCGTTCTCTTCGATGGCTCACCGTGTCTCGAGCTCGGGGATTTCAATGCTCGACTAAGAGACGAGTCTCCACTGTCGAAGGGTCAATGTATATCGTACGACGCCCTCGCGAACCTCCATTAACTTTCCTTCCACCTTTTGTTTTTATTAACGAGCCGAGCCTCTTTGCTCAACATTTTTCACATTTTTTTCGAATCTTCTTCGTTTAAACTGGACGTGAAAAATACGCAACTGATCGACGAAAAATCCAGCATCTTTGGTCCAGAGTCTTTATCGACCAAAAGACGAAGCCCTGCCAATCAATACGATTTGACATCGTGGCTGGAATAAACACATAGCAACCAGTCAATTAACTTCTCAGGTGGAAACGCTCAACGGATATGACGTCCAGCGTCGTCGCGATCGTAATAAAAAAATTCCGATCACGTCTTTGTCGATAGAAATTCACAAAAAAAACACGTACAGCTTTCATGACTCAGCAAAGAGCCATCGAAATCTACGGAGCATCGGTCAACGAGTGTTTTTTTTCTCCTCTTTTTTGTTTCATTTCTTCCGGACAACTTGGTTATATCCTGATGGCGATTGATTTTTTAATTTCCATTCATTTCGCTGTCTTTTTAATGAATTGCTTCAGCGACACCCAAGCGCTTGCCTTGCTCTTGCGAATCCATTTGCCTCATGTTCAATGTGCAAGAAGCCACCTCGTTTGGTCTTGAATTCACAGTACCAGTTCTTCGAGCCAGAAAACAGGATGCAAATGCCGCTCTGGTAGAGCACCTATGCCGCTCAGTACTGCAACTAACTGGTATGTGGTCTTTACTGGCATTCCGGCGAGAGCCGAGGCTATCGCGACCGGCATTCGATCTCTAAATGTATTCGTATTCAAATACCTATACGCACAAATGTTTGAGGAATAAAAAACAACAGTCTAGAACGATCGTTATAAAATAAAAAATAAATTGAATTTTTTTTTAAATTAAAAAATTTAAAAAAATCAAATAAAAATAGAATCAATGAAAAAACTGATCGAGTAAGCATTGGTCGACTTCTCAATACATTAACCTGTATGCAGACGTTCGTCAATTAATTTCAAAACCATTCCTATTAGTGTTTCCGATAGAAAAAGACGCAGAGCGTCGCGGAACGCGGAAGTCTCGCTCATTCGTAAAAGGGTGAGCTTACGTTCATGTGCATGGAATATGTGGTTACACGCACGAAGGATCTGTTTAAATGGTGGGGCGTACTCCTGTCCGACGATACGCGATGTTCCGTGCCCTCATTTATTTACATTTCATCCTGATAGCACTTTTCTGAAACTCATCGAAGCTTGACATTACCTGTTGCAAAACTTTAATGCTAATCAGTTGGTTACTCGCCACGAGACTCGCATCAGATACATTTTCTTATCGCACATGATCGTTACATTTTTCTCGAACTGTTTGTCCTATTAATTATTTATTTTCCTCGTGATTTAATGTTCGAAAAAACTTTACTCGCATGAAAAATGAATTATTGAGGTTATTACACGTTTTATAAAAATCATTCCTCAATTACAAAAGAGTCTTTTGTTCGCAATGGAACTGTAAATCGCTGGAAAGTACTTGTTCGAGTTCACTAATCATATGGTCGTGTGACGTACAAACTAGTGAACGCTGCAACGAAGCAGGATCGAGAAAATTACGAGAATGTGTTTACGAAAGTGTTGAACGTCTTTTACATTCTTATATTACAAGCGTATACTCGTGTGCCGGGACAATTGAGTTACGCAATGCGGTGAGAGAACTCGCGACGGAGAACGAGAAATCTCGAGACTCGAGACTCGCTCCTATTCCCTTTTAGGTTTTTCAGCCAGCCACAATGCGGCAGCTCGTTTTTATCTGCCGGAGCTCTGAATCTAGAAAGTCTTTTGCGCGCTCTTTATAGCGATCCTATACAAGAATCGCGCGGTGCTGTTATATGATTGTTGTAAACTTTTCTTGCTGCACCTCCGACAAATTTGGAGCAATTAGTTATGCAGAATAATGGAGAACGATATTTTATTCTCATGAGAAATAGAAAGGATCGTTCAATGAATTATTTTTCTGGATGAAAGGTTCTTGGCCTTTTTATGAATCCACAAAAATTCGTCATGTGTTCACCAAGCTCGTTATTTATGAAAAATCGAAACAAATTCGAGAATCAGTGCCTACTGTTTCGGTCTTTGCCACGTAGTTCGATCACAGCGAGAATTTTTTTTTCATCGTCGAAATTTAATCAAAATGCATAATTTGTGAATGAAATTTGTTCGATAAACAAAAAGACGATAATGACGAAGAAGGAGAAGGCAAAATGTGTGAGATGCTGTCACTGGGTCAGTGGACAACTCGGACTTTTCATTCATTCATGAATTATTGTTTTTTATACATTTAACAAAGTTCAAAGTTCCCCTGGTCGAGAAAGGATTTGTAGAGCGAGCAATGAGTACGGTGGATGAGGCGGAATACCATAAAAGAGGCAACGGTCAGCTTCCTTTTTACCTTTCACACGCGCGTCCTCTTCCTTCAACGTCGAGCCAGAAATGGAATCTGATTTCTAACGGCTTTTCACTGCGACCGTAAGACTAGCGTGTCATTAAACAGACAGACGTATCCACGACCACGAGAACCGTAGACCAGTAGCTCGCCTCGGCGCACTGACTTGTTTCTATTTTTTCTATTTTTTTCTCCAACGATAAACCCAGCCGCAGAATGGCTCCAAGTATCTCAGAGCACGAGCAGCTATTATTGTCGTTATCGCGGTGTATCTTAAATTACCGGTTTCCATGCATAAAACGTGGACCAAGATCGTAAAATACCGCCAACCGGAAGACAAACTACTGGAAACTATATTTTCGCTATTGCTACTCTAATAATTTATCGTTGTTGTTAAATAAATAATATACAATCTGAATGCCATTGACTTCGAACCAAATTTTCGAGAAACGCAACTTTCATCGTTTATCATTCGCTTCGTCATTAAAAATCGGAGCAAATCGTGTGAATAAAAACGCAATTCTCGGAGACGAGTAACTCGTTAAGCTGTCGAGAAGGTTTCGTGTAAATTCGTTGCCGCCGTGAAGAAATAATAATAATTTTCTTTTATAATATCAAAATTGTTTGTTCACTGGGAAGAAAATCGTGGAAAAAGATTTTTTGTGTAATTCGTTGAAACATTTGTACAATTGCAGATGAAGATGCGGCTTTTGTTGCTCTTCCTGGTGACCACCTGCGCCTTACCATGCCGGGCTCAGGTGATCAACAGAGCGCCGCATTTCATTCAGAATGGAGACATGGCGAGATTGGCGGTCCCCGAGAGCACGCCACCGGGTTCACCGGTTTACACTCTTCGCGGTGAAGATCCCGAAGGTTCTCGACTCCATTACTCTATCAGCGGTGAATACTTTACCGTTAATCGGGACACTGGATTAGTCGTATTACGCCGGCCTCTCGACCGAGAAACTCAAGATCTTATCGAGGTCATTATCAGTATAACTGGTAAGTTTAGCGATTGTTTTAATGGAAATCAAAACCATTTTATACAAATTAATTATGCTGACCCATCAAGTTGTGAGCCCAACAGTTCGTTTAGCCATCCATTCGATCACACGTTTATTTTTATTTTTCCTGTTCCCAAAGCCATTCACGAATGTCAAAGAAAAATGAACATTTATTATTCATTAATTGTACAAGTGCCCCATATAAATAAATAATCGAACTCCATACTTTCTTATGGAGACATAGCAAAATTTATATCTAAAAAGAATGAGAATAAAAATTCAAAAAAATTCAATTTAATTTTTAATTTTGATTTAGTTTTTAAAAATTTCGTTCAAATTTCATTTAATTTGGAAAATCTTTTGATCGCAGACGAAGGAATCGGAGGTTCCGAGCCCAACACAGTTTCCTTGAGAAGAGAAATCGCGGTCCTTGACGAGAACGACAATCCTCCAGTGTATCATGGTCGTCCGTACGCGACGAGAGTTCCGGAAAGTGCAAAGATCGGAGGCCTGCTGTTGCCAGAAGGTACGATCATTGTGACGGATCTCGACGGTGGTGTGAATGCCGATGTGGATGTGAAATGCGTTCCCGCTTCACAGGACGACGACACTTGCTCGACTTTTAACGTTTCGACCGAGCAGGTTAGTAGATAAAACGTCGTAAAAGTTTTTTCTTTCGCTACTTTCTTAAAATCATAAATCAGGCGATAAATTTCCTTCGACTCATTCTCAACAGATCGCCGCAGGGAAATACGATGTGAGAATTACCATAGCTCAGCCTCTCAATTACGAGAGGAGGAACTCTTACCTTGTTAGTCTCCTGGCGATCGATGGAGCGATCGATCCAATAAAAAGACTCCAGGCCCGAGCAACTGTCGCCGTCGACGTTCTTGATGTCCAGGTATCCTTCCTTTCGAATAATTCATCGTCAGGAAACATTTCCAGTTCCCTGCAACGTTTTTTGTTCAACAAAAATATTCAATCGCGTTCAAATTTTTTCAGGACCAGCCACCGAGTTTTTTGAATGCTCCGTACAGTGCGGCGATTGCAGAAAATACACCGAAAGGTCATACGGTCCTTACGGTGAGAGCGCGCGACGGTGATACCGGTGAATCGAGACCGTTGATGCTGAGCCTCGAGGACGACGAGCTCGGTCACTTCGAGCTGATTACCTCGAGAGACGGTGACATAGCGATCGGGACTCTGATCACCACCGACGTCCCTCTGGACCGGGAAAATCCTCGGATTCTCCGAGACGGTGGAATTTATAGTTTTCGCGTCAGAGCGACCGAGCTGATCAACGAGGAGATTCCCGCGGACACGGAAACGTCGATAGTCACGATCGTCATCACGGACGTCGATGATTTGTCGCCAAAGTTTAACGAAAATTATTTTAGCATCAAAATTTTCGAAGATATTGGCGTCGACACTCCACTCCCAGGTTGTCCATCGAGTCCCTCAGTTTGTCTCAATCTTCTCTCATTAATTACGAAATATTTGAGTTATAAATTCCGGATTTTTGGTCTGGACAGGATTAAATATGGTCGTGAGTGACGAGGACGTTGGAGAAAATGCCAGATTCGTTCTGGCACTCAGAGATTCACCGAACTATCCTGGAATGAGCGAAGCTTTCACTGTCAGCCCAGAAAATGCTCAAGGCCGTGTACCTGTCGTCATCAGAGCCAAAGACACCAGCGTCTTGGATTATGACGTCGAAGACCCTGCCAAGAGAGAGTTGGAGTTTGACGTTGTTGCTCTGGTCGCCGGAAGAGTGGTGAGCATACCAACTCGGAAATATTAACCCTTCGAGTACACACTGGGTCGTTTTGACCCAAACAAATTTCTGTTATCGATCAACCGAAAAAAAACGAAGCATGCTTCTCGTTTGTAAAAGAATTGGAATTTTTTGTTCGTAGGCTGCGTCGTCGAGGGTCCACATAAAATTGATGGACGCGAATGATCATGCTCCAGAGTTTTCCCAAGCGGTTTACAAGTTGTCGATACCGGAAGACGCGGAGCCAGAGACAAAGTTCGGAAATATCGTCGCCGAGGACGCCGACAGCGGAGCATTCGGTCAACTGACTTACATGCTTCGAGGCTTCGGTGCCGACAAGTTTCGTACCGATGCGAAGAAAGGTGGAATATCGCTGGCGAAAAGGATCGATTACGAGACGCAGAAATCATATTCGTTGACGATGGAAGCGAAAGACGGTGGGGGCAGAGTTTCCACGGTTAATATTCTCATCGAGCTCGAGGACGTTAACGACAACGTCCCGATTTTCGAACAACGAGAATATTCACGGACAGTCCGAGAAGGCAGCACGAGCTTCGATCCGCAAATGTTCGTACGAGCGACCGACATCGACGGCCATGGAAACGGCAAAGTCACGTATTCGATAATTCCACAAAACGGCATGGCCGATGACGTTTTCAAAATAAATCCCGACAGTGGTGAAGTAACGATGCTTCGACCCGCAAGGTCTGGCGACACCGAGCGAGGACTCTACGAGCTTGCAATTCGTGCTACGGACTCGGGAATCCCTCCTTTGTATTCCGACACTAAGTTCATCATTCGCGTCGGCGTTCCCGGTAATCAGAAGCCCATTTTCCGTGGCAATTACAAAGCCAACTCCCCTGGCCCGAACACTTACAGGGCAAGGCTTCTCGAAAACGCTACACCGGGTACGGAGGTCATCAAGGTCGTCGCCAATGATCCTGACGGAAGAGACAGCCTTTTGCAATATTACATCGCCTCTGGTGCTAAAGACAACTTCGTCATAGACTCGAGGTGCAATTTGCTTGCAATTACATCACCAACAACCTTTCGAGTGCACACTGGGTCGTTTTGACCTCGAAAATTTTCTGTCACCGATTATTTGGCATTTAATTTTCATTTGTGTTCAAAATAAATGTAGGCTCGTAAAATATTGACAATTTCCTACAAAAAAACGTCTCTAAAAAAAAACACAAAAAAGCATATTTACCGGCATACGATGATTTGGAAAACGCCTCGGGTCAGATTGACCCAACTCGAAGGGTTAATTTCGTTATAAAACGAGAATGGAATTAAGAGCTTAAGGCTAAATTTCGAAATCGTATTTTTCCAGTTCAGGAATCATGACCGTTTCCCCAGACGCCCGTTTAGATCTGGAGACGGGCGGCGACAAATACGAGGTCATAGTCTACGCGGTTGACTCTGGAACGCCCGTTAGAGAAACGGCGACAACCACAGTTTCCGTCAACATTCTCGACGTCAACAACAAACCACCGGTTTTCAAGAAACCAACTTATCTCGTCTACATTTCCGAGAGAGCGGCCATCGGTATGACGTTCAAATTTACACCGTAAAAAGTCAAAAGTCTTAAAAATATTTGTGGCCACGGAATAATAAACACTATAAAATATTCCGGGGTCAAATTGACCCAGAATGTCAACGCAGATCGTGTTAATCATTTGAATAATAATCGTTTGTTTCATCAGGAGAATCGGTGCTTAAAGTTTCGGCAACGGATCCAGACTCTGATTCAAAAATCGAGTATTCACTGATCGAGCCTGTAAAAGCGGTCGACAAAACGGGGGTAGCCCTTAAGAGTACAACTCCCTACGATTACAAAACGGCGTTCAGAATAAATTCAACGACTGGAGCGATCACAGTGAATCGAGTACTCGATTATCAAGTCGCGGCTGTCGTCATATTGACCGTACGAGCGAGCGACCTCAACGCTTTTGTCGACAAAGAAAAACAGTTCGCTGACGTCGAAGTTACCATTTATATTCAGGCCTACAGTGACGATAATCCGAGCTTCACCAATCCTGGCTGGTCACCGAACAATCCAGTTATCAGGGTCATCGTTCCGGAGGAACAACCTCTCGGCACGACTCTCATTATGCTCGCCGCCAGAGAGCCCGTTACAGGGTGGCCCGTGCAACGCTTCGAACTCGTTCGCGGCATCGAGGACGATGGGGACGAGGACGAGAGCTACGTCAATGTCGGAGTTCAGAGCGGGAACGTTGTCCTTAGCAAGAGACTCGATTACGAAACTCTGACTCAAAAGGTATCATTATTTTTTTTCATTTATTATTTTTATTTTTATTTTTATTTTTGTATTTATTTTTTAATTTTTTATTCCAACATGACAGTCCATACGTTTCAAAGTTCGGGCACTGGCTCGTGACTACGACATAACCCGAAAAATGTCAGAAGCGAGTGTGATCGTTGAGGTTCAAGACACAAACGACAACAGTCCGATCTTCAGTCACCCCGATTACAAAATATCGGTTATGGAGTCTGCGAAGGCTCCGAAAATAGTTTTGAACGTGCGAGCGACAGACGCGGACAGTTCGAATACGGAAGAGGAAGTCAGACGAGGCTACGGCCAAGTCAGATACTCGTTGACCGGGGAAAACGCGAATCTCTTCGAAATTGATCCGATCAGTGGAAATATACAGATTGGCGAAAATGTCACTCTTGATCGCGAGAGACAATCGGTTTTGAGATTCTACGTGGTAGCCTCGGACATTCCTCAAGGCGGGGCTGAACAGAAAACAACCAGAGCTCTTGTCACTGTTGATGTTCTCGACGTCAACGACAATGCCCCCAGTTTCTCACAAGATTCGTATACAGCCGTGATTCCTGAAAACGCACCAAACGGCGTCAGTGTCGTTAAC
Source organism: Hyposoter didymator (assembly GCA_037952995.1). Taxonomy (NCBI): domain Eukaryota; kingdom Metazoa; phylum Arthropoda; class Insecta; order Hymenoptera; family Ichneumonidae; genus Hyposoter; species Hyposoter didymator. Next base: position 11,001,513 of record JBAJMU010000006.1, on the reverse strand, counting down.
GTCACTGCCACCGATCCCGATGAGGGCAAAGGGGGCATGGTCCACTTTGATATTATCGACCAAGGAGAGGCCAATGGTAAGTTAACGCGCGTGAGTTACTTTTCTTACCCTTGGACGCATAACTGGGCTGCGAACGCATCCCACGCTTTTCTTGATCGTAAAACCGACCCCATGTCGATAAACGGACATTCTCGTACATGATTTTCTTCATTTTTTCATACGGAAGAGAATGTTGTCTGAGAAATCTTATTTTATGCACATTTAATTCGAGAAAAACCGATTCGACGCATGAAAACCTGAAAAAATCAGCAAAAAGTTCATTTTTTTAAGTAGGCGTGGCGCGCATTCGGAGTCCAGTCATGAGTTTTAACAACGAGGCCCGAATGAACGTGAATTATGAAGCAAATTTCATAAATTTCGATTAAAAACGTGTTTTCGTATTCAGGACTGTTTGCCATAAACCACGAGTCTGGGGAAATATCCTCAGCGAAGAAGTTAACAGGAAAGGGTCGTACGGAGCCTTACAACATGAGGATACGAGCCCAGGATTCCGGCAACCCTGTGCTTTACAAAGACGTGTTATTGAGTCTGTACATCGGGGACGTAGTGAGCAACGACGGAGTGCCACTTTTCATCAGACCAACGCTCGAGGAAATTGCGTACGTATCGGAAAACTCGACGCTCGGTAGTCCGGTCTTCCAAGTGGTGGCTTCCGATCCGGACGATCCGAATCTCCCCGACGGCCGGATCAGCTTCAAGTTCCTGGAGGATGGAAACTTCGGTAACGATGCCAGTGCTTTTCGTATAAACGGGGAAACGGGTTTGATTACGACGAGGAAACTGCTCGACCGCGAGGTCAAAGACAGTTACACGCTGATCCTGGTTGCCCAAGATCTGGGGAATCCGCCCCAGCAGGCGACTCGAGTCCTTCAGGTTATCGTCAACGATATCGACGACCACAAGCCTCACTTCAAACGCAATTTGGACAGTCCACCGATCGAGCTGAATGTCCTCGAAGAAGTGCAAATCGGGACGAAGGTCGGTGTCATCGAAGCTATCGACGAGGACATCAACGAAAATGGAATGGTCGATTACGCGATAATTTACGGCAACGAAGCTGGTCTCTTCGCCATCGAACGACTTGACAACAATTCGGCTGTCGTGAAAACGGCAGGACGATTAGATCGAGAAAGCAACGAACGTCACTTGCTCACAGTCAAGTGTTTCAAGTATCCAATCGCCAAATCCGAAGTCGTCCCGAAACCTTACAATCGACAGGACCCTTCGGAACGACAAGTGCTCGTCAAGGTCGTCGATATCGACGACAACAAGCCAAAGTTTCGCAAAGCGAATATTACTCTCGGCGTCCGATTGAACGTGCCAATCGATACGAGCCTCATAACTCTCGAGGCGTACGACGAAGATGCAGATTCCTTTCCGATCAACTACATCATGGGCAATGTCTCCTTCACGTCTCTCGGAGAACCTTCCATGTCGAAACGAGAAATTCGATCGTATCTCGCCCTCAACTCCGAGACCGGAGAACTCAGAACGACAGGATCGTTGTCTGCTTATGCCGACGGTTTTATGGAAATCCCCATAACGGCGAATAACTCTGAACAGTTCGACAGACGGACCAACGTGACCCTTAGAATTTTCTTACTCCGAGACAGGGATATGCTCAAATTTGTTTTCTCCAAGCCACCGGTCGAAGTTCGCAAAATACTCGAAGACTTTGAAATCGCTCTGCAACAAGCTCTCTCCCTACCGATCTCCGTCAACGTCTATGACACCCAATTCTACTCGAAAGACGACAACTCTCTCGACTTCTCGTCCACGAGCTCCTGCTTCCAAATGGTCGGACGCGAAGCTTACGATCTCGAAGAAATGAAAGCCCTTTTGCGCGATCCAAAGAACGAAGAACTCAAAAAAGTCTACGACAAATATCACGTGGAAAAAGTCCAACATTGCGCTGCCGTCGTTGCTCGGGCCGATGCGTCCGTCACGCAAATGTGGGTCCTTGCCATCGCTGCTCTCGTTGGCATCGCCACCATCGTCTCCAGCTGTGCATTGTGCTGCATGCATTCCAAGTAATTTTATTCATCCATTTTAAAAAATTTGTTTTCTTCATTTTCAATATTTTCTCTTCATTTTTATTTTTTTTATTTTTTTCTTCATCTTCTTCAGAATTAATTTTTGCAAATTTTTGCTTCTCAGATACAAGAAGCAAGTAAAACACGCTCGTCTCCGGGAACAGACGAGACCTCCCCTGAGTTTTGTGTCTTCCGGGCCAGGGATGGTGAACGCCCAATCTCACACGACTCTTGGCTCTCTGGGGCCAGGAACGATAGTCACTCTGGGGCCGCACGAAGGGCCTTACGAATGGGGAGCCGATACGACTCTCTATCATCCTAGCACTTTGTCCAGAGGGTAAAATCTCTTCCACACAAACGAAAGAGAAAAAAAAAGAAAGAATTCTACGATCGAAATTGATTTTCCAAGAAAATCATCGTTTCCGTTCCTTCTCATTGGGACATGACGGCAATAAGAAGGTATTTCATTCCTGCGGCTGGGAATTTTGGTGCTCAGTGTTGAATAGTGTGTGATTCACGAACAATGATCGTCGATCGAGTGAGTTGCGTAATTTACATTCCTCTTTGCATATTTCTCTCATTAACTTGTTGACAAATATCGAAAAATATAAAACGATGCGTCTCGGGACTGTCGTTACGAGACAGAAACAGCCATAAAAATTGGATGGGAAGAGGCTGAAGAGGAAGTGCTTTTGTATTATAAATTGTATTTAAGTATCGTCAAATAAAAACATGTACATTTTAAAGATATTTACGTATTGCAGAATGAAAAGGAGAAAAAAGTTGAAACACTTTCGAAACTACGATCCTAATATTTGATCGTTGAAATTCTTGTGAATAATTCATACGTCAGTGTCATTAATTATTCTAAATGCCTCGAGAAATTGGCATAGCGACGTTCTCAAATGTCAAGGTTACATCGAGTTCCATGTCTTTTGAATTTATTTTGTTTTTTTTTGTGAGCTCCAGCAGCTGCAGGGTGGGAAGAAATGGGAAAAGATTGAACGCACGCGTGTTCGATCATGGGACCATGAACCAACGAGATCTCGTGTCTTTTGTGTTTATCTCTCAAGGCAACTAATTATCACCGAGAGAAACTCTCATCAGTCATACTTTTTCTTTTTTTTCTTCAAACAGTGATCGAGCGTCGTTGATACGAAAAGATAATAACGTTTCTACTTTTATTTCCAGTCGACTCTTTTGTCGCGTCGCTACAGTGTATTATTATTTTGATATTAAATTAGTTTTTTTCAGTCCGAAGCCAATAAGCCATCGGCAAATGCCTGGAAACCCTCCGGCGTGTCGATGTCCGTACTCAAATTTGACCATTTCTTGTTTTTCGTTTTTTGGAGCCCCTCACAATTTTGACATTCCGTTTCTTTCGGATAATCGTTATTTACGTCCGGAATTTTTTCCTCTTGGTCGTTGGTCGATTTTGGATAATTGTCCGATCCTTCTTCGGGCCACACGTTCGAAAGACTCGCGTCAGAGTTTTTATTGTCATTCTCGTCAGACTGCGGATTCCTGCTCATGTCTTCGGCTGAGTTGCCCAGATTTTCGACAAACGGTCCGTCGCTTGTTTCTAAAAGTTCAGACTCTTCGTACTTAGATTCCTCGATCGCTGAATGGTCGGTCAGGTGCTTCGTTATTGCGTCGAAAGGCGACATTACGCTGTGCATGAACTTTTCGTGATCCTCCGGTCGCATTGATTCTGATCTTTGGATTATGTCGTTCCTGGAAAAAGAAGAAACATTGAATTTTGAAAATCGCTTTATTCGCCATTTTCACTCTTCGAATCCGTTTTTTATTAACTAAATGTGCAGTAAATCAGATTTCTTAGACATCATTCTCTTTCTTTAGCAATAATGAAGAAAATCGTGTATGAAAAAGTCTGTTTATCAGCACAGGGTCGGTTTTTATGATCGAGAAAGGCGTGGGGTGTGTTCGGAGCCCAGATGTGCGTCCGGAGGTAAAAAAAATAACTCATGAGGCGTAGGGTTTACACAGCGTTCAACGATTCTGACCTGTTTTGCTTATTTTTCTTTCGTGGATACAAATTGAGATGGAAAATCATTTGTTGTCTTTCTTCCTCCTCGGAAAGGCCCGTGTGAGGAGCTGGAACAGCGACCAACGGAATGGAGTGTCCTTTCGATGATTGGTATCTCTGGCCACGTGTGTAGGCCAGAGGTCTTCTTAGCTCGTGTTCGTCAACCGATACAGGGGGCAGCCTCGGTCTCGAGACTTTGTTGCTTGGTTGATCGTTCAGATCGGTAATCGGATAAATATCGAGCATGACGCTAAATGGTTTGGGTTTTCTCTTTTTTCCATAATTTCCGCTTGAATAGGCAGCCGCGGTGTCGACGTACTGTGGAACTTCCGGAATTGGCTTTACGTAATTCAATGGTGGTCGTTGGAAAAATGGATCGTGATACGGATTGTATCGATGCGTTCCCGACGGAGAAAATCTGCACGAAAATTAATTTTTTCAGCATTAATCGAAATTTTTTAATTACCGGAAAGTTGGGCGAGGAATTCGGCAGTTGCGAGGGTTTTTTTGTTCTGGCGACGAGGACCAACACAAACCTGACGTTCGTGGGTGCCAAGAGATTCACATCCGTCGGGTGTTTCGGTTTGTAAAGAAAAAAAGGGTCTCCGTTGTGTCCGACCGTCGCGTATCGCGAAGCCTCAGAAAAATCGTCACGCTCGTCATCCTCGTAGTCTTCCTCGTCCTGGGCTCCATCCGCTTGGTACTCGTTGCGGTCGCTGTTCGCCATGAGCTCCCCAGCCTCCGGAAAAACGTCATACTTCTTGGGGTTGACGTACACGCCCGTGAATTTGATGCCACGGTTCGGAACGTTCGGATTGTTGGTCAGATACTTTATTATGTCTTGGATATTTCGAGATGCATGCGGATATCGATATTGACTGAGTTGAGGGAATTTCTGACGTCGCGTGTTGAACGACGCCGGCTGTGGGGTTTTCAGCTCAAAGTGAAACGGGGCTGGACGCGATTCTTCCTCGTTAACCTCATCCTCGGGGTCCGGATACTGAAATCTAAACAAATTTTCCAAAATATTGCCAGAAACTGTAATTGCTTTCGTTTTTTAGTCGCGACTCAAAATTTAGTTAAATTTTTTATTATATTTATTATTTTTCGAGCGATTTAAATTGTTTTTTCTACCTCTGTCTCACTCGATAGACGACAGCGTGATTGTTGAACAATTGTTTGCCCTCGACATCTGAAATTTCCTCGTTTGAATCAATTTCTTCAACGAGCTTTTTTCGATGTTTAAAGTTTTCCAAGTTCTGTTCCCTCGTTTCCGGTCGCCCATCGACCGTCCTCGGGCTCCTGGATTCCTTGCTCTTCTCCGGAATTTGTGCATTTGCCGGCACGTAAGTGAGCTCTTCGGGATCCGCGTCGTCCGAACGATCCTGAATAGGAGACGTGTCGCTTCTGTTCGTATTAGAATCCGGTGCGATCGTCGTGCTCGTTGATTGTCTCTTGGACAATGCACTTGTCGGTTTCTTCAGAGAATTCTGCAGTATGTAAATGTGCTTTGTCTCTTGGCTGACTTTGCTCGTCGCCGAGGCCCCCGAAGCAAAATCGTAAATGAATATCGCAGCCTACAAAAAAGTTTTCCATTAAATTCCGATAAAACGACAAAATAAGTTCAGGCGATGCTCCAAATATCTGACAGAATATTCGCAATGAGTTTCGCTGTCATGTCAAAGCTTTTGGGTCACATCGACCCCAGTTGGGAAACTAGGGTTAAAAATCCTCATAGAAAAAAGTGAAATTTAATTTCCAAAGTAAATACGTGCACCCTGAACTGTCGTAAAAGATTTTCTATTTTTGTTGTTTGGGAAACAGTTAAGTTTCGAGATATTCGCAACGTCAGCATTATAATGCTGAGCTCATTCGCTCGAGGCAACCAATTAGAAGAATCCGAGAAGCGTGAATTGCGAAATTTTCTCATGCAGGCATTGATAAATTTCGTCACTACAATTAGGCCTGTTTTTATGGCGTTTCTGCATAAAAGAGAGTAGACTAGCTTAATCCGTGTCAAAGCACTGTTAACGCCCTATATGTGAACACATGCAGAAATCTCGTTTGCTCTCCCGTGCTGGAGAAAGAATAAACGGCTGTGCATGTCGTTACGCTTCCTGACGCCTCGAACCACGATGCAGGAGTTTACTGACCAACACGTGCACACACTGGCTTCTATTGTACGTGTCGGATAACACGACGACCGGTACATGCTCTGATGAATTTCTCGAGGAGAAAATAAACGCATAATTAACGATATTTGTATCTTTCTACTCGTCTCGCACCGAAAATCTCGCTCGTTCTCACACTCTGCGAATATATTTCAATCGCCGATTCATTATTTTCGTGTCCGAAGCCCAAGTGCTAATGATTCCACGAAAGCTGAAGGATTCCCAAAGAAAAATCGCGTTTGGAGTCCCAACGGATGGACATAAATTTGAAAAAGCCCATGATTTTATGTGCAGACGATCGTCTGTTTGTGGAAATTTCATCCAAGTTCTGCAGACGCGAAATTTGCGAAAAAAACTGAAGAGTTTCTCCCTCATTTTCAAATCGCTGAACTTCTAGACGTGCAGCGATGCAACATCTTTGTTGAGAATTCGAAAGGAGAAGAAAAACTCTGAAGAAAAAAGGGAAAATGTGAAGGAGAAACGCGTTCTTGTATGCAGCGAGGAAAGCTGCGGAGCAGAGTTATGGCACGATAATTTGTTTTTTTCGCCATCCCGATAGGATACTAGTAAAGTCCAGCGAATGGGTAAACGGATGAACGAGAACTGAGAACGGAGCGTTGAGCCCAACGACGCTTCGTTACTCATTATTATACTTAATTACCGTGACGAGAGACTCGCGGTGATTAATTAAAGATGCGCGAGAGCTTGGTAATGGCGAGATGAATAGTTGAGACATTAGCATTTGTGACAGGCTAGCAAAAAAGTTAACTGATTCGCTTCTTCTGCTATTTTCATTGTGAAGGATTTTTTTCTAATAAAAGCCTGAAGCGTGGCAATTAATTCCTTGGAGAATTATAAAGATTTATATCGGCCGCTTGGAGCGTGTGAATGGAACGAGATTTCACAATCGATAATTTTGAATATTTCATAATTGATTTGTTTATTTTTTTATACTCACTAATATGACTGCCACGACGGCCATCACTACGATGACAAATTTCCTCACGATCGGTCCGTATTTGTTGCGATTATAACGATCTCCGCGATCAGAGTAAAGTCCGAGCTCCGAAGTGCTAATTGCGGATCTTCGACCTGTCTCAAACATTTCTCACTGATCCTCGAATTGAGATGAAAGTTGGTTGCTCACTGTACGACAGTCGATCGCGTTTGGACCAACGCATTCGAGATTTATAAGCCTTGCAATTTTAATGCCCGTTCTTCCATGTTAATAAAAATCACGACGCCACTCACGAATGCCGAGGGTGTTAATGATGCCGAAGCGATCGACGTGCACCGATTAAAAATCCAAGATGAAAAGATTTTCGGTCTTATTCTTACGACGACTTCAAGGAGACTAGAAAAATTCAGACGACAATCAGTCCTCGCTATAGAGCACTCGCTAGTTTTACAAACAATTGCTCCGTTGTACCCATTCGCGGTGTTGAAAAATTTCTTTCTCCTTGTTGAGGGGGCGTCTGAGAACTCCTACCTTTTTCTGGTAGGAGCACGGCAAGTTTACGGGCTACTTACTTTTCCCAGGCGGCAGCATTGTACGGAACACGCGCGTGAAAATGATTTCACCTGATAAAATCATAAATTACAAAAAGCAGAATACTCGATAGGGAGGCGGACGTCAGGAACGATCGATCGATCGCATCGAATCTGGGCGCGAACAACGTGCACGATTTATGGAAAAACTTTTTTATTATTAGTTTCTCAAGCTAATTACATTGAATCTCTATTCGGTAAGTAAAAAAGGAGAAAATACATTGAAAATCAGGAGAAAACAAGATGATAAAAAAAAAAGAAAAATAATGCGAGTTCGGTAAAAAAAAATGGATTTTCGCACGTTTTTATAACTGCCGTGATTTTTGACTGTACAGATGGAAGACTTGGTTTTGTTTTTCTTAGTTTTCAATCGACGATTATCGATCTCTCTCGCCTGCTGCTGATTATGGTATCGGCCTTTTTCATAGTGCATATCAGTTCTAAGTTTAAAAAAAAGGATAAAGAAAGGAGGCACGCGGAAAAAGCTCAACCGAATCGATCCACTTTTACACGTCGTAAATATATGCATAGTATATATCGTACTGTATAACTCTGGTGAATGAAAAAAGAAAAAAAATTTTATTACAGACTAATTCCACTTCGATAATCCGATTCGGAGAGATTTAGAGAGCAGGCGTGCATCATGTCGAACATGAAAAAGCCATGCTGGCGGCTCAATTTTCAAGAGCGAGTCGGAGAAATCAACGCTTGCGGAATTCAAAGGGAATCTGCGGGATGTCGTAGACGTAGCCGCGAACGATTTTCGTCGTCGGAGGCGGAAGAGTCGGAGGGGGGCCTCTGGTGCCTGTGGGTGGAGGATAAGTCACGGTGCTCGGTGTGATGCTGTAAATTGGTGATGGATAAGGCAGTAGCGGAGCTGTTGAGTACTTCGGTCTAGGGGATGAAGGAGGAAGGTACGGGGGTGGTTTGGTCGATGGTACTTCGACGGGTGGTAGATACTCGGGCTTGGTGGTGGTTGGACGTGTCGGTAATTGCGTGTAAGTCGTGGGTGGTCGATTCTCACCGGGAGTGTATCTGGGAGTCGGTCGAGGGGTAGTTGGCCGAGGGGTAGTTGGTCGAGGGGTAGTTGGCCGTGGGGTTGTTGGTCGTGGAGTTGTTGGTCGAGGGGTAGTCGTCCTGGGTGTTGTGCGGACTGCCGGTTGCGTCGAGGGTGGAAGATACTCCGGCGGATTGGTTCTTGGTCTCGGAGTCGTTCGGACCGGTGGCCTTGTCGTTGGGGCGAACGTGATCGGGATTCTCGTTGTCGTCGCTGGCGGCAGATATGTTGCTTTTGGGGTGGTTCGCGCCGTCGGCGGTCTCGTCGTTACTGGTGGTCTGTACGGTGTTGTTCTTTGAGTTGTTGTCGTCGGTGGGCGGTACGTCGTCCTCACTGTCTCGGAAGGTTGCGGCGATGGTTCTTTCGGAGGAAGATACGTCGGTGGAGCAGTGTATCTCGGAGTTGGTCTCGGAGTCGGTCTCGGAGTTGGTCTCGGTGTTGGTCTCGGTGTCGGTCTCGGGGTTGCTCTCGTCGTTACGATTTTCGGGGTTGGCCGGGGAGTAGTCGGTGGTGGTACGTAAATGGTGGTCTTGAATCCCGTTTGATTGGGCGTGGGTTCCCTCGGGGGTAGATACGTGGCCTTTGTGGTGGGTGGTTGAGTGTACCTAATCACTGGACGCGGAGTCGTCGTGGTCGGTCTTGGTGTCGGTCGTGGCGTTGTTTTCGGTGGGAAAACTTCTTTGGGAACTGGGTAGGAATAACCTGTAGTCTGTGGAACGTTCGGCCTGCAAACAAACAACAAAATTATACATTAAAGGCCATGGAATCTCTTCTGCTGAAAAGTATTGTAGAGCATTATGAAAATGTCCCTTAGTCCCTTTACTATTTTTTAGAATGAAGTGTAAAAAAAAAAAAGTGGAAAAACAAAAATCAGCGCAAGAGCAAATCAAAAATAGTGCAACATTTTGTAACCAAAACTATTGTTGTAAATGAAGAGAAACTTCAGAGGTAATACTCGAAATATGTAAAAAGTCCAGATTCGAATACACCGGAGATGAAATTTTGTTGGAAAACGTTGATATTTTCGTTGACACGGTAAACTAAATATTTTTCAATAATTTCAAAAGAATGGAACTCTCAGCGAAATTTCCAATTGGAACGACAGAAATTTTCGGTCCGAGACTTTTTAGAATATTTCTTGCTCCAATGACAAGATTTTCGGGATCACTAAACAAAAGTTTAGTATCCAAACACATGTCGATGTCTTACAACAAATTTTTCCTCTCAATGCAACGAAGGAGACTTAAAATTTGAATAATCGTGAAAAAGATGGTGGCACACGTGATTCTGAACATACCTGCGCGTCACCGGTGGTGGGGATGATTCCTGGGGTACTTGTGGTGGAATATATGCTGGGGCTTTAGTTGTTGGTGGAGGAGCTCTGGTGGTTTGTGGTCGTGGAGGAGCTCTCGTAGTTTGTGGTATCGGTGGGAAAGTTTGTCTAGGGGTCGAGTAGCTATAACCTTGAGTCGGTGGGACGTACGGTCTACAAAGAAAAAAAAAATACATTTTATCTCAAGAACTCCGGAATCTCTTCGGTACAAAAGCATCGCCGAAAGTTATAAAATAATTATCGAGGCACCCACGTGACTGTAAACATACCTGCGTGTCACTGGTGGTGGCGAAGAATCCTGGGGGACTCGGGGTGGAATATACCCTGGCGCTTTAGTAGATGGTGGCGGTGGTGGTGGTGGTGGACGTCTCGTTGTCGTTGGTGGCGGTGGTGGACGTCTCGTTGTGGTCGGTGGTGGTGGCGTGTTTGGTGGGAAAGACACTTTCGGAGTAGGGTAATCGTAGCCTTTGACTGGAGGGGGGGGAGTGTACGGGCTGGAAACAGATTCGCAAGTAATGTAAAGACCTTGATAACATTTCTGTGTACTACGCTGTTTGCTCACTACACAACTCGAGTCCGGACCCGACCGACGCAAACTTTGAAAAATGAGCTTTTTGCTGATTTTTTTCGAGTTTGCAGTTTTCGAATGTGTTTTTCATGAACTTATTGGGCATGAAATTGAATTTCTCAGCCATCATTCTCTTCCTTATGAGAAAATGAAGAAAATCATGTATGAGAAAGTCTGTTTATCAGCATAGGGCCGGTTTCATGATCAAGCAAAGCGTGGGCTCGGTTCGTATGCCAGTTATGCGTTTTCGACCGTAAGAAAAATAACTCATGAGGTGTAGGGTTGAAATTGTCACGGATACTGTAAATGAAAAACTTACCGGCGAGTTACCGCTGGCGGGAAAGATTCCTGGGGTATTTGGGGTGGAACGTATGGTTTCGGTGGTGGTGGTGGTGGCGGCGTTCTTCGTGGAGTTGGCGGTGGTGTCCTTCGTGTAGTTGGTGGTGGCGGTCTGGGCGTAGTTCTGTTTGGGAATTAGATGCAAAGCGTACGATTAAAAACGATCGAAAAGAACGATATTTTGATGAACGATGATCGAGATTTTTATTTCCGAGCTGTCGTTTTAATTCATGGAAATTTGGTCTTACGTTGGCGCCGGAGGGAATTTCACAGCCGGAGTTTTGTACTCGTAGGGTGCGCTCTGCAGTGGGGTCGATGGCCGAGGATAATTGTACGTTGTCCTTGCAACGGTCGGTGGAGGTGGAGGTGGAGGTGGCCGCCTCGTAGTTGGTGGAGGCGGTGGTGGTGGAAGAGGTCGTCTGGTTGTTGGTGGCGGTGGTGGTGGCGGAGGTCGTCGAGTTGTTGTTGGAGGCGGTGGTGGTGGCGGCGTTCTGAAATTTGAAGAAAAATGTTGTTTATACTTTTCCCAGGCTTAATCCTACAACTCGTGACTGGGATCCGAACGCGCCCCGCGCGAACTTGAAAAATTGAGCTTTTTGCTGATTTTTTCCGGTTTTCAGGCTTTGAATCGATTTTTTACGAACCAAAGTGCATAAAATCAGATTTCTCAGTAATCATTCTCATCCTTAAGAAAAAATGAAGAAAATCCTGTATCAGAAAGTCTGTTTATCGGCACACTGTCGGTTTTACGATCAAAAAAAGCAAAGGCTGGGTCCGGAGCCCAGTTATGGTTCGTTTGTAGGTAAGAAAAACAACGTCACATTCATTATCAGATTGAAGAGTCTTACCGGACTGGGAGAGGGAATTGCTTGCTCGGAGACGGATAGAAATAGCCTTCTTCCTCTCGTTGCGGGGGTGGACGCCGCGTCGTTGTTGGTGGTGGTGGTGGCGGTGGTGGTGGACGCCTCGTTGTCGGAGGCGGTGGTGGTGGACGTCTCGTTGTCGGAGGCGGTGGTGGTGGACGTCTCGTAGTCGGAGGCGGTGGTGGCGGACGTCTCGTTGTCGGAGGCGGTGGTGGTGGCAAAGTCGGTCTGACAATAAAAAGCGAATTATTAAACTTTTTGCTCTTCATGGATAACGAGCGTTAGCAAACGATCCGGTAAGATCGCGTCTTCTCACCTGGGTGGCAGAGTGAAATCTTGCTTAGGCTTGTCGTAAACATAGCCATCGAATTGGTCCTGGCCTCTAGAATAATTATCTATCGCCCTTTTGCTCTTAGCGTGGACATCGCTGGTGCAAATCACCGCCACGAGAGTGGCGGTCCATAAGAGCTTCAACTGCAAACACAGATAATAAAAACATGACGAATAATTGTCTCGTTCTGGTCGAGTGACAAATGCTAAAGATTCGGTGTGAAGAAAATAAAAAATAAAACATAATCCGGCTGTCCTACGAAGCTTGTTACTCTCCGTGGGATTATCTCACGCCTCGCCCACAATCAACCGGGCGTCTGCGCTTCTCCTGCTCTTATGTAAGCTCGCGGCGATTTATACTATGACGTCTACAGCACTGTGTGATCGTGAAAGGTTCTCGACGCCTACTCTTTGCCGGATAGATCTCTCTCGCTCTGGGGCATGTGACTACAGAGAATCAAATATCAGCAACAACGCTTTTTTCTGCATTGATTTCCAATGAATTAATAGTCCTGGAAATGATTTTTGCCGATCGGGTTTGGAACATCGTGTTATGCTTGGAAAATTAACTCTCGATTTAATCAGAACGTTCCTGCTAGCCAACCATGAAAAATCGACAATCACTCGAGCTCGTGAACTTTTGTTCATATTAATTTGTTATCCTAGCGTTCAGGATTTGCGGATCAAGGCAAGTGCGCCCGACGGTCCCATCACGAAGAAAAACGTCCAGTGACCTTTAACTCGGCGTTATTTATCTGGAAGATGCTCGCGTCTTTCCTCAGCTCCGTATACTATACGAGCAGGGAAAATATATCGCCTTGTCCCTGCCTCTTTTGCCCATGGAGCTTCTCTTTCTTTCTCTCTAGACCATTAGAAAGGTTCGGTGCTCGTGCCATGTGCCACCGAGCATTTTCTATAAAGTATACTTCACATTAATGCAACTGCACGACTCGTAGGTCTAAACTTGGCCAGTTCGATCCCCAAGTCTCGGAAGAACGAATTTGTTCGATCTCCGCGGAATAAAAAAGCTCAGGACGATTTTCCGGAACTCACAAGGTCGGAGAACTCTCAGAGTATGAATGAAATTCCATGTCAAACGCGATGCCATTACGAGCCAATCCAAACCGAACAAGGAAACGACTTTGCGAGTGTGTCAAAAAGAATTTTCATCGCAAAGGACGCTCTGTCATAATGCTCGATGTGTAACATGTCGTCGGATCGTTAAGAATTGTTACATAACTGTGGAAAGATGTGAAGAAAGATTTATGAAGAAAGACGAGAAGCTGCGATGGCCATTGACATCCGCGACTACAGGAATATTTAACCTGAACCAACCGAGAGATAGGATCGTCAATGATTTCAATATTTCGTTACGCCTTTTCTTCGCTAATCCCACCAAGACATTTAGTTCTCCTCCGCTCGTAGGTCTCTCGACTCATCCTCCGATATATAAATCAGTAGGTTATTTCATAACATCGTGCATCATTCGGCCTCACAACGTTTCTCGACGTCGCAGGTCTGATGTGTTTAAGGAGAAACGTGAAAAAACGAAGACTGAAAATTACCGAGCGACACTAATAGAAGAAGAAAACTCGAGACCGGTATGTCTCGGTCAAATTCCCCGAACGTGCATGTAGCTCTGGGCGTTAAATTTCGCGGTTAATTACCGCGTCTCCGCGATTTGTCGAGGAGAAAAAAAATGCAAGTAAACGCTTCACTGCGACGATTAAGTCGCAACGTGTTAAGGAGACTGTAATTAAGCTTGAATAATTTTGCATTTAATAAATGCCCTTTCGATCGAAAGTTTCCTTTGATTTTTCCTCCTCGTTTCACCGCGTTTAACGCTCGTTGGGCTTTTAATGACTTGAAAAATATTGACGCTGCTAAATTATGTAATATTCATTATTATCGGCGAGTGAGTTCTTCCACATGTGATTTATTGACTCTGAAAGTTATCGTAGCTATGCGTTCGTTTTTTTTTTTTTTTTATTTATTTCTTATGAAATTTTTGTCTCGGTCGCTTATCGAGTGTCAACAAAACTCTCAGTTTTGTATCGAGCGCGTTGAGAGATCGCGATATGTAAAAAGTATCAGGACTTTCGGAATAGCCATCGATTTCTCAAAGATTTTTTTCTCTTCTTGCGTCTCCGCAACTCGTCACCCGCAGGCAGGTGTAATAATTGCCAGCACTCATCATATTTACATAGAAATGGGACGAAGCGAGTCCAGTTTGGTAACAGAAGCGAAGAACAACGTAATAGAAAAAAAAAAATCAAACGAAAAGAAAAAAAAACAGCGTGTCCCGGCGCGGTGGCATCTTCATCGGAGAAAGCGACGAAGTTGCGTATCTCTTTTCTGCTGTGACCGCGAGCCGTGAGAGAAGGGAGACGACCGATGATTCTTGACGATAATGGGCAAGCGATACTTGGCTCGATGGCCTTTATAAAATCGCGCTTTGCTTGAGATTATACACACGAGCGTTGGCTTCTGCTTTCGCAGATTGCGATTATGCCCGTTCGGACAGAGTTCGATCGTATAAGGCGAGATCAACACTTCGCTATCCTCGAAATTGCATCATTTTACCGCGCGCATCAAACGCGTTCCATCTTCCCTCCTACTTCCACACTCGACACTCATAAAATCTCTTTGCATTTTGTAATAACGATCCGTCATCCTGCGCATCCCAATTTTATTATAACGCGAGATTTCGTTGTGTCCTCCGCGATTCACTCCACTTTTCTTTTTCGATTACGACATTTTTTTCACACTAAAAAATATTCAGTAACAAGATTCTCTTGACGAGAACTGCCAAAGCTCCGTTTTCTATGAATGAAGCTTCAATAAAAAGTGGAAATCGCTTGTTTGGTCAGCGCTAGAGTTTAAGTTACGCTTTTAAGAGCTCGTGGCTGCCATTAATATTGAATAAAAGAAAACAGAAATAGACACGCGCGCATGGGACAAAACGTATGTTAACTTTACGGCTCTGGAGAAAGTAGTCCGCGAGTATCGTTTAACGGACTATAATACAGTGATGAATTATTTCTCCGAGACACGTCTCGTCACGCGCGAGAATAAAAGAATTTTGCGATTCACGCTCGTGTCCGTCGTTGTCCCGTTTCTTTCTTCGATTGTCCGTCAAGTGCTCAAACGTGTCAAACGGATCCGGACACGAAATCGGGACTTTGTATAGCGAACATTCTTGGGAGCAAGTTCAAAAGCTCGAAACGAAAGACATTGAACAATACCACATTTTTCCATAATAACAAGAATGGACTCGAGCTGAATGGATTCCCAAAACATCGATGTTGAAAAAATTTTCCTAAATTCTCGAGAATCGTCACTCATTCAAAATAAAGTACGACGCAACCAGAAGAAAAAAAAAACTACTCCGGTCTGTATCCGGCTATCGAAAAATAATAAAGCTCCCAGGTAATAAAAAATAAAAGAAGCCAAAAAGCAAAACAAATTTCACAGAAACGAAGAAGATGGTTTCTCGACAGGAAAGGTTTATGACCCGATTGACGCGATAGCTGGAGGGTACACCAGGTGAAGTGGAACAAGAAGAAGATAATATACGACCCGAGCATTTATCATTCGGTTGCGAAATACTCGATGGCCCTCGACCGGTCCTCCGAAATTTATCCACCGGTTCAGCCTCCCCGCTGCCATTGCCGATTACGACGTTATGCAATCGTGAAATAACTTCAAGTTTCGATGAATATACGCGGCTACCAGGGTATGTATCTTTCTATATTTAT
Organism: Hyposoter didymator; assembly: GCA_037952995.1. Taxonomy (NCBI): domain Eukaryota; kingdom Metazoa; phylum Arthropoda; class Insecta; order Hymenoptera; family Ichneumonidae; genus Hyposoter; species Hyposoter didymator. The sequence goes on along the minus strand of JBAJMU010000006.1, from coordinate 10,985,406 downwards.
ACCGTCGACTCCAGTCCCAGAGCCAAATACCACAGGTGGATCTACGCCTGTAATCCTCTCTGCATATGTATAAAAACATTTTTTCTCCATTTTTCGTAAAATATTCTCGCACGTGTATATTTTTTTATCGGTAAAGGTTATTCCGATATTATTTTGAGGGGAATGATCGTGTACGAAATAAACATCGTGGGATGTCGTTAGAGTGTCGCGATACGTTGAGAATATTAATAATAAAAACCATCGGCAAGCGTTACATGCAAATCGCGTATCGAGAGTCCTTTATTGAGTGGATTTCGGCGGAAATTTGGGTGAGAATCTGTCCGGAGTGGTCGAGTCTTTTGACGCGATGTCATTTTTTTTTTAATTAANTTTTTTTTGTAATTAATTGGACGAGGAATTTCGAGGCAGTTTATCTATTCGTAGCAATCGAAAAATTCTCGAGGAAATGAGGGAGTCGTAGGAAGACTGGATGGACGGTCAAGCGACCTTCATCCTAGTATATGGACAAGCAGGTTACCCGATTAGCCGATCGTGGGACGACCCACCTCCGTTTCATCACGACATTAATTTCTATTTCGTATGATTGACCTTCGCCTTTTCGGAGACATATTATATCTAATTTACATCGAAAAGATATTCACACGTGACGATAAAAACAGAAGGTGAAAAAATGATTTTGGAATATCAGGAAAAAGGCTGTGGATGAATGTCAATTTATTCTTAAAAGTGATGACTGGATTTTTTTTCTACTGCGATCGATTAGATATGCTGTTGGCCAATGTCCAATATTTTGATACTTTTTCAACTCGAACGAGGATTCAGTAAATTGGAATAACTGACGCTGTAACGTTCGGAGTCAAGAGACACACACACACACACCAGATTGTCTTTCGCGCTTGCGACTGAGAAGATTCCCAGACAGCGGTGACTGTAGCGGAAAAAAAGAGAAGAAGCGAAGAAAAAGACAAATGTTTGATCCTCTTGCGAAATCGCGAGAGGTCAAAAAGCGAAAAGTAAACTGAGAATCGAATGAGGCGAATGAGGAACAGTAAATGCGAGTCGATCGGTTCAAACCTTCCCGGATTATGCAACTTATTTCAATTACGTCGCTCTATAGTCGAACCTTTGCAAATGCGAATCGCAACTACGAATTGGTGCTAATCACTGTCGGCTCACTGGACGATCGAGAGGAAGGCTTTTGTAATTTTTCTCCCGTGCTAAATAAAACGCGCTAAGCGTTGTAAAGCGAGTTACCACCGGTCGCCACGTTTTCAAGCGTCTAATTATCGAAAAATAACCAACACATACTTTTCCTCCATTTCCCAATACGTTAATTAGATATTCCCATAAAACGGACATTGTTCCGACGATTTTTGGGGACGTCGAGTTACCCCTCGTCGAATTTATTCATCCTTCGATATTTGGGTGAAAGTGAAATCTAAAATCGTTCGTGGCGTGTGTCATCTGTTTTGGTGAACAAACCAATGACTAAAATCTGGAATTTCCATTGAATTTGGGAATTGATCGCCTCGAGGTTTATCCCTGGTGATTTTCTCATGAGGCAGTGTCGCTGTACGAGCTTTATGACAAACGGAAGATTCGGAGGAAGCGAGAAAATAGAGGCGAACATTTAGACAATCGAACCTCGAAAAACAAGGACGACATTTTTAAAGAGAATTTTTTTTTTCCAATGATTCGTGCTAATTTTTCTCTTGTAAATACAGAGATCGTTCCCTCTTATAAATCATTGATGAAACGTGTTTTCATTGATTCTTCTAGCTCTTTAGTTAGACCCTGGGTTCGCCATTGATACACGTGGACGGTAAAAGCGATGCTATACGTCCATTTATGCAAGAAACTCCGATATGACAAAGATTTTATTCGCAGCCTCTGCTCAATCCCGCCTACCGAGCAATGCAACAACCATACAAATGTGGATGTGTGTCTTTTTTGCGGAGACTAATCACGAATGAGTATCCTCTTCGTCGAGCAACGACTACGGTAAATGTTAATGACAATTTTTCTCCGAGTCTCGGATCGTAGAAGAGCCGCAATGTCTATTCAAGCATCGATGACATTCCATATGCTTGTGCACACTTTGGAGGATTCCATTTCAAGCGAATCGCTTGGACTCATCGAAATCGCGCAATTTATACATTTTTAAAAAGTCATTGATGCCTTTTTCGTTTTTTCTGACAAAGTTGGATCGTTTATTTTCATCAACTGTCCAATTAAATGAGAAAATATTATGCTGACGATTCATCGATTCCTGAGACCAATAATTGATCACTTTTTCGTTATTATTATTCGCATCAATCAACCATCATTGTTGATGGTTTAGGAAAATGAAATAATTGAGCTCCATGAAAGTTGAACATTCCAGTGGCGCGTTGAATATGCTCATCCAACGTGACCGTACGCGGTAAAAAGCCACCTGCTTTTATTGGATTTTTAACATTTTATATTTTGCACCCCCGCACCCTTGCCATTCACGAATGCGATAGTGTATCGTAAAAACAGGAAAAAGAATGAGTTCCACTTTTTCCGGGGCCACACCGGACATACGCTCACAATAATGAGGAATAACGAGTGGTGACTCAGCGATCCCGGCGTCCGCGCACCCTCCGAGAGAAGGAGAAACCCAATTTCTTTTCTACTCGCAGTAAATTTTTAATCCTCCGACACTAATCACACGTGTTTCGGCGATTTGAGTAATTATCTTCGTAATAAAAGGGTAAAAAAAAGTGATTTTGGAAAAACACACACAATGCACTCTTTACTTACCATTTCAGTTATTTTTAGCGCTTAACAGCGCGCTTCCCGATAATATGGATTTGGTAATAGCGTGTTCAACCGGTCGGGGAATTCACTTAAACTCGACACATGCCTCAAGGGAGCCGGTGTCCCGAGAGTCAACTTCTTCCAGATGAGGTATCGTTGAGCATTTATAGAGGATTCACCGGTAATTCGCAGGTGGAGGGGCATCGTCGTGCCACCGCCCCCGATGTATTCCCTCCATGGAGTTCTGGTCCATTGGATCTTCCCGCAAACGGCTGTTACTCTCCCCAGTGGATGCTGTTGAATTAATCTTTCTCTCTCGCGGCGTTTTCTCTCACTTTTTCTCTCGTTTGTCCTCATCTTCGGATGTCACAGAGTGGGAGAGCCTGGATTATTACACACTGAGTAGGTAAGTGGAGAGAAAAGAGCGAGAGCGAGAGTGAATGTGAGAGTGGTCCATGGTCTCGGGAGGAAAAGAGAGACAGAGAGGAATGCGAGATGACGCTGTGTGTGAAGGTATGTGTACGTTAATGTTTATTCAACAGTAACACAAGTTGTAACATCGATCGTCGCAGGAATAATCAATGAATTGGGAACAACGAAATATCGAAGAATATTTAGAGAATCTTCGTGCAAGTGTAACGCAAGACGATATGTACGAAAATTCTCCAATTTGAAAAACACGAACAACATCGTGGAAAGTAGTCCCCGTTGTCCCTGGACAGCATATGCTGTCGCTCAACTTGGGCCCCGCGACTACCAGAACGAATTGAGGAAGACCATAAAATTGGCGATGCAGGAATTCGTTGTGTTTCTTCAATAAAATAACAAACATTTCTTAACACACGAATTAATATCAAAGGTCGATGTAATATCATCGTTAATCAGGCATTTGATTAGCGTTACGTAAACTGACTATCAATTACATTATCGCTGCATTACTTAGTGTCTCGAATACTTTCGCTTTTTGCTTCCCAATGCGGCAGCCCTTCGCTTCCTTTTCCATGACAATCGGAGCTCTCACGAAACCAAACGAAACGACTCGAACAAACAAAATCACAGATTTGTTGCACGACCATTCATACACCAGCCTCGAGCTCTCGATGTCTCGAGCTACCGGGTCATACTCTGCGTGTTATGTCTAACAGTGCATTACAAAATAAGTGCTGCTGCGCTCGCCTGCAACCAACGACCGTGCACCGCGGGGTCGTCAATCGGCACTAGTAATGCCGATTTTCTTTCCGTGTTTGTTAGCGACGTTCAACAACGTTATTCCTTCACAAATTAAATCCTCGATCATCATCCACAGGATTCTTATATCTGTCACTTCTAATATCAACGTCGACACGACTATTCATTGCAATATGTAATTTTCCTTTTACCATTAGAATTTCTACGATTTGCGTGATGCAAATATTTACCACACACATCGACAGTGATGAACGTCTGGTCCACGAAGTTAAGGGGCTTCGGACGGAGTCAGTATTCGGTTGGGTGACCGTTCAGCCATGCACCAATTAAATTCGCAAAATCATGAATGCGTGGGAGGCAATTTTCCTGAATCGACGATTTTGCTGACGTATTGAAATAAAAAAAAAAAAGGAAAATTCAAGTTTCGCCCTTGAATCTTGTGCAAATGAGCAGCTTCTGTTCATTATTAGGTAAGATCGCCTGTGGCCAACACTCTCGGGAGGCACTCACAGAAACAGGAACACGAACGCTGAAGTGGTGTTGACGTAATTAATATTCATTAGAATCGCATATCAATTCTCGAAACAAATCGAAAGTGATTTTTATATTCGAAAAATAAAAAATTCATTCGTGTAACTATTCCCGCAACCGCCACAAGGGAGCTGCCAAGATTGTTTACAATTTCACACAATCTCATGATTCCATCAACGATTGCTCCTTCCAATCTCTTCAATTAAAGGCTAATTAATAAATATTCGCGATTCCTTGCTCTTTTCCGATAAGGAGACAGAGAGAGGTGCATTTTACAGAAGATTGTTGAAGGAGATGATGGGACTGTAAAATCCCATGGAAAATATGGGTTGGGCGATCATCGTCAACGCTCGATTCTCCATAATCCGATGAGGATATCTCTGGAGAGTCGAGTCACCATGCCTCGTTATACAACACGAATCGTGTCCTATCGATATCACAGACCGTATGATAAATTACTGTCGGAATAAATGAGACTCGCGAAAATAGAATGAAAAAAGTGCATTTTGCGCATGAGAATTGCAACCCTTCAGTTTCTTCAAATATTTTCATCAAACTTTAAGGTCACGTCAATGCGTTTTATATCTGTGGCTTCAGCTGACTCACCCTGCACTTGCGTTGTTGACAGACTATCGATTAAGTCGATACAGTAAAGGTCAGAATGAAGATTTTCTTGCACCTCTTTTGCGCTCTCGTCCTTAATCATCGTAGGAGAGGAGTGACCATCGGCAAGCCACGTGATCTGTAGAGAGATTGTTCGCTCTTCGTGTATGCGAAAGTGACGATACGACTTCCTACTCGATTCCAGTCTCTCGAACTTGAGATTCGATCGGTCGCAAAGCATAGAGAAATAAACGAGGAACAGATTGTCACCGACGGAAATAAAAAGCTCGTTGAACGCGTGCAAGAATTTGTAGATCGTGTGATCACAATGTCAATAATGTGTATTGTCTTGATTTGCAACAAGCGCACGCTCTCCTGCGTCCTTGAAGCATTTCAGGTCGTTGCCATTAGAGGCACTCGCTCTGGGAATCCCACGATATCAATTTTTTTTATATAACCCATTGGGGTTACGTAATTTTGATGAAAAGCACTGGCTTTTCTAGGCGAGGCAACAATCGGCACGGAGCTTTTGCTGTCAAGCACCGAGAAACGTTGAAAATTGAAATGGAAACCGATTTTCTCTGGATCTCTCTCTTTTTTCAATGATTTTTAATCTCCGAAGGAATATTGAGCGACAAGATACGTGGCTCAATTTTTTTCGCCCGCTACCTCTAATAGCGTATCGGCGACCGCGAGCCTCGTGTCGATCGTTCTCGTGAAAGCGGATCTCTGCCTGAAGACGAACACCGCACAGATTTTCATAATTTCAAGGTAAACCCCAAATAAAGGCCGACACATTAAGACTATCAAGTTTTTTTCAATATTTTTACAAACCAGCAGGTAGAATCTCCGGGACCAAGCAGTTTGGCGAATCGTGTGTATATATACATTTTATTACTACGTACGACATCACGAAGAGCTCCCTGAAGAATTCTTGCGAGCAGAAACCTTCCAAGTCCTCGGAACAATTCTAACCCTTCGTACGTTCTCCTCGCGAGTCCAATTTTGGCATTGACATTTTGGCAAGAATATTGCGAAATCCTCCGAAGCGATTTCTGAATTTACCCACGAAATTATTTGCGCGAGGACTTGTACAGCGCCAGATTGAAAAAAAAATAATGATTATTGTTTCTCCCCAGTTTGGGCTCTAACGCAACTTTGATGACAGCAAACTGAGGTCAACAACTCCCTCAGGCATCCAACCACCGAATCTTCTTCTGCAGAAGATCAATCCTTTCTCTCATCTCCGGCGCGGCTCCGTCCTGCTCCTGTTAACGAATCATTTGTGCTTCTTGTCCCGAAGAATTCGGTAGCGAAGGATGCAGCAATAAAATGATCGCTCCTCCGGAAAAGCAAAAAAAAATCATCCACTCAATGGCTCGGGTTTTTTAGGCGGACTGCAATGTTTTAAGCGATTCCGAGCAATTCTTTCGATTTAACGAGGTTTACTAGCGCACCTGACGTTTCGCCTCTCTCGTCTCGACCTCTCGTTCCATTCGGCGATTGATGACTCGTTTCTCTCACTTTTATTTATCGATACATCCTCGGTATTCCTTTCTGTATAATCCACTTGTATCCATAGAGGAAGCGAAGGTCGATGCGCGTCTCAACGCTTTATCGTTTCACCGTTCACTCGACATCTTATAAAAATACACTCATAGCCACACATGTGTATATTTTATTTTATACACACACAGAGACAAGTGTGTGTACCCTTTCATAGAGAAATAATAAATACAGTTATGATGGTACACGCTGTGACGTACGATAAAGGTCGAGCAGGTATATTCGGGTCACAAATCTTTCGAGTCTTCGTAAAAAAAATGATAATTCTAGTAGGAGGTTGTCCTAGCCTCCGATTTATTTTACGAAAAATCAACGAATTTGATCAAACTCCAAAATACAGCGATTTCAATTGCGTTGCAAAATGTTTCGAACCTTTATCGAAATTGTCCTCTTCTCCTGAATTAACCTCGTTTTTTTTTCACAATTATAATAATTACTGTTAATTCCTGGTCAGAAAATACGATTTTTGCAAAATTTGTTATAATTAAAAAAAAAGTGTTTTCGAGGAGTCGAATTTTCCGAGCTCTCTGGATTCGCGCAAGCCTTTCAAAGCCTGTTGTCGTTGTGGTTAATTCAAATCAATATGAATCAACTTTTAAATGTGTGTGTGTGTTTTTTTTTCGTTTCAATTAAAAGTCCATCCAATCGAGTAATCATAAAAATAAACAAATTTAATTTCATGCTTCTCGACGTTAATGAGGGATCGATTTAACGCATTTTTAACATTTCTGCTTTTTGATCCGAGAAGACGGCATTGAAGACGTCTATGAACCTCGATTTCGAGGCTCGACCAATTCGATACATGCACGCGGTCTCACGCATACGTACCTGGGATCAGAGCAACTGTATACGTGTGCTCTACACACGCGAACCTGCATAAAAATACACTAAATGGCCCAAGGCACTCTGGTGTAACATCTTCGCTATGGAATTTCGACCATCGTCCTCAACACGATCGAATTCGTTTAATACTAAACGATAGAAATTCTGTTTGGACAAACTTAATGCAAGGTCTCGCGGGGACAGTTGAAAAACTCTTGACACTGAGGACAGAGAGAAATTCTATTCGTTCGGCTAACCATTTTTTGTTACAAAGCATTTTTCATTTATTTCTGTTCGCAACGATGCATTGAAGGGTCACGTCTGGCTGGAAATTGAATCGCAATGACCCAAGAGTTCTTCTTGGCAGATTGGACGAAGAATGTGGGAGAATCGAGCTTCGGAACGCGCAACCTTAACGAAACGGAAACAATAATTCAAACGTCATCTGAACGTAAAAAAAAAAATCTCTGAATAAATGAAATATAGGAGCAAGCTGAACCGAAAGCAGAGGAACCTCGAGAGGACAAAGGAGACGCGAAAAAATGTTGTTTTTGTTGGAAACTGGAATAATTATTCCGTTCAGTGCTAAACAAATAGGAAAAAAATTCAGTCCGACAGGGAGTAAAGAAACGGGTGGAAATCACATCGCTCGTCCGATCGACCGAACAGAATATCCGATCTGCTTGGCAGAAAAATACATTTTTCAGAATGGCAAAATTTTTCTCTAAAAGTGAGAAAAGAAAAGTGAAAAGAGGAAAGTGAAAAGTGAAAATTCACGTGGGTGAAAAAGTATAGCCATAGGACGGACTATCGTGTCCTTGACTGCCATGAAAGAATATATAAATAGAGTCCAAAGGATGTTAAAGGTTTGGCCGATGTTTTGACAAGCGGCAAACGTCATTTTGGAATTTACAAATCCACATAATCTCAAGGTCTAAAAAGTTGGATTTATTTCGATTGTTTTTTTAAATCTCGAAAACAAGGGCTGAGAGTAATGGCTGGGGAGAAATAATGCTAATTACCGGTGACAGGATTAACGATAATAATAATGGGGGATATATTTTTTCAATAATAAATGATTAATCCGAGAATCGTAGTATATTTTGAAATTTGCGAAACATCTTCTGCAGGGATCATCGAAAAAAGTTGTTTTTTTGTCTTCCTCGACGAGACACGTAAAAAAGTATCCGCGAGCACGCCTCGCATTTCTTTAAATTACCAGCACTCGACCGATCTATCCGTCTTTCTCTTTCGCACGTTGAAAATTAATTCATTTTGATGAGCTACGAGGGGACAGGGCGAGAAGAAATCGTGCACGAAAGTGACTGGCCTGTGGTTTGTTGGGAACGACCTTGGATCCCTCTGAGTTTCTATATACAAGCAAGGACGTCAAGGAACTTCTTCACTCGCAAAATTCGTATAAATAAGCCGAAAAATACTGCGTCTCGAGGAGTGTAGCAGGAACCGGATCGAGGACTTTTATTTATAAGTGCACTGAGAGAAAATAGTATGAAAAATTCTCAAAAGGATTTTAGCCAACAAAAAGGAATTCTTCATTCACTTTCCATGGAAAATGGTGAAAACTTTAACATTTTTCGGCCAATTCAGATGAAAAATTTCTACGGATTTCCTAAAATCTCTCAGGGGAACGATAGGGTTCCAGAAAATGGTGACATCATCGGAATTTTTCATATAATTTTCTTTCCGTGTGCGTATTTTGAAAATGTTCACATGTTTTTGGTTTTTACGAATAAATGGCGTATGTGGAAAGAATTTTTGACTCAATCATATTTTGCGAAATTCTTTTATTAAGCTCCCGAATAATAGACAATATAAGATAACACTGAAATAGTATAAAACTAAAAAAAAATGTGGATAAGCTGGAAACGAATTGGGAATGCACTGAAGTCCGAGTGTCCTGCGTCCGTCCGTCTCACGTTACGAGATTCCCTCTCACTCCGCGTCCTATTAAGCTCCGAAGAATCCTCGAGTTGTGGATGTAGCTCAGATTAAATGTAATGCCCGTAGCCGAGCCCGAAACCGTGGCCGAAATAAGGGTAACCTGTGTTTTTTTCCATGCGGAATAAAATCTTTGTAATAACGTAAAAACACATGGGAGACTCGTTTGTATGAAAAGAAATTTCGGTAATTCGGTAAATATCTCACCGTAAAGACCGTACCCATGACCGTAACCACCGTAGAGACCGTAACCACCATAGCCGCCATAGCCACCATAGCCGCCATAGAACGGATATCCGTAGCCATAACCGTGTCCATAACCGTAGCCATAACCGAGTCCGTATCCACCGAGGTAACCTGGACGGGCGATTGCAGTTCCGACCATGGCGAGGAGGAGCACGAAGAACTGGAGGAAAAAAAGCACACACCCCGACGATGTTTAACTCGTTTTTTTTTTTTTTTTAATCAAACTTTTGGAAATTATTTCATTCAGCAAAATTGCGAATTGGATTCGTCCTCATAAACAAATCTGAATCGATTCGCAAAAAGTCCGCGTTTTTTTATAAATGGGTCTATCTGACCCAAGGCGTTTTTCAAATCGTTGTATTCCGGTAAAGTTCCATTTTTTGTTTTTTTTTTGTTGCGCGACCTTTTGCAGTAAATTATCAATTCTTTATAGCCACAAATTTTATTTTTTGACGAAAACGAAAATTAAGAACAATCGGTGACAGCAAATTGTGGGGGTCAAAATGACCCAGTATGCACTCGAAGGGTTAAAAAGTGATAATTATTTGGTTAATGTTTGGGGAAACTCACGATCTTGGAATTAGCCATACTGTCGATGGTTTGATCGGACTTGTAAATAATCCACTGGATTCCGGTGAGATGACTAATATTCTCTAAGACGGCTCTTCTTGTAATGTCGAACTTAGTCCTGCACGGAGCTTCTTTTATAATAAAATGCTTCCGGTGGAGTGCCCCACCCGCTATTATTTTGTATTCCTATCATCTCGACGATTCCTTTTTTTGTATTTTTTTTTTTCTATTGCATATTCGTCGTTTGGCGTTGCCTTGAGTTCTGGTTAAACGCGGCGACAAGAGACCACACTTGCATACACGCGATAATAACAGTGTTCATTGTTCGGGGAGCTCGCCGCGTGTACATGATGGGAGAACCGGTGATGCTTGCCTTACACACGCTAACGTACTCTAATACGCAATAATCCGATCGCTCGTGCATCGCTTTTGTACATTATCGCAGGAAACTTGTGGAAAAAATGGTCAGTTCGATGCCTTGACATCCAAAGTACAGAAACGAAGCAGAAGAAGAAAAATGAGAAAAACAAAAACACCTCTTCCCACATCGCGAGGCAATGGGAATGTCTAAAGAAATACGACAACTGGAAATTAAATCGATTAGCCGTGCAAAAAATTGTACATCCCTCTCCCTCCTTTACCCCGAACCCCTGACTTCTCATTTATTCGTATTTGAGGTCGTTATTAAAAAATAGTTAATTAGAGAGCTCCTGATGATGGACAATGATGCATCGCGAGAACCGACGATTTATTTATTTATGAATACGATAAAGTGAAGGAAATTACGACTTCGAAAGTATATCCTCGGTACCGAGAATCATAATAATTCGTTAATTATCTTTTCGGCTCTTGATATAATTGTCAATACAGGTGGAAGGCGACCCTCTCGCATTGAGCAACTCTACGAGCATTCTTTCTAAAGTACGACATTTTTTTTTTTTTTACGAATTAGAAATTGAAGAACACACAAACCTTGGATCAATGTTAATTTCCGCTCAGCCATTCACTTCGCGAAGACATCTCTCAATCAAATGATCATACTTATTTGATTTGAAAGGGAACGAATAGTCCGGCTGTCCTTTCGCTAAATTTCAACGTGCGCCATGGAATTTTAGGATGGTGATGACTATGAGGATCCAAAATTTGTGCGAGAGTCACTAGGAGTTCGGAACAAAGTCATCGAGAAACTCTGACAGCATAATTTCGTACGAAATTCATTTTTATTGGCCGCAGCCATGAAATAAAGGGAAAATTTTTATATTTTTACACGTTGTTTCGCTCAAACCGGCAGATTTGAGAAATCTTGAGCGGTTTTTAAACCAACAGACGTATTCGAATCATTGTTCATCATGGAGTGACTCAAAAATTGAATTTCTCACAAAAACGTGGGCAAAAGGCAAATCCGGGGATCCAGGCAAAAAACACTGCAATTTTTTTAATTGAAATTTTCCCACGCGGTTTCATCGATGACAAAAAGCGGTCGGCGGAGTTTTGCTATCGTTCTCCGTACGCTGACGGAGCCTTTTAGTGATTAGTCAAACGACATCGAACGATTTTTATTTCGATAACTCAAACTAAAGCTCGGTGATTGATCCATCACTTTAAGGCGTTTATGTAAAAAAGAAAAACAACGTTGTATTTTTCTTCAAAATCAGAATCGTGTTCCGTGTTGTGGGACCCGTTCGAACGAAATTACAAATTTTGTTGTTCCCTGTAATCAGTTTCTCTATAATTAGTGTTGACCTAGAAAAATCTCATTCAAGAAAATAGAGCGTAAGTTGTATATTTTTTCTATTCGCGTTACACGAGGCACAAGAACTACAGCAATATTTCGTATAAGTTCTAATTGAACTGTCGATCAAACGGTAATAAGTGCGATGATGTTATCTCATTTGGGGTGAACAATTTTCATAAGTAATTATCGGACATATGGAATCAAAATCGAAGAATCGCCGCAGCAGGGATGAAAATAAGAAAAACTCGTTCGTATTCTTTTCACGGTGACTATTGAATGCATCTTGGGTCAATCTGACCCAAAGAGTTTCTCAAATCGTTGTATTTCGGTAAATATGAATTTTTTTTTGTGAAAACGGTTTTTGTAGTAAATTATCAATATTTAGTTTGGCTACATTTATTTTTTTAGGAAAACGCAGAAAATTGTTGGGGTCAAAACGACCCGGTATGCACTCAAAGGATGAATACGTGATTTTTCCATGCGAAAGTTTTCGCATCGATTAGAGTCTTAGAAATATTTTTTGGTTATCGAAATGTCAACTTTATTCGACGAATCGTTTAACAATACAGCGAGAATATTTTACATAAATAAGTATTGTTGAGTTTTGAGAGAAAAATGGTTGAAAATTAAGAATGTTGAGGGAAATATTTGGGTGGGAATGTGTACGGTTAATAATTTAAATGTCATTGGCAGTCGCTTGGGTGGTGGTCGTTGTAGTTTCATTTTTCGATTTGTTCGCGGTGAATAAATATTCTCTGAAGTCATCGGGGCGGAATCTGACGTCATCGTAATCATCGAGAGTGGGTAGAAGAATTCTTCCGAAACGTATTCGTCCTTGAACGCTCAGGATTTCAGGAGCCTTGGCAGTCGTGGCGCTTGTGGTGGAATTAGCGACGGGATCATCCTTCAAAAGGTCCGATTTGGGGCTGATCTGGCTGGAGGAAGTTTCTTCGATTTTTTTCGGGAGTCCCGTGGTTGGTGAGGATGGAACGAAATTCTCGGTGTCTCTGAGGTCGGTGACGAAGGGTATGGGATGAAAATGAGGAAAATTGGGGCCTCTTTGTAAGCTCCTGGGGAAATTATCGAAAGGATTATTTTGGAATCTTTGAGAGGATGGGAAATCAAAATTATTCGAGCGAAATGCTTGCTGGCGGGGTTGGAAAGAATCTCCGAACGGTTGGAACAAATTCCTCGGGTAATTGGCTTGGACTAAATTTTGATAGTTCGGGTTGTTGCCGAGACTTGGATTCGTCCGGAAATTTGGGTTGAACGAGTCGGTTAACGTTTGCCCGCCGAAACGGCCTTCTTGTCGTTGAGACAAAAACGAGGGGTTCGGGAAATTCCCACCGCCGCCGCCACCGAAATATTGATTATTGAAAGGGAAACGATCGAAATTGCGGAATCGCTCGGGGCTGGGAGCTGACGGATCGAGGGATTCAGGGGAACGGCCCGCCGGACCATCGCTGAGGGTTTCTACTGGAGCAACTCCGCCAACCGCCTCGCCACGTTGGGAATTGACTCCTTCCGGCGACGTTTGTCCAGCGAAGCCGCGATAAAAGTCAGGATTATAATAGCCGCCGGGAGCAGCGGGATTAGCAGCGAAAGGTCCTGAGGGATACGAGTCCGGACGTCCTAACAATCCTTGTCCGTTGACGCCGGGATAATTGTAACGATAATTGCTATCGTCAAAATTGAATGGAAAGTTGTTATTTCCAGGTCGTACTTCCGACTGGGTCTGCGCACTCCGTACAGTGTCAGCTTCGAGACTCGAAGATTTCGTTGATTCCGTCGTCGTTTCTTCCGGCTCCGTTGTCGTGGAAATCGGCAGGACGATCGTTGCATTTACCGCCGTACGATTTGGACGTCCGTCGTGGAGTTCGCCGACCAGCGTAGGTGACAATACTGTCGCTACATTTTTCGCCAATACCGATAAGAATTCACCTGCTAAAACATACGCGGTGAATGCAGATTTTTTAGAAAAAAAAATACGCTCAATTTTTTAACTCATTGTCGACACACTCAAATGTGTCCAAACTGGGTCAATTTGACCCGGATAGTGTTTAATTTCTATCGCTCCATTTAATCAAGAATTCCGAACCGCGAGATCGATTTACGCTGCTGGATTACTCACTGGCGATGGATGGTTTGTTCTCGGCAAACGCTGGACCGATCGCTGCCAGTCCAGAGATGAGAATTAACTGGAGAATCTGAAAATCAATAAAAACGAGCCAGGAAAAATGAAACAATTTTTATTATCAAGCTCGAGCTCTTTGCGTGCGTTTGGAAAAATTGTTTCGGTCAAAGTTCGCTAGCGTGCGAGACTTTATTGAATTGAGAAACGTGCCGCTTGAAACTCAATGTTGACTGTCAGGGGGTAGCGTGACCGACGGATTCTCGCGAGAGCATACGTAAGTTTTATACTTCTTGTCATTGCTCAACGCACTGGTGCAACGATGGCGGTGCATAATTATCCGTAAGTGTGTAATATCCAGCTACAGTGAATGAAGAGATCGTCGAACTCGTTCTGCGTCGAGCATGTCACGTTATTCACTTCGTTTTTTTTCAGTTATTATAATTTTATTATTTTTATTATTCATTAAGCATTTAAATATTTGTGCGATCTGAAGAGGGAGTATGACCTCCGAGTTATGCACGATAAATCGTTCATCTTTGACCCGAATTGCATTTTTTAATGCGTTTCCTCTCCCCCAGTGAATTTAATCGATCGATTAATCTTTATGAAGACTCTAAATTACTCGCACATCGATTTCGTCTCTCGTTATTCACGAAACTCTCTTCACCCAGGAGAATCGATCTTTGGATTCCAGTTACGCGTGTCTTTACAGGGTCTAGTGAAAAAATACTAAATTTGCAGTAGCAGGATACTCACGTGCGTGGAGCGCTGCATCGTGCGTGTCTACCAATGCTGACTGAAGGGTCCGTGTCGACCACCTCGTCATATATACTTTCCCTGATCCTTACAAATGTGCACTCACTCCCGACGACATTTTTTCTAATGCCACGCCAGGCGCATTTTTTTCTTTCCATCTTCCTTCAACGCCCGCCGCGACCGGACGTCAACTTTGCATTGTTGTTGCGTGCGAACCCATCAATCGCAAAATGAATCGTTCATGCGTCGAGGCATCGATAATTGCTGACGAGCACCGCACTCGGGATTCAATTTTTTTTATTTTTTTTTTTCCGAAAATCGTGGAAAATAATGTCCGTTCCGATGGATTATTAGAAAATTGCTTCAGAAATTTGGCTCGGCGGACACTTCTGGGTTGCTGAGGAATTGATACGTTGATCGTTTTAACTAGAACGATTCTCTTGGTTTCCTTCAGCTTTCGAAAAAACCGAGAGCAACGCGATTCCAATCGATGATAATTTATTTATTTGTTTCGTTACCACAACGAGACGAAATGTCATGGACGAAAAAAAAGTGATATTGAGCAGGAACTGTGAAAGAACGAATTGGTCCAAACACAACTACCCAGA
Source organism: Hyposoter didymator (assembly GCA_037952995.1). Classification (NCBI taxonomy): domain Eukaryota; kingdom Metazoa; phylum Arthropoda; class Insecta; order Hymenoptera; family Ichneumonidae; genus Hyposoter; species Hyposoter didymator. The sequence continues at coordinate 10,969,907 of JBAJMU010000006.1, read as the reverse complement.
AGTAAATATTGCCTCCAAGTTTTTTCAATAGCAAAAGAGTCTGGCAATTAAAAAATTACCAAAATTCACACCTCGTAATTTCGCTCGGTGCGCTTTTGAAATTTCTCACATTCAAACTGAAATTGAAAACATTACGTTGATCAATAAATCTCCGAGCGACGTTCCCTCAATTTGCAAAAGTTGTTTAATATTATTCGATAAACCGGGTGTCCTGTTTCCCATCGACCTCGATGACCACCAAAAAATCCTTCAAAATGAACATTCCGGACAGAGAAATGAAAAAGTACGTGAATTGTGTTTTTTCATCGTTATTTAGCATCCGAAGTTCGAAACAAGTCCCACGCTAATTTCTGTCAATAAATTTATCAGATCGATACGAAATAATAGGAAAAAAAAGTCACAGTAAAGTCCCAAACGATAGGACCAAATTTTAGGTTGTTTGAAAAATTCGTCGTCGCGAACGTTTGGTGAAAAAAAAAAAATCGTCTACGATTTTTATTCGGACTCGAGTGTCTATAAATTTCCTCGCATCCCAGTGCATTTTCCAGCTCGTCCAAATTGCTGTTTGCTCTTTGGATACGTCGTAACTATACTTTACGAGCATTCTTTAGCAAGTGGTTGAGAAAAAAACCTTAAAAGACTTACAGTCGAGAAAGGGAGCAGGTGAGAAAAAACGAAGTTCAGGTGAGCCTCGATTTATTATTGACAAGCAAAAGTCACGAGCCACACGTACCAACACATTACGTTACATAATTGACAGAAAAAAAAAAATGAAATACAATAAAAATCCTGCAGTAAATTTTCTGGTAAATTCGGAAAAAAGTTTCACAGGCTCGAGTGTTCCTTGATTTCGAAATTTCAGATTCTCTGTGCGATAAATGAAAAAAAATGATTTTTACTGAATTTTGAAACGTGCAATGAAGTCGAATGGATTTTCGCTCGAAATACGAAGAATCAANGAGCAGGTGAGAAAAAACGAAGTTCAGGTGAGCCTCGATTTATTATTGACAAGCAAAAGTCACGAGCCACACGTACCAACACATTACGTTACATAATTGACAGAAAAAAAAAAATGAAATACAATAAAAATCCTGCAGTAAATTTTCTGGTAAATTCGGAAAAAAGTTTCACAGGCTCGAGTGTTCCTTGATTTCGAAATTTCAGATTCTCTGTGCGATAAATGAAAAAAAATGATTTTTACTGAATTTTGAAACGTGCAATGAAGTCGAATGGATTTTCGCTCGAAATACGAAGAATCAAAGATCGAAAACTCATGAAAAAACCAAATAATGCATAAAATTTTTGATTCGTGAAACGAAACGTATTTCGCTGAATTTTGAATGTTTAACGAAGCCAAATGTGTTGGCTAAGAATATAAATTCTGGAGAGTCAAATCCATATCCAGCACAAACGTAAATCATAAGAATTTTGAAACGACGGGTCGACGAAGTAGCCAAAAGTTTCTTTCGTGTTACGGGATCGATAAATATTATTAATTGCGTCGCTGATCGTGGGATTGCGGCATAAGAATTGTTTTTTTTTTGTCTCGATCCTCGGTGCACATCAATAGCCGATCTGACTGAATCGTCCGACAATTCCAGGTGCTACGACGCCGGGAAGATTGTAAATTTGAACCGGACCATGCTGGCGCTCGACTATACCAGCTGCTCGTAGATTGGGGGTCACGATGACCCGTGAAGTTGCGTAGGACGAGCCTGAACGTTGCTGCACCCCGGAATTGGTGTAATATTGATTTGAGCCGGAATGGGCCTGATTTTTGGCGAGCATTCCTGTCACACTGCCATAGGGAATTCCGCCTGGAACGATCAATCATTTTAAATTAATTTATTAATTAAATTTTAATTAAAATCAATTAATTGATTTAATTTGATTGAAAATAATTAAATAATTAATAGTTGAGAGTTCAATTTTCGCGGACATGTTCCTGAAAAAAAGTTGAATCGAGTCTTGATTCGATTTTTTCACGCGATTGAAAAAATTGACGCAATCGAGGTGACGCAACATTATTGATCGATTCGAGTCGCACTGGGCGAATTGACGAAAAAGAGGTAAAAGATTTTCGTCACTTCGAATTGAATTGTTATGACAACGTTAATCGAATAGTGCGACTTGATTAAAAAATTAATTACATAATTTGTATGAGTTAAGGAGTTATAGTAATTAATTGATTAGGTAATTAAAAATTTTGTAATAATTGTTATTCACAAGTCTCATTGCTTCATGCCAACGCTTGGGAGATTTAAAAATACAAGAAATTGTATCCCATGTCCTAGTCTCTGCGGTGTCAGACTCGCGGAGTATTCATTCAGGTCTGGCCAGTGCAAAAGTGAAAGGTAAAACATTTCTACGTGTCGAAGAGCTCGCTTATGATTTTATTGAACCACGAGAAGGAAGTCGTGCTGCGACCTCTCGCTAAGAACTGGAAGCTCAACAGAAGCAAAAAAAACTGTGAGCGTCGCCGATTTGGTATTGACCGACGATCGATGATTCTTTGTTTTTCCTCGCGATCGAAATCCCTTCCGAATTCTTATCCACGATCGTTTTTCTTCTTCAGAAAACAGCTGCATGCACAATTCACCAAAAACCGATTTCGAATCTTCGTAAAAATCGCACCTTTTTTTTTTAATATAAAAATAAAGCTGCTGAGAAAAAGGTTGACGCTTACCGTACGCCAGACCATTAACCATTTCCACGATCCCAGCACTGTCCGGTGTCGCCGTTGACAGTTTTAAAAGCGCCGCCACGCCAACAAGGGTTGCGATCTGTCAGTCGAACGAAAAAGACTCTTAATCGTTGTCCGAACAACTCAAAGTTCCACAGCACTGATTATTCAATATTTTGTTGTGTATATTGATAAATTTTCGAATTTTTTCCAATTGTTTATTTATTTTATGGATCTAATTATTTAATTATGTAATTATTAGCTTACCTTTGCTGCAATCATGTCTCTCGAGGGAACGATGTTTCGCGACTATTAAAAGTCGATCGGAGGCCAAGTCGAATGATCGAATTATATATATCTGTATCGAAGTCTCGGTGTGGCATTAGGATTGTCCAATGAAAATCAAGTATTCCCTTTCGAGATCACCTCTATCCTGCTGACTACATTTCCTCGCCTATGAGCAATCCCGCGCGATATCAACAAGTCCCCCTGGTACATATGTGCATACGCGCTAGAAAACCACGACGTATGTCGCCCGCCATGTATATTACTCGAGATACCTTAACCTTGGGAGTGTACACACTGTCATGGTGTTTACTGTTCAGCGTTTATATCGGTGCACGACCGCCTCTCACGTTCTCACAGAGTTTTGCTCTTTGTTTTAAATTCATCAAGGATTGTATTCGCTCAATCTTCCTCGCGATCTGGAGATCATAGAGTCTGTAGGATCGAAGAGAATTGATTCACTCGAACGTAATTAGATTTCTGCTGAATGATTTGTTTTTATTTTTTACTGCAAATTTTTGTAATTATCCTTTTGAACTGCGAGAAATGGACGTTTTTTCAGGCGAAAATGTCGTCGAGATACTCCCCCACCATTGCTCAGTTTACGTAACAATTATCCAGATCGCGTATGCATTCGTTTTTCGGTCGTTGCTATATTTCTATGAAACTCGATCTGCATCTCCGTTCGTACGGCTCGAACTCTATTTGCTACGTGTAACGAGAGACACACCGCTCTTAATTCACGTTTTTTTAAATTAGCAATCGAGTCGATGGTGACCGTTGGTAGCAGAGAGTGGGAAAGAATACAAATAATTGGAGTGTCGATGTGTATGGCGTTTTGTTAAAAAAAAAACGACGTCGCGATCGATGTATTACGAAATTTTTCTTCATTTTTAAGAAGTCTCTTCGTTGCTGGTCATTGTAGGAGATTTGATCTCGAAAGAAATTTTAAATATTCTTTATAAAACATGCAAAATTTTTGGTTGAATACGAAACGGACATTTTCGAGAAAACAAAATCGAAGACACAGACTTCGTACGGTCCATCCGACGCGATCCCTAGAGATGACATTTCCTAAATGCATTTTTTGCACGTGCAAAAAATACTTTGTCCTGGGGGATTGAGGTTAATTTTCTGGTCCAATGTTCGCGGATACGCGGATAAAAAATTTTTTTACAAAGAATTGTGTTTTGATTTTTTAAAGACGCAATTACGGAGGTCACTTTGCCAATCGTGTTGCTAAAAATAGGTCGAGGACGTCGGGTTTTACAGATTATTGACGCTGCACAATTGTTTCCAGTTCAAGGGCAGCCTCGCTTTACTAGAACACTTTTACTTTAAGAAACTCTCAGCTTACGTTATTTTCATCAATTTCCTTGATCTTGAAATAAGCGTTTTATGAATAATCGAGAATTAACCAGATCCAACAAAATTATTTCATTTCCCTTTCCCCCAATGGACGCTGTATTCTCTATCCCTTGTCCCAATACTCTCGCCGTTTCAGGTTTGCCGGGACTCGTACTTGAAGATTATCTTTAGGAACTGAACTGTTAAAAATTCCAAATTTCTACACTACAGATCTACAAAAACGCGGCCCGATAATTCGGCACCATGGGGTCGAAATTTTTATTTTTTTTCCCTGAAAATCGCGAATAAAATTTTTTCCAGGAACGCTATCGACGATAACTCTTCGCGATGAGGACACGCAGGGAGACATCCTTGATCACCTCGAATCGCTAGATCCACGAAATCGCGTCGTTAGCAGTCGCGTGAGTGCGAGAGAGATAACCAAAAAGCAGATACACGGTTTTCTAAGAGACCCTTGATATTTTGAGAAAAAACAAAGTTACATCTCCTTCTCTGGTGAAAGGCGAACAACGTGTAACTAATATTTTTCTTGAAATATTCGGTCTCTCGAAATAAATTGTGACGCAGGATTTGACTGACCGAGCAAGTGATAGATCGCCTTATCTCAGGGGAGGTAAATTTATTAGTCATAAAACTATCGATAGAAAAAACGGAGATACGTTTTCGTCGGTAGAATAGGATTTGGTCAAGGATAAATCCGGAGATTTCTTGGAAAGTAACCTGTCGTTGGTAAAGTACGACTATGGCACTGATGACAGCGACGTCTCGTGATAACCGCGATCTACACGAAGTACGGAGCGCTTACCCCTCATCGCCGCATAGAAATTTGACATTATTTTTCAGTCGAACAAAAATCAACCTTAGTCGAGTTTCGTTCGATCTTGCTAGTCTAAAATTTGTTATTTATTATAAGTATTAATTAAAAATTACAATGCCGGCGACAGCGACACATAAATTCATCACGTTTCTCGGATTCGTTTCGATATTACACGCGGCATATTCGGCAGCACAACGTGAGTTGACATAATTATAATGTGAATTCCTAGCCACATCACTCACTGGAAACTCAATAATTTGACAGTTTACAAACAAACCACGAGACATAATCCTCGCGACAGGTTTCGATCGCGTATTGCCTTGTATTTCATTTCGAACTCGGTTATGCGCTTTGCAGTTGATGGTCAAATGTCAACACAACATAACCTTATTCTTTAATTGTTTCATTTCCTCGTCTGTGTGAAAACTCGAATTCAAACATCGGAAACTATTGATAGAAAACTTTGCTTTCCTGCTTTACAGATCGAGCGTATCTCCGAATCACGGAACAAGAATTCACGACTTTACCCATTGACGTGAGTATTTCCGTTCGTATTTTTTAGACCATAAAAATCTCGTTGTTCCTCAGACTTTTGTTGGGTCTGAAAAAACGTCAGATTTTCGAAACTACATGGAAAAATGGTCCAACGAAATTCTTAAAAACCAGCAATTATCCATTCTCGTCAGAAAAAAATCAGAAAAATTGCTTCCAACATAATTCAAGATTTTGTCATCTTGATAAATTTGTGAAATTCATTGTTCTTCAGATTATGATCCAGGGAGTCGTGAGCCTGTTCATCGTCATGTACGGAGCAATTTATATCGCCGGGGATTTCAAAGAAATCCGAGCGGTCGTCGATCTGGAAAACAAATCGTGGGAGACGTTGCGCAATTTACCGTCTTTCCAAATTTTCAATCATCGAGGACGGTCCTTATCACCGGAATACATTCAACCGTATTAAAAAGATAAAATCGCTGTTTGCATTTGTCGCTACACATTGATGTAAAGTTATGAACAAAAGTCCATCAATTTCACGAAACACGGAAATTTCATTCAATTCACAAAAACTGTAATTTTCTCATTTTGTACAAAATAGTAATTAGAAGTTGGTTTCCGAACACAATGGATCAGACTGACACGGAAGAAAATTCATTAAAAAATTAACGAAGGAAAAGGCATTCCTACAGGTTTTCCCATTTTCTCGGAAATTCAGGAAAATCGAGATGCATCAGTTTTGCTCGTGAATTAAAATCGAGCAAAAAATTGTGTTCAATTTGGAGGAAAAAGTTGATCAATGTGCGATTCAAAATCATTGGCGAAGGAGCTCCGACAAATTTAGAAATAAAATCGTGTCCGATTATGTTGTTCAGTTGGCTACCAATAAAAAAAACCGTCACGCAATCGATATTTTTTCGATCACGTAGATCATTCACCACCAATCTTGTTGCAACACATGGACCCAATGTTTGGGAAGCAAAACAGCTGTATTCTCATTATAATCGTTCGTTTATTTGATGCGAAACATTAAAAAAAAAAGTTGTTTATATCGCTAGATCACTTCTTCTGTTTTTTCTTCTCTGCCTCGACTTCCTTCTCCTTTTCGATTTCCGTTACGTATTCACCTATCGTGTCCGTATCCAGCATCTAAAATGAATATTCCAAATAATAAGATATTTTCCTCAGTGAGGTCCGTAGCTCGGACGGATAAACACAAAGTTCAAGGTGAGTCGGGACTGATTTATGTGGTTTAATGGGAAAAAATGACAAAAATTGTTCTTGGACATGAAAACAGCGAATTGTGAGGGAAAATATTCATTAAGTACGGAGAAGCTTGAACAGGAAATCTGGGCCAATCAAATTTCATCGATTTATCATCAAATTAAATTTAATTGGAACTCAACAGTAAAGTGAACGTTATGGGAAGGATAAAAGTGAATCCTCATTTCGCAATTCGCATTTTTTTGTTATTTTTTCTGGTAGAGACGTTTTTAGCAATTAAATGCGAAACAATTGGTGGGGTCATAACGACTCAGCATGCAGGCGAAGGATGAAGGATGGAAAAATGACTGAAAACTCACCTGCAAAGGCTGACCACGACGCATCACTGCTATTTCTAAATTTTTCTGCCCGGATTGCACCACCTCCAGTAACGCTCTTATAGCCAATTTGATGGAGCCTCTCTCTGTGGCTACTTCTTCAGGTGTGTAGTACTTTTCTAAGAATTCCCGAACAGTTTTGGCGCTGCGGCCTGTTGCGTTTGCCTATTGGAAAAATATGATGATAATTCTTAGAAATTCCAGAAAAGTAAAAAGAGTAAAAAATAAATTTGCACTATCAGTGGAAAAATTTCTACAACATGGGAAAGTAGGAAGTAAAAACTTTTGCTTGACTTACTTTCCATTCGTAATAGATGCCTGAAGGCTCCGTCTGATAAAGATGAGGAACTCCGTCGTAATCAAAACCAGCCAAGAGACAAGAAATTCCAAAGGGTCTTCTGCCGTTGCTTTGGGTGTATTTTTGCTTCAGCCCTGAAAAAACGCGGTTCATCAGTCAAAACAATTTATCAACAACGACTAATCGACTAGGGAAATCTACAAGCTTTCTCACCTGCTATGTAGCGAGTTATGTACTCCAATGTAACTGGATCTTCAACAGTCAATTTGTGGCTCTGGCATTCGATCTGCGCGCGATTGATCAAAACTCTGGCATCAGCCGTCAAGCCTGAATAAAAAATAAGAAACTTTATCAATAAGAAAGTTCCATATTCTTTTCTGGCAAACGGCGAGTAATGTGTAACATTTTCGTGGCTGTATCAGAATTTTGAGAAGCTGAAATATCGCCCCAAGGATGGTCGATCATTTTGAAAAATTTGACAGTTTACACATCTTTCCAGAGACTGTAACCCTTCAAGTACACACTGGGTCATTTTGACCCGTACAATCTCTGTCCACCGATCAGTTGGCATTTAATGGGAACGAATTTTTTGAGATTTAATTTTCGTTTTTGTCAATAAATGAATTGAGGGCGATGAAATGTGGATAATTCACTAAAAAAACGTCACTACAAAAAAAAAAACAAAAACAGAGAGATTTGAAAAACACCTTGGGCCAGATTGACCCAGTGTGCACTAATAGGAGGCGTGCACGCGAAGCAATTGAACAAATGACGACTCGAAACTGGCGTTAACAAAGCCAAGGTGCAAAGAGGTGTGAATCTGAAGCAATAACGAGGATCGAGGTTACTATTTCGTAAATTCGATTTTCAAGGTCAAATAAATGGAGCAATTGAATTACCTGCGAATGCCATAACTACGTGATCGTCGAGAAGGCAAATTTTCCGCACTGTACGTTCTTCCTGAAGCTTTGCAACAGATTTTTTCTCGACGCCGAGTACAACGACATCGTTGCCGCGAACGCCCACCTGAGGGATAAAAAATACACGATTTTTGTCGGGAACTCGTAGAAAGTCGTAAAAAGTTGGAAAGATTGGGGAAAATTTGAATTTATTTGAGAAAACGACGAAATCATTGGTCTGTTGTGAATTATAGGTTAGAAAAATATAGTGGTGTAAACGTACCGCTGTAGATCCTTTACGCACAGCTTCCTGGGCATATTCAACCTGGAGCAAATGTCCGTCCGGAGAGAATACAGTGATCGCACGATCGTAACGGGCTGCCATTGTAAATGTTTTTTAATGAAACAACGAAGAGTGATGTTCAGTAAAGTAGCGAAATGACTTGACCGTTTCCCGGCGCGATGTCGATAACTTCAGGCCAAACTTCGGTGTCTATTGCCACGTCGGCCAACCATACACAAAGATTGCACCGTAACGATTATTCATTTTTGCGAGGCTGGCAGGCTTGTCTCTATATTTCTCACAGTATTCTTTCGAATCCTCAATGAACAAAACAACGATCCGCTATTTTTCATCGTCAATTCAATATATTTATTTTCTAAAGTTAGTTCATCGGTTGTAGAGACGATCAAAATCCTAAACGTTAAATTCGAAAAGGCCAAAATGGAAAATAAACGTTGGACTCTTTTCGCCAGAAAAAAAAAAGTGTATGACGTTCATTTTTTTCGGAAAATCAAGAATTTCCGAAGAAAACGTTCCGTCAGATGATTATCTCTTGCTCGAATAATTTTTTATTCCGCTACCTTCCTCGTGACTGCACAAAGAACAACTCGGCAAGGTCAGAAACTATAATAAAGGATTTCCAGGCCCATAATAACCTAACAATAATGTTTTCGAAATAAATAAGTGGGAGCATTCGAAATAATAAAAAATAGTCGAAAACATGATTTGCCTAACTTCGTGTCAATTGTCCTTTTGCTCAAATGTCGTGATGACAGTACGATTTGTATTATTTTGGGGAAGTGCGGAACATGAGAAGGAGAAGAAGGAGGAGGCGCAGAAAAATCGCACTCTTGAGAGCTCGGATTCAGGAGGAAAGATTATTTGAAACTGTGAGAATACGGTATATAGTAGTGAATTAAGAATGGCACAGTGCACATGAATAATGTGCATGCCCAGCACACACATAAATATTAATACATACATAATGATGCTTTGTCTTACGTAATAAAAGACGCGAACACAGTTTTAAATTTAAAAACGAAATCTAATCGCCGTGAAATCTACGAATTAATGGAAACAAATTTTTCTATCTGATTGTCAGTTCAGACGAGATTGGGGCTGATTAAAAACGATCTTTCCGGTTTGCGGAACGCAACTCCATGAGCACTCAGGATAGAGATATCATACTTTGTATCAAATCGTTTAAACCAGCCACCATTATCTCTTATCAAGGCCAACCGTGTTTCATAGGATCAAACGAGGATGATAGTTAAATAACGCGTGACACGAAAAGCCATTTCTTCAATGGTTCCCAATTTCCTCTGGCGCTACTAATTTTTATCAAACAATCTTTTAATTACATATAATAACCAAAAGATCGCAAACTTTTTATAAAAAATTATTCTTTTTTCTTCATACGCAACCGTACGGCACGTGTCGAGTTGCGCGACTTTGAAAAATAACTTTGACGTTATTTTATGCACCAATTATCGCGAAAGAAAAAAAACTGTCCCTGTAAAATGAGGAAACATTTTTGTCGTTTTCTTTCTTGTTTCTCGAGCACACACTTTTTCGGTTTCCTCGATATGCCATATCGTACACGCCCTTGTATTTATTTGCGGTCACCCATCCAAGTGCTGCCTTTGCCCAAAGCTGCTGCTGAATTTTGTAAATCGTCGGGCAAGTAAATAATCGGGAAATTTACGAAACAACCCTTTCCAAAGTAAACTTGAAGCAAGACAAGATTTTCGCGTTGAAAAAAAAATTATGACGACGACGAACACGGTGATGAATTATTTTCTAAAGAACGTGACGATCGATAATTGTGCTACGGAGCAGGTCTCTCTGATTGCGTTGCATCAAGTCATATTCCAGGTACAACGATTAGTTGTTGCGAATGCTAAATTATCAAGGAAAAAAGTGGGAAGAGATATTTATTTTTATCTTTTATTTGAAGAATAGAAAACGTGTTTTCCTTCGAGATTTACGGAAATGATAATGCAGAAGCGCATCTGAGGTAGCGAGAGGTAAAAGTTGCGCGGTGCGTTCAACGACGCGATATGCGGACTTATTGGATGGCACGACGAATCCCATTCCCAGGCAGCCGTCGCCGTTCAGCGAGAAGGCGAGAAGGACACTCTACGCTTGATTGAACGGAGATATCTATATCGCCAATTTTACGAAACTTTTGAAAGTGTGAAAGAGAGAGATAGATGCTTAGAGTGATTTGGCGGGCAGGAGGGGGGGCGGAGGGGTCACGCATATAAGATACATTTCATGGCGGCAAGTGTACATAGGCTCTGAAATAACGATACCAAAGGCGAACGATTGGTCATTGTGAAATGCTCAGTCGTGCGTAGACAGCAGCAACAAGTGAAGCCTCCTCGCTCGTGTTTACCGGTAGTCCTCTCTGGCAAAATGCTGGGATGGTACGTATCCAAAAATCGTCGCTGCGTGCCTCGTGTTTGTTTTGTTTTGTGTGATCGAAACTTACGTTTTACGTTTTGAATTTTGATACGTAGCTGATCGTTATCGTGCACAATTCATACGCGAAACTACGACAGTCGTCGAAACCGTTTCGGCACTTTCTAAACAAGACACTGTCATGCGATCCGCACCACGAAAATACTTGCGCCCGGAAAAATATCGTTCACAATAAAACGTTCGCTGCATGACAATGAAATTGCGTTGAAAATTTAATTTATCTATAAAAATTTTGGAGTTCGAGTGAAAAATTACGTTTGGTTCTTCATTTAATTTTTGATTGGATTTAAAAAATTAGCGATGGGTTTCTCCGATGGGAAAAACCCATCGATGGGTGCGAAATATATTCAGGAAAAACAGAGACGAGAACGATCACGATGAAACTTTGACAGTGAAATTTTGTTTGGTCATCCATTTAATTTTTGATTGGATTAATAAAAATTACTGATGGATTTTCCCAATAGAAAAAAAACCCATTCACAGGGTTTTCCCATCGAAATACATTCACAAAAAATATACACGAGAACGTTTCCAAAGAGAGCTAATAATAAGCCAGAAACGATGTTAGAAATAAATTTGGAATTCCTCCCGGCCGGAGTATAGAATGGAGATAAAAAAAATAGTGTTTGATTCACGTTCCCACGAGATAATGTCAAGAATTCCGCACACGAAACGTTTTCACGTGCGAAACCGTTTTCGTACTTTTTTTTTACGATATATTTTTCCGTTTAATAAAAAGCCGGTTATTTCCTTCGTATCAGAAACTTTGACGATAAGGGACCAAGAAATAATTGAATTTAATGGAAATAATAAATTCCAACTGCATATTTCATTTGCGTGAGAAGAACTTGTCTTTCTTCTTTATCACTGTCATACACGTGAATCGGAGTGATTCGGCACTTGATCTGTATATCGTCATCAATTTCAACAGCAAGGATAAGTTTGAAAATCCGCAAACATTGCACAAGCTTTATTCACCGTAGGATGATATGCAGGATCTTTTGATAATGTCTCCGTATCACGAGAGCAAAAAACTATTCGGATATCGGAGAAACATCTTTCGTATCACGCGTATGACACGTTGCACACACTTTTGTGCATTAGACACATTTTTATTACGATCGAAAAGCCTTTTTATTCAACGATTTTGCAGTTTGCACCGTTCGAATGCAACGAAAACTATTTTTCACAGCAAAATACAAAATTATAATTTTATTTCGTCAAAGATAATGGGGCAGTGGATTTTGCAATTTTTGCAACGAAAACTGATTATTATTCACAGCAGAACACAAAATTATAATTTTATTTCGACAAAGAAAATGGGACAGTGATTTTTGCAATTTTTGCAACGAAAACTGATTATTTTTCACAGCAGAACACAATATTATAATTTTATTTCGTCAAAGACAATGGGGCAGTAATTTTTGCAATTTAAAAACTGAATTTACCAGAAAAATTGGAACGACTGCATCAATTATAAAAATATTCTTCGTTGTATTGCAATGATGCAAACTTCAGGAACATTTTTTCCAATCAATCAATTTCCAGGAAAGCATAACTGTCAAGGCAACTAGAAATAAATTATATTTCGTGCTACAATGATTCTCGAAATATTTTTTCATGCCTTGGACTTATTTTTTCATCCACTTTATTTTATAGTCTCACTTTAATATAGTTGGATAAGCTTTTACGATGGCAGCACATTTCATGACGTGAAAAAACGAGGTAAAAATTATTTCCTTACAACAGACTCGAAGCAATAAATTATTACCTTATCTTTTTCACGTACATTCAATTTCTGTATGATTTTCAAAAGAACCTTTCGTTTCTTGAGATTTTTTGTCACAATTCACAACTTCGTAGCGACTGGAAATAATTTTAACGAAAAACTGCATCGAGGGCTTGGTAGTGTGTTTTTTTTTGCTTTTTTTTCAATGAGGAAATTTCATTTGACATTGACAGTGAAAGCTAAAAGCAAAATGATTAAACAAAAAAGGATTTCCCATTAATCTTTGAGGACGATTGCACATTTTACGTGCTTTCTTCATTTGAATACATTTTATTTATTTCATTCAAGGTCAATGTACGATCGACAGAGCTTGGTGAAGTAGTCCAAGGAATTTCTTGATTTCTCAAAAATACAGTGTGTCTCAAAAGTTAACGGACCCACAGTGTGATTTACTCGCGACGCTAACTCGAGGCCGTATTGTTGATTAGACGCGTATTTAAAAAAAATTCCAGGGTAGCGATTTTTGGGAACTTGTACGACGTTTTTTTCGAGCGCAAACTGACGACCACGATATCTCGCTAACGAGTTGGGCGATTTATTTGAAATGCGAGAGAAACATCTTCGTTAGTCTGATTTTTCGGGAATGATGCGATAAAAGTCTAGAAATTATAGGAAATTAGAGTTTTTGCAGTTTCTCAACCAAGAGCAATTGCCACGACGATTTTCGTCTGGCTGGTTTAACAAGTCAAGAATCGTAATTTCTTTTTCCTTGACCTCCATTTAATAAGTGTGATACTAATCATAAGGATGGTGGCTCCATTGAATTGGAGGCGATGAAGCTTTTGATCACTCTGAGCCAGTTAATTTGTAAGAAATTGCGGATCCGACAATAAAGGCAAAAAAATGACGAACAGTAAACAATTTTACGAGAGATTTAACCCTTCGAGTGCATACTGGGTCGTTTGGACCCGAACAATTTTCTGTCGCCGATTCTCTTTGACATTTGATTTTCGTTTTCGTCAACAAATAAATTTAGGGCCACAAAACATGGACAATTTATTACAAAAAACGTCTCTACAAAAAAAAAAAAAAAAAAATTGCTTATTAACTGGAATATAACGATTTGAAAAACGCCTCGGATCAGATTGGCCCAACATGCACTCATAGAAGGTGTGGTCTCGAAAGGTTCATGCTGTGGAAATATCCTCGTAACCCAGAACACAAAAATGACGTTTTCTTGATATTTTTCTTTTTTTTCTTTTTTCAGTGTCCACAGAAATAAGGTCTTGGTTGGAGGAGGAGTGACTGCAGTATTCTTGGCAATATTGATCACTGTCCTCGTTCTAACGATACGACAAATCAATGAGCTGGACACAACACGTTCGTGGGGCCCGAAATTCACGAGCCAGTCCCATCTGGGCGTTTACGAGAAGGTACATTGTCCACTCAAATGTCATTCTCAGGAATCGATATTCAGTTTCGATCTAAAAAATAAAAATCTTTCAAAGAAAATTTAAATTAAAATTATGTCAATGAGACGTTTCAGCGTTCTGACCAAATCATCCGAGTACCTTTTGCTCGAGCTGTTATCGACGATTGATGTCGAAGAAAAACAAAAAACATTCCAAAACTGATTTAATGCGGAAAAATACTATTTCCGGAGTTGTCACGTTTCTTTCGAAACTCCGGACGTGTAATTAGTTTCTCATGAATTAATACAATGTGTTTTATCTCAGGCTGCTGTTTCGTCGAACGGAGAACCATGCTCGAAAATAGGGGTAGACATGTTAAGGGAAGGTGGATCAGCTGTCGATGCTGCAATCGCGGCATTATTGTGCGAAGGAGTCGCCTCGTTGCACAGGTTATTTATTTATTTGTAACTACAACGCTCAAAAGAAAAAAACAGATTTTCGAACGAATTTTTTTGGTTTCTACTTTTTGGATTGGAAAAATTATTCCCAATCGTTTTAATTTTGATTGTGAAACTGAAGAGCAAGTCATTCGAAAATTTGATGAATTCCCGACACGATCTTTATGCCATTGTCGAGGTCTTTGAAGATTTCTTTCCAACGCGACCGTGTGAAGCTTTTTAATGGCTCGTTCCAAAACAAACGTGGCGCTAAGATTTCATAGCAATGTTGACTCCATTTACCGATGGAGTTGACGTCTCGAATTTTCCGAAACACGAGACTCTAATTGAATGTTCGTTTGTGCGGATAGCGCTGGTCTGGGAGGTGGATTTTTCATGACGATTTGGGATCCGTCGAATGGAGGCGAGGCTACTTTTCTTGATGCAAGAGAGACCGCTCCCTCCAAGGCTCATAGGGACATGTTCAATGGTGATGCAACTGCGGCTATGTACGGTAAGTCCTTAAATTCATACTCAGTCATTTGTATGGTAAATAATTAATATTTTATGGCCACGAATTTATTTTTTGACGAAAAAGAAAATTAAATGGCAAAAAATTTGTTGGCATCAAATTCCAAACAATCGATGACGGGAAATTGTTGCGGTGAAAACGACCCAGTATGCACTCGAAGGGTTAATACTTTTTAGCAGTTCCACTGATTGAAACTTATGACCCCTAGCGGGATTTCCGTCGTCCTATCGTTTTTTTTTACAGCTTTTTTCTTTTTCGTAATTCGACCACGATTTTTTTACAACTCACACACGATTTTCGGCACAATTTCCGTCCTATCGTTTTCTTTTTGCAGCTTTTTTTTTTATCATTCAACCACAACTTTTTACAACTCACACACGATTTTCGGCGAGATTTCTGTCGTCCTATCGTTTTCTTTTTGCAGCTTTTTTCTTTGTTATCATTCAACCACGATTTTTTACAACTCACATACGATTTTTGGCTCATATAGGCCACTGTAGACAGTCGAAAATTGGAAAGTCATTAAAAAATCGTATTCATTGCTGTAATTTGGAGTACGGAATTCATAGAACCACGAATTTTCAATTATTTTAATTAGTAATTGTAATTTTTATTTATCCTTGAAATGAAAAAAAAAACGGTAACAGGTGGCAAGGCAATCGCAGTGCCTGGAGAGTTGTTGGGTTATTGGAAAGCTCACAAAAAATATGGAAAATTGCAATGGTCCAAGCTGTTCGAACCGACCATAAGACTCTGCAGAGAAGGAGTCGTGGTGAACGATTACCTGGCAGAATCACTAGTGAAAAAAGTAGCACTCATACGAAAAGAGCCAACCTTGGCCGAAATTCTCATCAATCCGAAAACGAACTCAACCTGGACAGTGGGTATTTCAAATCATCGACCTCTATTTTTTTTCTTCACAGTCTTGCACGATGGAGAATAAAATGAAATTCGATCAACAATTGTTCTTTATTATTTTCATTATTTTCATTGAAATTTTTATCACGAACCGTTCACTCACAGGCTGGTGAAAAAATCTTCAGGCCTGTTTTGGAAAAAACACTGCAAGCTCTCTCGGTCGCCGAAGACCCCATACAACTGTTTTACAATGGGACAATGGGGGCGAAAATGATCGAGGAAATTCAAGGCTTTGGTGGAATTATGACGATGGAAGATTTGCAGAAATACGAGTACGTTAACATTCCAAAATATTTCAATATTCGTTTCCCGCGCTTTGAACTCTTATCAGCAGTAAATATTATGAATTTTTCAACACGATGAATCAATCTGTCCGAGTGATAATGTCTAGACACGAGATTTGTAAAGATAACGGTGTATTCTTGAAATTGCATCGAACCAACGTTATTTTTCGTGTTTTTTTTTGCAGAGTCAGGTGGAGGAAACCGATAATGAGTAAACGGAACGGGCTAACCATGTACACCGCACCTCCACCAGGTTCAGGAGTTATTCTCGGGTTTATGATGAATCTTCTACGCGATCTTGTACCGACTGAGAATGAAACGATTTTCTGGCAGCGAGTAACAGAAAGTTTCAAGTGGGCATACGCCAGACGAACGGAACTGGCTGATCCCGATTTTGAAAATATAGGTGAACGAATTTCTATTTTTAAAAAGTCCATGAACTTAAAATAAACGATCGTACAAACTGCTGCAGTTTTTTTTTGAAAGTTTGAACATTTAGAAAAAAATCATCTCGATCCAGTGCAGCGTGATATTTCTCATCCAGACACTTATTGTTTAATCTCGTGTCATTTTGCAGACGATATTGTCGCTAATCTAACGTCGCCATCGTACGCTGATGAGATAAAGAAAATGATCAATGATAATTGGACGAGTGACGATCCTAAACACTACGGAGTAACGAGCCACCTCCCGCCAGATTCAGGCACAGCACATGTTTCTGTACTGGCTCCTGATGGCTCTGCGGTTTCTGTCACTTCCACTATCAACCAGGTGTAAGTGTTTGGAGATAAAAATCGTGGATGCGAATCAAAACTAGAGATAGAATGATAAAGTGATAAGAAGAGAAAATCTTCTTTTTTTTCTGACATTTTGTTGCCATTGAGAGTCGAAAATTGTGACTAAGTATTTTCCCAATTTTCTGTTTGGCTCGGAGTTTATTTTAATCACTTTCATTCATTGCGATCGCAGCTTAGGCGCGATGAAACGCTCAGTAAGCACGGGCATAATATACAATGACGAGATGGACGACTTCAGTTCCCCGAACATTACAAACGGTTTCGATTTACCGCCGTCGCCATCGAATTTCATAAAACCGGGAAAAAGGCCACTGAGTTCCATGACACCGACGATTGTGGTGAGTTTTACTTGGCCATCTGTTTTCTCGTTCATTCTTTCGTTTTTATTACTATTGATACTCAACTGATGCTCTTTGGTCAAAAGGTGGACGCCAACAACAAAGTGCGTTTGGTAATTGGAGCGGCTGGTGGAACTAAAATAACCACAGCGATTGCTACAACGATGATTTTGAATTTGTGGTCGGGTTTCGACATCAAAGAGGCTGTTGACGCGCGAAGGCTTCATCATCAGGTATTTTAATCGCTACAACATTTCTACCGTCAATTATCGTGTAACGTACACCAAGAAACTCTAGTTTATCGAACTTGAACCTCAGAGTGGGTCTTTTTAGGCTCGAAAACGGTTCGAAACATTTTTGCGGCATAAAATCTTTCTCGTACGCGATAATGAAATTTCTGTGTGTGTTTATCTACGTTTTTCGATGACGAAGAGAAAAATGTATGAAAAAAGAAAACGAACATAATGGAGAAGACTTTGCGAAATAGAAACCGTTTGCAGAAAATATGAAAAATCGAGTTTTCGAGGGACAAGTTTGCAATCGTCAGTTCTAATGAACCTCATTATCTTGCAGTTAGTTCCAATGACCATTCACTACGAGCCTCATTTCAACGAGACGATATTGTCCAAATTGCGGACGATAGGCCACAAGGCATCGCCTTATTCAGGAATTGGAAGTGCATTGACTGCGATAGAACAAAATAATGGAAAAGTTATGGCCAATTCGGATTATCGTCGCCAGGGAACCGTGGACGGTTTTTGATTACACAAAAACCAGCTACGTATTAAGACAAACATCGGATAACGATGCTTCGCCAAACTTTTCTACGCTCAGTATTGTATTCCGTGTGCATAAGGATGAGAGAATTAATGTAAAAGAATTTTTAAGTCGATTATGTAGTTAATTAAATGATTAATACGTTGTTTCGAATGTTGTGCCGTTTGGGCTCTGTATTTTACATTTTTACACAAATATAAAGTTGTACGAAAAACTCTAGCGTTTTACAAATTCCCACAACCAGTTAAGGGCCCGGATACGCCTTTCCTTCGTTTTCTTGGACTTCAATGTCACTTTTTACATATTTACAGTATCACAAGGAATTATTTTTCTTTATCGGTGGTTTTTTTCGTAAAAAAATAAATATATTAAAGTTTCCAATTTCCATTACATTTTTCCATGCGCAAAATTTGTCTTCGGAAAAATGGTTTTGAAAAAATCCGCAAAGTACCTGCTTTTCGGGTTACGAGCTATCGCTGCTCTCGGAGAGCTTCGCTTCCTTGGTAACGACGGCTGCCGATCGTGTCGGCCTTTTTGTTCGTCGCCCCGGTGTTTTTTTCGATTTTTTGAAAACTTCGATGGCCCGCATTTTTTTCTTCTGTGCATTAGCTCGATCTTTTTCGCGCTGTGGAATGAATTCGTCGACGTTGGCGCCATTGGGAAGTCTAACGACTTTGCTTCGGACTTCAGACGCGTCGTTAGTCTGCGAATATTCTTCGGGCGCCGAGGCTGTTGTTGGATTTTTTGAATCGTCGCTTTCCTCCCCCTTTTTCATACGTTTGCGTCTCGGTTTTTTTTCTTTCTTGTCTGTCGATGTTTGTGGATCTTGTGGATCTTCTTCTTCTTCTTCCTCATCCACGTTTCCTAATCTTCGCACAGCTTTTTGGACCCTTTTGCTCATCGTCGTTTCTATCGATTTAGGCACCGTATCTACTTTGAAATACGAAGCTATTCCCAACTGACTTTTCACCTCCGCTAATTTCTTTACCACCGGACTGATCGTCTCCTCGAACTTCAACCTCGTCCAGCCAAATTTTTGTCTCGTATAATCTGCGAGGAGTGTCAAATTCGGCTTGCTCCAGGTAAACTTCTCTTTCGACTCGTCGACGGTCGGAAAAAGATATGCCTGCACGACAGCCTGGCTCGGGAAGCCTGAAAACACATGGACAACGTTAAAAAAAAGGAAAAGTTGAGAAAATCGATTTTGGCCTCGTAAAGCATCGTGTTCCCTAAAACAGTGAAAACAATTTGGCTCCACACGTAGAAAAAGACACAACGGACCTTTTTCTATCTCCACATTGCGGAGTTTGTTACGCAGCGTCGTTCGACCAGGACCAGTTGATCTACCGGTTCTAAGCCAGGAACAAAAATTCGCTAAACCTCGAAGCAAATCGTCACCGTCCGTTGGAAAAGCCGCAAGTATTTCGAGAGCTGTTACGGGACCGATTCCCGAAACTCCGACAGTGTAATCACTGCCAACTAGAAGAGCCAACTGTATCATTTGGCGTCTGGACAATTCTGTTAAAAATAAAAGAAAAATCTATTCGTTTTGTTTCGCTCCCGATTATCGAGATGACGACGAAAGGAGCTTCGGCTTTCTTACTGAAATGATGTTCTATGTCGTTTGATCTGTACTGCATAACGCGCTTGTTGTTGTTGAAGAAATTCTTATAAACGCACTTTCCCCCAAAAAGCCAAATATCAGAATCGTCGGTAACTGTACCGTCCGTCAAATTGATACTTTCTAGGAAGGCACACTGTGCCTCAGCCTCCATGGGAGCAACCACGTATGGAATCCCAAACAGACGTAAAAGATCCTAAAAAAGAGCAAAACAACAAATTATTCCACGAAATTCTTATAGTTTTTCTTTTTTCGTGACAATTCTTAAAAACTCCAACCTGAGCTTCCAAACGCATCTGGTCGGTTACAGCTGTAGCCTGTCTCTCCAATTTTCCGATATTTCCAGTAAGGTCACTGTGTTCGCTTTCCAATTCGGCCTCGAGGGAAAAAAATGTAATAAACGTCGATGGATTAAACATTTTCTATAGTCCATAAATAGAATTTTGATTTATTCAATATAGTTTGGCTAAAAATTCACCGAACTTTTGATGAGAATTTTTATAGTTTGGAAATACCTGCATCGAGACGAGCTTGTCGTGATTGGCTTGTAACAATTCAGGCTTGAATCTAGACACTTCATCGGTTGATTCTTCGGTACGTGAAGTTGAAGGAATTGGTTGAAAGTCTGTTGATTGAACGGTTGGATTGTCGATGACATTTTTTTCAATCGAACGAGTATCGACGACGGTTGTCTCGATCGGCGTTTCAACGAGATTGGTCTCAACGATTTCGGTTTCCTTTGAATCAATTTGTGTAGCCGCAACCTTGGCTTCTGGAGCAGAAACTTTTTCGAGGGCGTTCGAATCTTCAAGATTAACAATTTCCTCATGAATTTTATTGGCATCCTGCGAACTGAGGTCTGAGACGTTCTGTGAATCTTTGACAAACACATCGGCAAACAAATCGTCATCATCGTTAAGTATTTCATCAGATTTGACTAAAATTTCTAGACTGTTGGTTTTTTCCGGTATTGGCACGTCGGGAATCTCAACGAGATCGGAATCCGTGTCGGAATCGGATGTGATAACTTTTGAAGTGCCAGCAACTTGCGGTGACGGATTTTCAACTTTTTGAATGTCTGACGTTAAATCGACGGTTTGAATTTGACTGGTCCCTGGAGATTCGACGATGGACTGGTCGATATCAGATTTGCATGGTTCGCTTTTAATTTCTTCTTTCTTGAATTCCTTTTCCGGAGTTTTCAGAGCAGCTGCTTCTGTTTTCAACGTTTTTTCATGCTCTCGAGACTCGGTTTTTACTTTTATAGAAGATTTTGATTTCTGATCGTCGATAAGAGCGAAAATTTGTTCTTGGGGAAGGCCCGCGTGTTCGAGCATGTACGCTAGAGCAGGATTTATACGCTGTTTGCCAAAATACTTTTTTGGTAAATTCGGAGAAGGTTTTACGGGCTGTTCGGAAATGTAAGACTCTTCATCGGACTCCCAATCACTTTCAAGGTCGTATTCGTTAATGTCTGCAATTAAGGACTCTCTCATATCCTCACTCGTGTTGGTATTTTTTTCCGGATCAAGCGAGACTTTCGAGTCGGATTCACTCACTTGGCTGCAACTTCCCGCAACGTCTTCTTCGGTCACCGAACTTTTTTTCAACTTTCCAGGATCGTTTATGAAAATCAATCGCGTTGAACTGTCCGCAGCTATTCGATATGTTTTGTCGTTGAAGGTTTCTATTCCTTGCTCGGTCAACATTCGTTCCAACTCCTCGAGGGTCAGTGTTTTTCCGCCCATTTCTTTTTCCGCCGATTCCAATGATTCCTGGACTCTGCGCCTTTTGAGCAAACGTTGCATCTGGAAGCTGGAGAATTCTTGAGAGACTTCGGGCATCTCGTGCAAACGTCCCCAGGAATTTTGCTTCCTCGTTTCTTTGAGATCTGTGAGAACGTCGTAACGCACGTCGGCGGGCAGAGCCTTGAAATCGGCGCTGGTCACATCCACGTTGTGAATATTACCTTTCCACTTGGATTGCTTGCGCGGACTCAATTCCACCGACGTATCGGAATCGTAATCGTCATAATCGTCCAATTGCTCTTCTGACAAACTTTCGTTTTGGCTCGGCATGCTTGGCAGCTTGAACATGTCTGGTGCAGAATTTTTTGAGTTGGAAGATTCTTGCGAGGAACTCTGTTGCTTATCTCCGCTTCCGAGAGCCAAAACTCCTTTGACTGCCGTGTGCTTTATGAGGTTTTGGATCAAGTCGTGCTTCATCTGTTGGGCCTTTGTGGCCGCAATTGCTTTTTGCTTCTTGCGTGATGCCTGAGGAAAAAAATGCGTGTTTTCGGTTGATTTTTTACCCGAAATATTTAAAAAATTACGGAAATTATGAAAATTACGATTGTATTTTTCTTGAGCATGGGAACCCCGCCGTCGAAAACAAAAACTGGCTTTATTTTGAAGTAGAGCAGCTTGCAAATCCTGTGGAAAAGTCCGAGCAAATGGGCGTTCGGTACGGCACTTCCTTTGCGGTCTTGATAACCCTGCAAAACCTGATGGATCCATATCGAAACATCTGTTTGTTGTGTCTCAGGAAATTGAAAGTTTTTAAATTGATAGCAGAGAAAAAACTGAATTTATTTTGTTGCTTTCTACGTGAGAACAATTTCGAAATGAAGATAAACTGCCATTTTCATCAAAACAGAGAAAGAGAAACGAAAGACCCTGAAGCATTGGACTCTTTTTGTTTTCTATATGATTTTCCGTGAGAATCAAGTTCGATTCTACGTATTTGAAGAAAAAAGGATACCGATAGCCAAAACTTTGCCTTCGAGAGTTTCCAGCGGCACAGGTTTGCCGGAAGCATCCAGTAATCTCCACAATCCATGTACCCCCATGATTGATTTAGTATTTAATTATTGCTATAAAGTTTCGAACGTACTGTTGTTATGACGTTCGCATTTAACCTCAACTAAACTTTCTGTTGAACTGACAGCGAAAACTATGGTGAATATTGAACCGGTTTTCGTGCATTTTATTGCCAAAACTCTTCGAAAATGATTAACAGATTCAAAAACATAACTTGTTGTTTAATTAATTGTTTATTCTTAATTAACTTGAATAGGAACTTTTCATGTCTGACAGAAAGCTAAACGAGCGAAACTCGAAGTTGGAACTTCTAGGCAAGCGCATGCGCAGTAAATACTGACTTACGCGGCATCTGCCGGACACAGCAGAAGCTCGAAGCGCGGAAAACCTTCGAAACTTTTTCATTAGCAAAATTCTAGAATCCGTTTTGTAATTATTACCATTTTATTATATTTTTTAGATTCAGAATTTTTAAAATCACAAGTTTTAAACAGTTATTGGATTTCAAGGTCAAAAGTTCGATAGTGCGACGCAGCACAGCATCATTTCATTCGCTCGTCTTTTTACTCGTGTATATATAGGGTGTGTATGACCATGTCGAATTACGATGAAGGGAAGAGGCATAATGATAAATTGATGTGAATACGAGGAATGACAAAAGAAGTATATAGCCTAATAAGAGCTTGTGTAATAAAAATGGGCCTACAGCGATGCTCCCTAAACATATATCCGTGGCAAACGATAGACATCTTGCGAATAATCGACCTAGAAATAAAACCAATAAATTGCAAAGTCCAAAATTCTATCGGAATGAAAAAATAAATAAAAAGTTGACAATTTTCGTTTTCATAGCTTTTTCCGTCCCCTGTAAATAACTAATTTGCCCACATGACGGTAAATCACAGATTTACCTCGAATAATCAAACAAAGAGTGAATCTCGTGTGAAAAAAACTTCACGCCCTTTAGCGGGAAGTCATTATTATTATACACAGACATTGAATGAATGTGTAAAAATGTTAGAAGAGCTAAAAAAAAGTATAGACGGTATCACTGTACTCTATATTTTGCACTGTGATCGCTGTGGGACTTCGCGATAGCTGTATTGCGTGGCTAGCAGCAGTATATAATGTAATATATGTATGATGGGGAATGGGGATATATGGTGTGCATATATTAAAAAAGATATTTTGATATATATATATTTCGATCCGGAACGTATTACAGTAGGCATGTATGCACATATATATACATACGTGGATGTGTGCTTTATTGAGTATATGTACACAGATATAGTGTAAAGATTCTTCACGGTATATATGTATATGTGTATGGTATATAGTTACGTATGTATATCGTGATGATCGCGCGCGCAGAAGTGGAGTGAGGTAGAGGCCACCCACTCTTTCCCACAGCAGGTTTTTCCCACGCCCCCCATGGTAACCCCAACATCCTTTTGCGGCAGCAATTCCACGCGTCGCGTGGAAGAGAGAGGGAAGTCAAAGTGTACTGCGGCCGGCGGCGTCGCGTATACGAGAGGCAACGCTCGCGGTTCACAGTGAAGCAGGGCAATCTGCCGAGTACTTGGAGTCCCCAAGCGGACTAGAGAAAAAAAGAGAGAAGGAAATATTCACGTTGAATGAGTGACTGAGACAGAAGGAGCGAGATAGACACAGTGAGAAAACGCGGCGAGAGGGTGGAGGCGCTAGGGTCGAATCGCGGGGACCATTGTACAGCAGTAAAACAATAGAAACTGCAGCCACTTAACCGGCAGTAATAACTCCGACGTTGAGAGTACTACATGCTAGCACATCGACCAACGACTTTTATTCCGTCAGGGAATCTCAGAAAAAACGTTCCTTCATATGTTCATCTGTCAGGGAAAGAAAACCTTTTCTGACTCGATCTTGTTCGAAAATCACTCGCGTTAGGGATTTGGAAAACTCTTTTCATTGTTGACTGCGTGTTCCAACGAAATCATCGATATTGCAAGCGCAGTGTTTTATAATTTATCGAAACGATTTAACGATTGAACAGTGACGAGAAATGAACTAAAAGTTGCACCGTTCTACGCATTTGAATTCTCGCGGGCTATCGGATATCCTGACTTTTCGCCTGGATATATTCGAGTTGGCAAGACTGTTCGGAAAATTCGGAAAGTGAACAGGTGTTTTTTGAATGGTTTAGCGTGTCTATGTAGACGAGGATTCTCTGATTACGGGAGTTCCATGAGACTTTTGTATATCCCGTAGTTTTTGTTTTGTTTTGTTTTGTTTTGTTTTTTCGTTTTCCGTTCGGTGCGTAGTGCGGTGATCACACTGTGGCTGCTGCTCAATTATCACGAAGAAGCATCGTGCGCGTGTTTGTTTTTTTTTGCTCTTCATCATGAGGACCGTGGGAAATTTTGACGCTCGAGCAGTGTGGTGAGTGCGCGTTATTTCATCACGACGCTTTTTTTCCAATTTGGGATGTGTATTTTACTACTGCTCACTTAACCCATTTGGGCATCTCATATTCCATGTAAATAAACACTCTACGTCTTCCCGTTTCTTTTTTCAATCTCACAATCACGGAAACACTAAAATACTTCGATAAATCCCGTCAGTTGAATGATTTTCAATATCGAACTGCCCAAGTCTAGCCTTTCAACTGTGTATATTTACGCTTTGTGTATACACAGAAAAAAAAAGAAACAATCCTAACCAAAATTGGCTCACGAAGGGGTTAGGCGTTTTTTAAAGAATCGTTTAATCCGAGACATCGGGCACTCGGAAATTTAGCTATTTTAATCGATTCCCGTATTTTGCAGTAAAAAATCTAAAACGAGGTTAATTTTCATTCAAAAACTTCAGATCGAATGCCGTTCGAACGAAGCTCCATAACCTTTGCACGTAAGCGGAGAAAACATTTTTTTCACGGTTTTTGTTACACACGAGAACTTTTGAACGTTCGTAAACGAAGCGCTTTGCTGTTAATCAAGCCGCGGATCAAATTTTATTTGTTGCATAATATTTCACGAAACTGAAACAATCAAGTGAGTCACAAAGTTAGAACAAACAGCCGCGGCTCGCGATGAATTTATTAATATGAATATGCATCGGGTTTGACGCAGTTCCGAGTCTCCGCATGAACTTTGACATTGCGGATAATGAAATGAATTTGTACTCTGTGCCAAGCCCCATGAGTTTCTGTTCCGGACGTTACAAAATGTTGGATCATTGTAAGAAAAACCTCTTTTCTTGCTTCCTGTTCTGAATTCACTAAAGTCGCGAGAGCATTTTTGGAAATCAACACAATTCTTTGGAGCAATACAGAAAGACCTTAGCTCCATTCCCACAGCTCGGCATTTCCTCTTTCCTGAAATACGGAACGCACCATTCCCAGGTTGATGCAAGATTTCATGCATTAATTACCGTTTGTGGGAGAGGAAATTCCCACGGATTCAGAGCCTCGATAACAGCAGCTTTTGAACGTATAATTATACAAGATTATTAATTCCCGTACATCCAAGTACCTCCAGAGCAAGCACATAACTACCCGTTAAATTTATTATCAGCACGGCCAACTAGGTACAATATTTATTTGTATTTTGCATAATTTGAAAAAAAAAAAAATTGCTAGCAAACAAAAGAGATTCTTCAATGAATAATTCTGCGCGCTCTCTGTAAGGAAAAAACAATAATTATCAAGGAATTCGCAATTATCAAGAAATTTTATGAATAAACAGCAAAATATTGATTGACAATTTTTTTTATTTCCGAAATCGCCTCAATTTTTCTGTGTCATTCAATTTTTCGTTTGCGAAAATTGTCATTAACAAATTCTGCAGTTTTTATTTGTGACATTGGCTTCAAAAAATAGAATAAAATAATGAACGCATTTCAAAGTTGCAAACGTCCAAATCATAACTCTTGAATTAGGACTCGGAAAAAGTATTGATGGCTGTTCAAAGAATATTTGAATTTAGGAGAAAAAAATATTTTAATTATCGACTTATCGCTGTCTTTGTTGTACGGGTTTCAGATGAAAATTCCGAGAGCCTCGGAATAACTTGGAAGCTTGATGTTGTTATGAAGCGGTGACAGCTAAGAATCGTTACCGCCGGAAGTGAGCATAAAGGATAGAAGTTGAATAAAAAAGGAAAGAAAGGAGAGAATCACGAATCGATTTAGAGGGTTCAAAGATGCCTCATCAGTTTGGTTTGCCAGCGATGGCGCACGGGATGCAATCGCCACCTTCACCGACCGGTGGTGTCATGTCGACTTATCCAAGATTTGCAAGCGGAGTGTACAGGCCGGACCACCAGGATCAACGATTGACGAGAGAAGCGATGGAGCGTTATTTGCGAGACCGGAGCGACATGGTGATCGTGATATTGCACGCGAAGGTAGCACAGAAGTCTTACGGTAATGAAAAGCGTTTTTTCTGTCCACCACCGTGCATATACCTCTTTGGAGACGGCTGGAGGATGCGACAGGAGCAAATGTTGCGAGAGGGTGAATCGGAGCAATCGGCCCAACTGTGTGCATTCATCGGTATCGGAAATTCCGACCAGGACATGCAGCAGTTGGATTTGAACAATGGCAAACAATATTGCGCAGCAAAAACGCTTTATATCTCAGATTCCGACAAAAGAAAACACTTCATGCTCTCGGTGAAAATGTTTTACGGAAGTGGCCACGACATCGGAGTGTTTCACAGTAAAAGAATAAAAGTAATCTCGAAGCCATCGAAGAAGAAACAGTCGCTGAAAAACGCTGATCTTTGTATCGCGAGCGGCACGAAAGTTGCGCTTTTTAATCGTTTGCGATCGCAGACGGTGAGCACGCGTTATTTGCACGTTGAGAACGGCAATTTCCATGCGAGTTCTACCCAATGGGGAGCATTTACGATACATTTGCTGGACGACAACGAGAGCGAGTCGGAAGAGTTCCAAGTCCGCGATGGTTACGTGCATTACGGTAGCACCGTCAAACTCGTGTGCTCGGTGACGGGCATGGCTTTGCCACGGTTGGTTATTCGCAAAGTTGACAAACAAATGGCCAGCCTCGAAGCCGACGATCCCGTATCGCAACTCCACAAATGTGCTTTTTACATGAAAGACACGGATCACATGTATTTGTGCTTGTCCCAGGAAAGAATAATCCAGTTTCAAGCGACGCCTTGCCCCAAAGAGGCCAACAAAGAAATGATAAACGACGGTGCCTGCTGGACCATCATAAGTACCGACAAAGCCGAGTATCAATTCTTCGAAGGCATGGGACCCGTCAGGTCACCCGTGACGCCCGTTCCTCTGGTACACAGTTTGCATCTTAATGGCGGTGGAGACGTTGCCATGCTCGAGCTCAAAGGCGACAATTTTACTCCGAATCTTCAAGTTTGGTTCGGCGATGTCGAAGCTGAAACTATGTACCGATGTCAGGAAATCATGCTCTGCGTTGTTCCTGACATTTCACTCTTCAGGGGCGAATGGCTCTGGGTACGACAACCCACTCAAGTTCCCGTTTCCCTCGTACGCAACGACGGTATTATTTACGCCACTGGCTTGACCTTCACTTACACACCCGAACCAGGACCACGGCCTCATTGCCCACCCGCCGACGAAGTAATGAGAGCTCCGAGGTCCATACACAATCAAGCCAGCATGCCACCCTCGATAGCCGATGTTCCGTGGAACACTCATCAGCCGCCTCAATCGGGTCTCTGATATTTTGCCGATCATCAAAATCCCAACCAAAGCTTCCGTGCTAACTTCCCACAACAGCAACAACAGATCGTAGCAACCTCCAACGTTTTACTCTACGAGAGAAACAACGACAGTGGCTCATACTTCGCCGACGACGAGAGAGCCGACAATTGTCATCACGAAAACAACTCGATCATTGATTCTGATTACTCCGATTCTTAACCCATATATTTACGAGTCCTCGTTCACTTTCTGAACCCAAAGATACTCATTAGTCTGAGTACTGGCTTCGGTCTACGACGATTACACTTTTCTGCCGTAAAAATGACTTTTTTACTGGCGCCTATGGGTTCATTATTCGTTGCAAAATTTTACTTTCTTTCAAGGCTGTGTGAAATACCGGGAATAACAAAAATCTGGAGCTACGATTTCCAGAATTTTTTGTATTTCGAGAATAAATTCATTTTCACGATTATTGAAAAATAATCGTTCGTGAAGATTCTCCGAGAATATTGCTGAAATGATTTCGATTTAATTTTGTGTATGAAGCACATTTTTTTTTTTTTTTCAACAAACTGGCCGAGGTCCACAGATTATCGCCGAACCTCGTTGTTCTCGACGGTATTTCACGTTACCTAAGAAAAGGCTGCGGGTTGAGCTAGTCAAATGATTGCAGAATGAAATGAAAATTGTTCCAGCGACTTTTGTAAATGAGCAACAACAATCCGTGTTAAAAAGATTTGGCCGACCGTTGTTGGCAAAAAATCAAACACGAAAACATGTCCAGGTTCAGAAAAACGTGAATTATTATCGAACGATTTAGAAAAGTCGAGGAAAACAATTTTCATCATCGAGCTCTCGTTTAGCCAGCCCGCGAAAGCAGCTACTGTTATTTTTGTCATCTCGATCGAATTTCGAACGTTTGCAAATCGTTTATAACGAGAAAGAAAGAGAAAGGATAAAAAGAAGACGAAGAACTTTATATAATAATAATTTATGACGTTGTGGAAACGGTCCCGTTGTTCCTCAACGATTATCGACTAATGTGCAACGACAAAGTAGAAGAAGGAAAAAATATTGGCAAAACTCGGAGAGACTATTGGAAGTGTGTATTTATCGCGTCATTTCCATTTTCATCCCGGCGATGTAGAAAAGAAGATATTTTATAAATAACGAAAAACTAACAAAAGGAATAAGAAAAAAAAGCGATAGTCTGTAAGATCACTGAATTATTTTATCGGCAACCTTCCTGGTGCCAGTGATTGGTGTGTCTGCGTGTATGTTGATTTGCGAGATGTGTGAGCGAGCGTGTGATTTTGAGGCAGATTTTAATGAAGAAAAATCTGTGATTACGAGAGACGAAACAATGGACTAAAATTGCACTGTAAGAAATAATATTCATTGGCATAATTATATAGCGAGGGAAAATCATGATTTAGTTCCCTCATCATTCTTTTCAATATTCTCTTTTTATTTTCTTTGAAGAATGAGCTCAAACATTGACACGGAAAGTCCTGTGAAAAATGGAGTGTAAATAGCGTGGTAAATAGGTCTGATCAAGATTTAATGTCAATAGCTCTCGTATCTCGAGTATAAGGTTGAATTTAACGAACAAACAAACAAACAAAAAATAATTATCAATTACGACGACTATAAATAGTATAAAAGATCGCGTATTTGATCTTGACGAACGTAAGGGAATTTATATTTTCAAACAGAAATGTACATATATAAAAAAAAAATTATTAAAAAAGCGAGTGTCACGTGCACTCGAAAGAAACAACAAAAAATTAATAATATTCCGAGCGAATTATCTTTTGTCAGCAATTGCGTGTAAATTGTGAAAATCGTTTTTTTTTGTACTCTGAGGTAGAAGTAAATAGTACATAACTCACGTACAAAAATGATAATAGGAAAAGATGGATACTTGACTATAAAATTGAAGGTACGACCTTACTTTTCATTTACAAATAATAAACAAAGGAATAAACAAAAATCTGTATATTCTCGCATAATTCCTAGCACTTAGAGGAGAAAATATTCGTAAGGATCCTTGGTCCGAGGAAGAAAATAACAATTCACCAGGGTGATAATAATGTAATGCAGGATTTATCGTTTTCCTCCAAATTGCCCGAAGAATCAAAAGGTAAAGATACAAACATTTGTAACGAGCTTAGAGAAACAAGAGTAAATCGAGATTAAAAGAAAAACATACGAATAAACGGATAGCGAAATTTTCGTTAAAATTTCTTAGTTTTCATTATTCACTCGTGTCGATTATTATTTGGGATCCAAAATCTGAAAATCGAATTTTTCAATTACGTCCGGAGAGCAACGATTTACTAAAATACGTAAATTCATAAATCTGAGTCCATGTGAAAATCGTGATTGGAAAATGAGATTTTGGCCATTTAAGGCTTTTCCAGGATGTCTGTGCGGCTGAAACTGCAGCATAGCGTTTTTTCGAACTTTGAAAGGCGTAAGAAAAATCGTCCCAAGACGATGAGAGTCCGGGAACGAGATTGAAAAAAACAAAAATAGCACACACGTCTCAAGAGGAAACGAGATTAACATCGGCTCGTCGTTGAGTAGCTCACTTCCCTGAGGAGGGGTAATATCTCCTTATTGTTACGATGGAATTCTTTCGAGTCGAGCGAAGACTGGAGGGAGGGCGAGGAGCAGAAGGGGAAAATGTTTCGTGGGAATTTACCCACAATTAACATTTCGTATTGTGTCGATGGTGACCATGGTTATCTTTATAATTCTCAACAGTAAAACAGTACCTCTAATAATAATTACATTCTTACGAAGAATTGGACGGATACAATGTTTGGACAATGGAAGATTTACCCACGGACTTGCTACTTGCATTACAGAAACGTCTGTATACGATTCTCGCTCTTATTTACTTTTTTTTAATCGTTTTCTAATTTTCAAATCTCATCCATGCGATTTAGAAAGAAGACGCAATCTCGAGATTCGAAAACCGGAACTCAAGCAGCTTTAACATCGTACATATATTATTTTACAAATTTTTTTGTAGCAAAAAAAATACATAATCCTAATCGCTGAATTCATGTACAAGTTTTTTGGGATCTACTAATCTCTCTCTCTCTCTATTCCTTCCACATTCTTCTACGTACGGATACGTGAATTATTACAAAACAAAAAAAAAATCGCACATTTTACCGGCGTATTAAATTCACCAATTTCCAGCCTGTTATTCGTAGCAATTACATAACAATATGAGCAACTTCAACAAAAGCTTAGACTCGCCTCGAGTTCTAAAAGTTTTTTCACCATAAAGTTCATTTTCTTTACGGCGTAATAATTATTTTTGAAAACCTGATGTTTCGTTTTGCGATATGCAATTTTACCGAGTGATTCGTTTCCTTTTCCTTACTTTATCCTTATCGTACGCTGTTTATTGAGGTTCGTTAGCATCAGCGATATGTACGACGTTAGTAAATCGTCCATTTTATAACCGAGAGACGTTTCGCACAGGAGCTTCGAGCCACGCACCAGGTTTCCTATCATCATGTGAAAATACGTGTTGCCGGATGACCAATTTGAGATTCGAGTGAAAGGATGTGTCACCAGTATATCCTGGAAATTAACGTTGACAAAATTATATTAATTATTTATGAAACGCAGTTTTTGCGCAAAATTTGTCATTTTTTTTCTTCTCCGAGTGTCTGTGAGTCCGGAAATTAGTTTCATCTCTTTTTCCCCATGGTTGTCATTTTCATTTGACCTATTTTCATCCTCATTGAACACATTGTATTGATTTAGATGATTTATGTAAATTACGTGTATGAAATGTCAAAGAATATTTATCGAAGAGAAATATATATTGCGAGAAGAACGTTTTTTGCTGTTCGTTGGTTACGTAATAAAATTTTTAGCGTCAATTAAATTAGCGCTTTGGTTGGTCGTAATGGATGGAAGATCGAAGAAGGTGCAAATTGAATTTGCACGAGTCTTACCTTGCTTTGGGGATGTATGAGGCTCACACCGTGCTTGTTAATGGCAATGAGTAACAATTCGGGATAATTCGGTTCAGTCGATTGTTTTATCTCGAAGAAAGCTGAGCCGAAAGTTGGCCAGCGGTAGACGATCTTGAGAAAGGTTATCTTGGCATCCTCGGGACTCATGCCTGGAGAAAAATAGAAAACCGTTATACTCGTAGCTGAGAGGAAAGTTGAAAAACGGTGTCGATCTTTATTTCGCATTTATTTACCAGCGTCTTGATTGTAAGCGGCGATAATCGATCTTTTCCAATCATTAGCACTTTGTATCTTCGCCAAATCACTGGGTATGAGTTCTCGGAGCATTTGCCTGATAATTAATAGAAAAAACAGTCAAAAAATTTCGTTCTAACGTTGCGAAACATGGAGTAAGAAAATGTGAGAAAATTCGAAAAATACTAACGGGATTGCTTGGAGCTCTTGTTTACTTTCACCGAAACGTACTCGGTATACGAGAGCAGCTAGTCTCGATGCTTCCTCTTTCGTGCATTTGTGATAGCCTATGAGGAACGAGTATTTTTTGTAATTGGAGTACAAAAATTTCCCAAGTTTCGAAAGAAAAAAAAAAATAACAATTTGGGAGATAGGCAAAAATTGGTATCGAATTGTATTTTTTTAAATTCTTTCCACTTGCCTCTTAGTAGCTTCGGTAGTTCTTGATGGAAATGGAATATTAGATCGGCGTTCCTATCTTTTCCAGGCACTGTATTTGTCCATAATTTCTTCATGAAGAAAACCTGGTACGTAAATTGTGGAGGTACACCTGAGGGAAAATCGACGATCGTCGTTTTATGGAAAGACTTTGGTATTTTGACGATATGAAATTTAGCACAATCAGATGTTTCGACCGGATTTTTCGAGCAGAACTTTTAGCTCAATTGCGAGGAGATAATTATAAAGAATTTATTGGTTCGACTTACCGTCTCTGGATGGTCGAGCTTTTCGTATCCAATCGGTCAAGTGCCTGACGAAATCGAAAAAGAAGTCTCCTTCGGGAACGGATATAACTTTATCGGCAATTTTTACGAACAAACTGAATCCTTCGGCCGAGCGCAAATTCAATCTTTGAGCGATATTTTGACAGAAATCTTTGGCTCTGGTCGATGAATCGACTTCGAACGCCTGAAGGAGAAAATAATGAAATATATGAATGAATAAATATTGAGGTTTCGTTGAAAATGTGCAGGGACATTGTTGCCGCATACCTCGTCAGTGTCATCAGGGAAATAGACTTTGTGAAATATTTGTGTAGTTTTGTGCTGTATAGCTTCAACCTCGACTTGATGAGGTGGATACTTTCGTTGACCGTTGCGCAACGTCTTCTGTAGCCTCTGAAGCGAGTCTTGGGAAATGGGATGTCGACGTGTGCGGAGAAAAAGCGTCAGCTCCTGAGAAATGACAAAAGAATTACCGGATAATCAAATCTTCGTGTGTGGAGCAAAAAAAGGGGAAAAAATCGAGGAAATAAAAAAAAAATGTTGCGTGTACCTTGAGGAGACTTTGGCTGCAAGTAAAGAGGCCAGTAGCGAGCCACATGAGTTCCCAGCCTCGTTCTTCGCTGAGTCGACTGCGATTGTCAGTGAGTTGTTTCATGATTTGGCAATAAATTTCATCGCGCAAAATTTCATTTTTGAGAGGTCCGTCAAAAATGAGATCGGTGTATTCGTTGCCTGAACGCGGTCGTTTGGTCGGCAAGTCGCTCATGTATTTGAGAATAGCGTTGAAAGCGAAACAAGCTTCTTCGGCGAGTTCTTCTTTAGATACGAGTTTTTTCAGCAAAGGTTGTTTTATGGGATCGCGAGAATGGCGCCATAGTTCGTCGGTGTGGCCTCGGCGAGCGGTGGTGAGGGTCAGAGCCTTCGACATAGTTCTTTTGGGCGGTGTGCGGAAATGATCGATGGCATATTCCAAAAGCGTATGAGGCTTGTCGCGAGGCTCGACGCCATTAACTTGTTGCGGATACAATCTGCGACCATTTTCGGTTCCCTCGATGCTAAAGAGTGCCAGAATATCGTTCGGCGGTTTGGACAACGAGGGCAAAACGTAAACGGTCTCAGCTGGGAAGTCTCCTTTGTCGTTGGTTCTCTCGCAAGTGCCAACACACCAGCCAGAATTTAAAACCGTTTCTCCCGTGCTTTCGTCCTCCAGAACGATCAAATCTCCTTTTTGGAAGTTTAAAAAAGATGAGCCTTCTCCCGGCGCTTTATAATCTTGCAAGGCGATAACGAACTTGCTTCGCTTCTTCAAACCCTCCAAAAAGTAAACCACCAAGTCTCTAATGTCCTCGGCGTTGGGGCTCTGAAACGTAAATTCTTCTCCACGCACCGTCGACAAACTGAACGTTTGCGTAAACATTTTGTTTGTTTTTTGACTAGACACGGTGGTTATCTCGGGGAAAGATAGTTCCAGTAGGACTTGTTCCTGATCGTCAACGACGTAAACCCCGGTCCAATTGACGGCTATGATAACATCGTTCTTGGGTAAATTAGGCCCGGAATTACGATAAGCTTCGTAGAACCGTGAGAACAAAAGAGGCCATTTGAATTTAGCGTAACCAACGATATCTTCTTTAACGCGTAAAGCTGGTACTTTTTCCTTGAGATAATAGCTCTTTTTGTAAGCTTGAAGAACGAGGTGTCCCCAACGATCTATAGCTTTGTCGATGCCGGAGAAACAGTAATCCGGTATGTAATTTGGCAGAAGAGCGAAAAGTCTGTCGACGTTCATGTCGATGTGATACTCGATGTAATATTGTTGAGCAGCGATCATCGCCAGGTCTTCTTCCTTGTCGCACCGATATTCACCGAATTTAACGCCGCGAACGACTTGCTGGTAAATCAAATTAGTGGCAACTTGATCTTCGGTGGGTTCGTGCCACGGGGCGAAAATTTCTTTTCTAAAGAAGAGACGCCAAGGGGCGTTGCGTTCCTGGGCGCCTTGTTCCTTCGCATACTGTTCGCATTGTGAAATCGCATCCATAACGTGATCGCCGCCACTCCCGAGAGACGAAACTTTGTCGAAGAGAGCGATGTAGAGAGAAAATCCGAATTGATCGCGAAGCGATATCTTGTCGGACAATTGATTGCACAACTCCCGGGCCGTCGTTGCCGAATCAGCGAGCAACGTTTTTGTATTACCGTCCATAAAGGTGATCGGAAGCATTATCGGTTTTTTCGATTTTGTCGCCTGCAGCTCCAACCAACTGGGCGGCTGATTTCTCGTGCCGTTGTTGAAAGTTCGCTTGAGACGATCCTCGCAGTACGGCGCGTATCCAGGAGGCCCTTCCCGGATGAACGCACGCAAATAGTTGACAAACTTTTCCGACGGAGCGAAACAACCGACGCACAGTGACAACAAAATCCAGCCACGTGCGTGCGATGATTTCGATGGATTGTTTGTCAATTGTTTACAAATCTGACAGTAAATCTCGTCGCGCAATTCTGCTCGCAAGATTCCATGCCCGATTATGAAGTGCAACTTTTCTAGATTCGACGTTGGCCGCGCCTCCAGCCACGATTGGTAACTGTCCGCAGTATATTCGTCCTCCTGCAGCTTCCTTCTGACATCCTCACCCAATTTATTCTTCCGCTTCAACGTCAGAGACACCAACTTGTGTCTTATAGATCGCGCAGGTTTTGGCTGCTTCAAGAAAGTGTCCTGCAGTTTGAAAAATGAACAAAAATTCAACAACGCGCAGAAAAGAGTCAATTCCATTTTCCATTAATTCTATCGTACGTACGGGATCCATTCCCATCAACTGGGCTTCTTGGAACTCTTTGCTGCGAATAAAATTCCTGCCTAGGGTCGCTGTCACTTTTGACATTACCGAAGTCGTGTCTCTGTCCATTGTATGATAACGTGGCTCAGGCAAATCTCCGGTGAATCGAAGAATCGTTATCCAGAGCGCTTGGGCCGCCTGGGAATAGAATTTTTTTCAAAATTCAAAACATTGCCAACAAAATCAACGAATTTATCGTCGAAATTGAACTTTCCGCAACTTTTTACAATGAAAGGTTTAAATTTTGCAAATTCTAAACTTAAACCTCGTGAAATTCGCTCACCAATTGGTCGCCTTGAGTGTGAAGAGGTAGAAGAGGATGTTTCAGTGGTTTCCTTGAATACTGATGCGTTATATTTCCCTGGAAATAAGTAGCAGCGAATTTTTGGAATTTGAATTCCGAAAGATCTTCCTCGTCTTCGGAAGCGGTCTGCACGGGACTTATAATTTCTTGTTGATCTGCTTTCGGTGCTGGTAAATCCTACAGGAGTGACGATGGAAAAAAAAAGAAATATTATTTTCTGACATAAGCACGAAACTTGAAGGAATTCAAATTTAAATATAATTGCAAAAATATTTACGTTAAAAACGGATGTTTCGCGAGCCGGAGTCGGGGCTTCGCTGCTAGAGTCAGGAAGAAAATCGAACATGGCCTCGACGAGTTTACTGTCATCAACCGGCTCGTCTTGCTTCTTGGCGGCGTCGTTGATGAGATTTTTCTTTATTTCCATTCTGCGTCGATCCTCGATTTCCATTTCAATTTCTTTTCTTTCCAATTCTTGCATTCGTTCCTGTCCCAAGGAGAAAAAACTTATAAATCTGGTCGAAATAAAAAAGAAACAGAGTATCGATGGGAATTGATGGTTACCCTGTAATTTTGTTCAGCAATTTCCTTGGCGCGTTTGTTTCCTTGATCTTTGAGTTCGCGTTCCTCTTTTTTCCGCAGGCGCAATGCTTCGATGTGGAGTCTATACTCGTACTGGATTTTCTTGTAACGCCTCTGAGCAATTAAGCGTCTCACGTGCGCTTGGATCTTGACAATCGCCCACATTTTCTTCCGGTACATTCGTCTCACGAGGTGACCGCGTGCTCGAGCTTGAAGAGCAACGATGTGACCTCGCAGATGCCTAAAACGATGTGACAAGACTCTCGATCTTATGAGAGCTTGAAGTCTCATGTAGCCGATTCTCATGCTCTTGTATCGTTTCCGTTGGGCGTAGCCTCGCCAATTTTTTTGCATGATTATCGCCGCTGCTCGCATCCGCAAAAACCGTCGACGGTAAACCCAGCCCCGTATGTTTCGTTGCAGTATAAGAATTTTCCGAGTCAAAACTCTGTCACGTTCCTGCTCGAGGAACAAATCGTGCGCGTCCTTGAGAAAAACTTTTGTGTGGCCCAACTGATAATCCGACCTGCCGAGCACGACGTGACAAATTCTCGCGGTAGCGGCTCTGCAATCAGTCTAAAGAAAAAATAACATTTTTTTTTCCACAGAATCGAGAAAAAATGTATGATCGACGAAGAATAAAATCGTTAAGGAACCGAAACTGAACGTGCACTGAAAACAAAATTTTGTTGAAAAAGATGGATATTTTGGTGATACGTTCGACTCAATGTTTTTTTGAATAATCCCAAAAAAAGTGTCAGTGCAGCAAGAAATATTTTAGAAAGTCTCTTCGGAAGCACATTTTTGTCATTCCACTCGTAAATTTCGCTGACAATTCCGTTAGAAACCGAATATACTGCCAAAATAACGAAAATTTCGAAATTATAAAAAAATATTTAGTTCACCGTATTCAACAAAATATCGACGATTTTAACAAAATTTCATTCTCAGTGTGATACAGCAGAAATCGAAATGATTTTTTTCTCGTCCTTATTTTTATTCATTTTTTCCGATTTTCTTCTTATCGTTGGAATTTTTACCTTGTGAGATGGCGGAATGCCCGAAATGAGGAAACGATATCGTTCAACGAATTCAGGAAACGAATGTCGAATCGGATAGCCTGCTCTGCGAATTCTGATGGTTTCCATCATTCCCGAATATCTTAATTGTCGACAGCAGAGACCTCGATCGAACATCTGTATTGGGAAGAAGAATGATTGTTTGCTTGATTGATTTTCATGAAATTATTAATCGCGTTAGTTATTTTTTATTTTTATTGATTGAGCAGTGGCGAGGCTCTTTGAAAAAAACGTACCATTGGTTTTTTGTACTCGTTGGGCTTGATACACCTGATGAAAAAGGGTTGGCAAGTGCTGAGTGTTCTCATCAAGCAATCTAGCGATTTTTTGAATTGCGACGAGAGTGTCGGAGCTCTTTTGCGGGTTTCCGATCCCATACCGATATCCTCGGCGAAACAAGTCTGCAGGAATTTGTTGGAGGATATGTGAATTAGTTGGAGAAGATCGGCGCTGAAGGTGTCGCGATTTTTCTCCAGGAAGGTCCTCGTGTCGTAAAACACAACCCCGGCGAAATGATTGAGACCGAACGATGTGTTTATGTCGGATTTTGGCTTCAAGTAATTCCTGTGAGTCCCGTGAGTCTTGTGAATCTTAGCGAGCATGGTTTGGTCGGTGCCCTGAAAAAATGACAAACTTTTTGTTCAATTTTGCTCGGAGAAGCTCCGGAAATGAGAGAATCGCATGGAGACTTTGGCTGGGTGTGAAATTTCGGTTTTTAATTCGTAATCAGCGACTCTCAGGGGACGTGCTAACGAATTTCCAAGTAAATAGTTGACAAGAGGAACTGGAGGAGAGAAAACGTGGACAGACCTTCGGAAATTTGGATTCTTCGTCGATGAGCGCCATAATGTTGAGTTGCTTGATTGCGATGAGGTCGAGAGCGTCTTGGTTGTCGACAAACTCGATGTGCTGCCAATTAATGCCTTCGTGGTTGTACTCCTCTTGCTCGAGTTTGAAAATGTGTCGTACGAAGAACTGTTGGAGATTCTCATTGGCGTAATTGATGCAGAATTGTTCGAAACTATTGTGATTGAAGTTTTCAAAGCCAAAAATATCTAAAACACCGATAGCGCTTCGAGACACGTGTTTCGGTCGAAAAATGGCTTCGTTGATTTTTTTGACTATGTGAACGAACAAACGTCCGTAAATTCCTTTGACGAAGGCGTCTCTTATGTCGACCGATTGGTCGCGGGAGAGAGTCGAAACGACTGTTTCTCCATGTGCGAAAATAGTTCTTCTGGTTAAAGCGTCGATGAGCGATTGAACCGGAACTCCCAACAATTGTGCGACTCGTTTGACATTCGTTTGCTCCGGAATTTCAGTCGCGTCCAAGTTGTCGACTACCGTTGCTCTGTACTTAATATTCCCCATGTGCAAAAGAGCCGCCAGTAACCTCAGAATCTCCCAAATTTCTGGATCCGTAAATAACAAAACTTTCATCGCTGATCGGATGTCAGCAAATTCTGCTGCATCGTCACGACCTTCGCACGTTATGCTGCCACCCTGAAAATCAAACGAATCTCTACATGAACGTGGACCTTTGATTCAAAAAAAATTTAACACCAAATTAACGTAGAGAGGCAGTGGCTCAGTGGTAACGAGCCCGGCTCTCACACAGTGGGCCCCGGGTTCGATTCCCGCCGACACCAATGGATTTTTCTAAGTGTCCCAAGCTGTACTCTCTGTGGTTCGGAACCCACGTAAAATAGTAGGTCCATGTGTGCGTAGTGGAGAGGAGACGAATGGGGAAGTGTGAATGGTGGAAAAGGGATGAGAGAAAAAGGTGGAATGGGATGAAAGAAGGGGTACGGGTAGCACACCATGTACAAACCTGCCAAGGATATGCATGTAAAACTCCACTACATACATACACCAAATTAACGTGAAAAAAAAAACACACGAAATTGCTCTTAACCTTTCGAGTGGATACTGGGTCTTTCTGACCCCAACAATGTTCTGTCACCGATGGTTTGACATTTGATTTTCGTTTTCGTCAAAAAATTAATTTGGAGCCACAAAATATTGAAAATTTACTACAAAAAACGTCTCCAGAAAAAAGAGGAAATAAATACAACGCCTTGGGTCATATTGACCCAATATGCACTCGGAGAGTTTATTTCTAAATAAGCCAAAAGTTGCCACGTACCCCTGTGAGATATTTATACGACGAGGCGTCCTCCAGCTCCAATTTTTTCTTTTCCTCGCTCGATAAACCAGCGAGCATACAATAAAAAACATGATAATTCCTTTCGTCCAAATTCTGCGAAACGATTCGCGATTTTTCCAGAAGATATTGTTCTATTTTTGCACCTTCGATGACTCCTTGGTCGTTGAAATGAATGTCGATGTATTTACCGAATCTTGACGAATTGTCGTTCCTTACGGTTTTCGCGTTTCCGAATGCTGCAAAAATGTTCATTTTCCTATTTCAATCATTTTTCATTCTAATCTCATAGTAAATAGAAATAAACTGCGATACGTGCAATAAGAATTTGCTAAAATTGCTAAATAGGAGCGAATCGCAGTAAACAGAAAAAATCACTATCGATATTCATAACCTTCGATTAATTAATACGTCGTTAGAAAATCTCACCTTCTAAAATTGGATTTGCTTCGAGAATCTGCTGTTCTATCCACGAGTGTTTACCGCTAATGGCCGCCAGATATTGGAGAATTAATTTGGTACTTTCTGTTTTACCAGCTCCACTTTCACCACTGAAAATAAGAAAATTCACATCGCCAATTATTATACATTTGCAGTATGACCCGAATGTCTGGAAGAAAGTGCAAATTCGTGAAAAACTTGTTAATTCTGTCGGAAGTTAAAATCGGAAAATGGACATTGATTTTGAGTTTTTTTCGGCCCTTTAACAAAAATCGACAATTTCCAATAAAAATTATTGGATTTGTCAACATTCGATATTTGAAGAAAACTTATAAATTAGCCCTGAAACGTAGTTCCAAAAGTTTAGGATCACAGAATCCAT
This sequence comes from Hyposoter didymator, assembly GCA_037952995.1. NCBI lineage: Eukaryota > Metazoa > Arthropoda > Insecta > Hymenoptera > Ichneumonidae > Hyposoter > Hyposoter didymator. The sequence continues at coordinate 10,928,588 of JBAJMU010000006.1, read as the reverse complement.
TTCGGTGGAAAGTTCATGAAAATTAATTTTCTTACAAACAGCAAAATGCCGAGACAGATAGAAAAACTAACGTACAGCTCGAGGAATTGATGAAATTTGTGAATCAAGAATTATTGCAGGAAATAAATGATAAACGGATTTTTAAAAATAATAAACGTTGCTCACCTTATGACAATGCACTGATCCTGGCCATAACGGTTCATGTGAGCATAACTGTTGTCACCAATGGCAAAAATGTGAGGTGGCAATTCGCCGATTTTTCGATCCTTGTAGAGTTTGATTTGCTCGGCCGTATAAATCGGTAAAATTTGATAGGGATTTACGGCGACGAGAATGGATCCCGTGTATGTCTGCGTGTCGTAGATTGGAAAAGTTTTTCACATGATTATTCGTATGATAAAAATCAATTTCGTATCGAAGGATTTTTGATCCTGTAATTTAAAAAAATAATAATAATAATTCAATTAAAGTTTTAGAAAGACTTACGTAAATGAGATTTTCGTTGTATCTTATCAGCAAATTTCGTAGGATTCCAGCCTCGTGGAGGTCTCCAAGGCTTATCATATCTTCGACACCTTGGACCGAGGTCGCGTGCATAGCTTTGATTCTTCTTTCCGGAGTCAGCCATTGTTCCTGCTCGGAAATGAACAGAAAAAACAAAAAAAATGAAAAAGACTAATCACACAAAAAAAACAAAAACGATCGTAATAAAATTGTTAAAAAAAAAGATAAAAAATTGCAATATAAATCAATTAAAAAAAAAAAAACCTTTACGAAAAATGTGTAAAAACCCGACAATCGTAACAAAAAAAAACCACTGGATCCACGACGAATATCCTGGACGAAACTCCCGGAACGATTTCCGAAAATATTAAAAAGATGAAATTTCCTTTGTCGTGTGAAAAATTACCTTGTTATCGTCGTCCTTAACTTGAATTCTTCTCCCCTCGGCCGATATCACCCGTGCTCCGATAGCGACGTCGAATTCTCTTCCCGATATAGGTTCGATCCATATGTAATCGCCCTAGAAGAAAAATCAAACCAAAAATATAAACAAAGGTAAAAAAAAAGAAAAAAAAATGAATTTGAATGAAAAAAAAAAACGAGTTTCGATTGAATGAGGCCAGTATTTACGCACCGAATGTCTACTGTACATACAGACATAAGTGCTACTGTAAGCCCAACTATAAAACATCGAGATAAAAAATGGCGATGTGCACTTTTCTCCTAATTGATGAATCTTTCAGTTTTTTTTTTTTTTTTGGAAACTCGAGAAAATGGACGTTGGTAATAATGATGATGTTCGAGTATATAGGTTCGCGAGTTAACTGACGTTATTACGGCGAAAAGTGACCGTTTGCGAGTTTAAAGTAGCGAGAAAGAGGAAAAATGCAACGAGGTTTGCTCGCCTACGGTCAAGTGCAAGCTTATCCACAGCGAGGAACATCCTAGCTGTATATTTTTCACGATGAGCTCTTTCTTTCACTGGTTCGATGTATTAGTCCATTTAATTGTGTATCTTCGTACGTACGTGCACGTCTCCATGTAGACGTGAGTCTTTAGTATTTATAAAAAAAAATATATATAGACTCGAGTGTATAAAATCGTGTGTACACATTGCACAAAGAGATGGATAAAAGTGAGGAGCGAGGGGAAAGAGGAAGGGAGATCTTTCAGGCGGTTTGTTGAACACGCAGACTCGGTTGGCGCGGATATTTGTACGTCCTAATTGTTCACTTACCGGAACATATCGGGAGAGCTCTTCCGCTCTTTCCACCGCCATAGCGAATCGAGGGAGGGCGCTCCTTCACTATTACTACTATTTCCTTCATTCCATCGTACGCATTACAACTATTATCCACGGCATAACATCGTCTCTAATTGCTTCTCTTATTTTTTAGCCATTGCGTCACTCATCTCGAGTTTTGTATCGTTTTATTGATGAAAGGAAACGGATCGCTCTCGCGTTGGATTCCATGCGTTGGATTGAGTTTCCATCGCAATTATCAACGTTTCTTGGTAAATAAACACACGGCTTCCGCAGTTTTTTTCATTCTTTTCTCCCATGCCCAAATATTATGGTGTAAATACAATTTTATTACATTTTCAATGAAAGTTAACATTCCGTTTAAATTGATTCTTTGAGAAAAATCTACATTTTTCGATTTCGATTAATTAATATTTGCTCAGAGTCACGATCCTCATCGATTATGAGCTTCTTCATTTTTTCCTTCGCGTTTATCGCTTTGTTGAGTACAATTCACTCGAAATCTAAACGACCAGGACGTTTGTTTCGTTAGAAAAGATCCGGGAGCATTCTGAATTTTAATCTTTGAAATGAATTCTATTTTTTCGATTATGTCGAAGTTTGTCTCGTTGGAACGCAACGAAATTCATCATTTCTTTATTTTTTGAAAGCAGAGCGAATCATTTGCAGATTAAAAACTGAATGTCCACGAGAAAAAATGGTAAATAGACGAAATATTTTTTTTTTTGGATTCCGACGATGCAGCAAATTTCAATATCATTTTTTTCGCAGGTTCAGGTCTCGAGGTCCGATACAAGCACCACGTGGCATCAAGAGCGCTTCGATTCGATTCCTCGTTTGATTCGGATACATTTTTTTTTTAAATCGAAGCAGAAGGGAATTTTGTTGATAAAAATTCAAATTATCGAGATAATTAAATGAGTGGATGCCAATGACGGTTTTTTCGGAGTGCACGAATATCCGATAGATTAATAATAAACGTAAAAACATTTTTTTATGCTCCTGTCTCGTTATCCTCGGCCGCATTGTCCCGCCGATGACTGCGCAACTTTTATTCCACCTAACAACTCACGATAATCTCTAACTTCCGTTCCCAGCGACATGTCCTAGCACATAACCGAAGGGCTGCTGAGGGCTTGACCGGAGATTCGAAACGTTTACACCGGGGAAATGAAAATTTTACTTGCAGGCCCTTCGACGCGTGACCCGTTATTTCGTCCCGTGCGAGCTGAATATTCGTTTTTCTCATTTCAACCATTTTTTCAACTCCATGTAAAAAAAAACGGAATAAAAAGAAAATTTTGAAAAAAATCTGAACGTCTCGACGTCAAAATTTTGAAATTAACCGCAGAGTCAAGTTTTGAACGTGACTGTCGCACTACCTTAACCGGGGATCTCGAGAGAAATGATCACGCGGTCGGGAAGTGAAACACCGTGTTGTCCATTGTTTGTGCATTTTTATTTGATTTTTATGACAAATAAATATCCACGTGTAAATAGTGTCTTACGACTTTGCACACATTATAAAACTCATCGTCTCCGTCAACGTTTTGTAGACATTTTCACTCCGTGTCACAGATTCCTACTGACCGAGTAAATTCGGGAAAGCGCGATGAAGTGCGAATCACGACGGTTCGAGAATCGATGTGCACAGGCAGCAAATATCGCCGGAGTTAACGCGAATGAATTGCAGAGAAAATCTCCGAATGATTTTTCAATCTTCACGATTGATCGATCATGGCGACCGAATTATTTGTGACGAAAAAATCAGTTGATGGAATTGATAATTCTCTGCATTTTCGACATCGGTCGCGACAAAATTCGTTCAACGATTTTCATTTTAATAAAATAGAAAGTTCGTTTTGAAACAAAAAATTACGATTTTTCAAGAAATTGAGGAAATATCGGTGGAGGGTTGATGGAGGGCTGAAAGGCAGGACGAGGGGATAATAATAAATAGAAATACTCACCCGGGTAACGATGACCATCTCTCAAATCGCGGTCGCTGGCCCGCCACCTGCAAATCATTAAAAATAATTTACATTAAAAAAAAAAAAAACATCTCGAAAATCAGAAAAACGATATTAAAGTTTTCATCGTTGGAGTTAAACGAAAGAAATATTCCATGCATCAACCATTTTTTTAATTTTTGGAATTGTTTCGATTTTTCTTCGCTTTCCAGTTTTCGATTCGCTAAAAATGTCATGGACACGCACAGCAGTTAAATTTTTGATTCGTCTTTAAAAAAATTTGACAAAACAACGAATTTCGTTGCATTCCAACGAAGCAAACTCTAACATCGTATCAAAAAATCTTTCTCGTGTCCCTTCGATCGTAATATTTATTAGAAAATTCCAAAATGAAATATTATTCATTAACGAAATGTTTGAAAAAAACGCGGAAATTCGCCGCCAAGAAATTTTCGGTTTCTCAATGTTTGATACACGCAAGGAACTCGAATCGTCCGAATCACGTGTCTCTTGAAAAAATGAGATAATGCGAGTGTGAAAATTCGTAATAAATCGTTCTTCGAGAATTAATGATTTAATTACATCGGAATGAATCACTTCCGGTGGTGGGTGGATACGAAACACGTTCCACACTCTCGAGTATAGCTGTTCTATTGTACAGGCAGAATGAGTTCTATTTAAGTATGAAAATATGCGATCCACACACTCTTACTCTCGCTCACACAGACGCAGAAAATATTGCACACGCTACATTTATTCCCAAGAGCTCCATGTTGCATATTTGCACACGCAGCAAAAGAGAATCGACGTCTCTGGAGATCTATATGAACAAGAGCTATGCAGTTGACGAGGGAGGCTGACGTGGGCAAATTTCACAAGAACACAAAAATTCTCAGATTCAAAATCATCTTCTTGACTGTTTCCAGTAAAAACCTGATAATTTTTCGTGCAATCTTGATTTTAAAAAAAGTACCAGAACCATTAAAATGTTTGGGTCAATTTTAATGACACTGAAGTTTGCATCTCGCTGGAAAATAACGAAAAATTAATTGTTTTGATTATTAATGCACTTTTTCAATTATTCGAACGTAAATTCCGTTTTTTAGTGAAATGTGCCACATTATTGGCAAATACTGCATGAAAATGTTGCACTCAGCTAAAAGAAATAATCAGTTTTCGTATGTTACTGAATTTTGCATCGTTGGTACGGAACGAAATTCTGTATTTTCTTCGGCTGAGCTCATAATTATTATTCAATATTTTCTCTAGACAATAAAAAAAATCCTGTTGCGCGACGCAAAAACTAAATCGACAGGAAAAATTGCCATTAAAATTCAACAAATCATAGATGTAAAAAATATTTTTTATTGAATCTCAACGTTGCAAACTCCAGGGACATGTTTCCGTTGCATTTCAACGATGCGAACTTGAACGTCATCAATTTAAAAGCGAAGAATTTGGCGATCGTTTTGCTGAAAAACGTCAGAGCAGGTCGATTAGGTCCCGAGGAACTTTGAAGCCATAGTCATTTTTTAATATTATTCTTCTCTCTCGACGTGTATTTACATATTGATAAATATAAAGATATATGTGTGATCGTTTGTATATCTGTATCGTGCAGGCCTCGATCACCGTTAGCGAGTAGAGAAGCTACAGTCCGTAAACCTGTTCGCGAAGTGGGTTAGCGACCACAGCATCAGAGGCAGCAACGAGGCAACCGAGAATCGTGGCAGAAGACTTCAACCTCCGGCCTCGTTCGGATACCTCATCTTCGATGATCTCTCTTTCTCTTTCTCTCTCGAGTTCTCTCGTTTTTTTACTTTTCTTTGGGCTCGTTCGGGGATATATTTGTTTGATATTTCTTCCGAGAGTTTCGTCTCATTCTCTCGGCCACATTCGCTGCTCTTTTTCGATCAAAATTCGCTTCCTTGTTGGTCCGATTTTTTTTTTGGTTCGTGCTGATAGTTTGGATGGACGAATGAATATTTCTTGTCGGGAACGGTCCACGTCGATTGCTATTTGTCAATTTTACGAATTTGCACAGAAAAAAACGAAATTCACGTGGTTCTGGGTTCGGTCGACTGAAATTCCTTAACACGAGATTTCTATTGTTAAGGTAGTTGCCGAGGGACATGGAGAAAGAGATTCAAGGAGTCCGGAGAACGTTGGTCACGTTGTTCGAGCAGAAACGACGTGAGGGTTGAATAACATGGTTTTTTTTAAATTCCCATGAATTATCAGATCGTATGTGGGTCATGGACATTCTTATGGTGAAAAAAATGAATATCATCGAGTCGCTGACTGAGCGAGCCCGTTTCTGTTTCGTTCGTTTGCTCCTCGATTTTTTGTTTCATTCTTTTAACTTTTTCTCTCATCCGCACACACGTACGTATAGATTGGGCGTTCGAAGATCGCACGATCCGGACGTCAGACTATCGCTCGAGTGGCGAATGGATTCCGACACGGGAGCGCGTACCGGAAAAAAAAACAAATGCCCGCGGAACACGTGCCGTGTCTATGCCAAGGAATCTTCCGGACCCCAAGAGAAAAAACACGAAACGTCGAAAAATCAGCGGAAAGAATCGATCCTCACGCAGCTCTCGACATTGACAATTATTCAATTATCGTCTCCATGCCATTGCAATTTTGTTACTCAGATCGAGACAAAACTATGAATGGATTAACATTTTTCACCGACGCACCTCGCGTTATGCGACATTAGTTGCAAAACGAGCCTCCGCGTAATAATTTTCGACCGTTCTAGACGCTGTTTTCAAAAACTTAATAATTCATGAACTCGACCATTTTCAAAACATAAAAATTTTTCAACCACTAAAATCCCCGAAAAGTATTAACAAAAAACCAATTTTCGTCCGAGCGTCAGAGACGTGCACTCATCCTGCAAGTACAAATTGGGTCAATCTGACCCGAGGCGTTTTTCAAACCGTTTCATTCCGCTAGAAATTAATTTTTTGTCGTTTTTTTTGTAGAGATTTTTTTTTGAAAACGAAAATTAAATGCCAAGCAATAGGTGAATGAAAATTGTGGGGTCAAATTGACCCGGTGTGTACTTCGAGGGTCAAAGTCTCTGGAAAGATTCGTAAACCTCCAAATGTTTCTGATTATTGGGGTCAAATTGACCCAGTGTGTACTCGAAGGCCTAAAAATACAAAATACTAAAGAACGTGCACAGAGGAAATTTTCCTGCGTGCACGAACACGATGTTCTCTCGAGAGAGCTCTCGGACTCTGAGGAGACTTTAATGCATGGAACGTTTGTATAACTGACTCGCGGACATTGATGTGTGTATGCCCCTGAATACATGCTGCCCGTTCATAAAATGGGGGACCTTGACGGTCACGTATATAGTGTGTCCTTTAGGTACACACGACGAGGAATTCCATTCCGATCGTAATCGAGCGTAGCCCCTTAATGTCATTCTCCAAAAACAACACGCAATACCAACCCGCACTAATCTATTCGGGCCTCTTTTCGGATTCAAAAGAATTTTATTCCATAAGTCACCGTTAGAATTTTTTTACTCGTAACTACGAAAAGCAACGATATGTTGAAATTCCCCAAAAATCATCCCAATAAACTCGAACCATTCATCAAACATAAACTCGAAATTTTTCCGAAAACTTTTTCAGTTTTTCAAAAAAATCAAATAAAGACAAAAAACGTTCCTTCGAATTTCGTTTCTGGCAAAAAATTTGACGGAATCCGAAGAAAAAAAAACAAAATTGAGAAACGGGCCAAACACTGAATTCGCGACAAGGCTACGACCTTAATTTGATAATTCAAGAAATTTCTGACAACCAATCATTTTACCGATTTTCCATTTATTTATTTCTTTTTTTTTCGTTTTTTTTCTCTAGCGGAATTAGGAAAAGCTTGTCGTTTTAAAGATCGAAACAAAAAACAGGACAAACGAATAAATTTTTCATTCAATTTTCGTTACGAGGAAAATAAAAGGTTGAACGAATTTTTTTCGTAATTTGGAAAATTAAAAAATTGCAGACTCTTGCATGATTTCCGGTACAGAGTCCAGAGGTCTCTATATGTAGAAATTCATGTCCTTATACGTTTTATTTAGAAAATGATGCCGGCATTTTTGCGGGAGCATGCAAATATTGTGTATGGACATTCTTGATCATTAATTATCTCGCGAATGTATACACGCGAAGGTGTATACGACCTTAACTCGGTATGGTAAAGGTCGAGGATGTTGGAGACTCGCGTGCGAGCTAGCGAGAGAGCACGCTTCGATCATGGGCTCGAAGATGTTTGTCTATGGATGCAAACAGCGAGGAATTCGAGTGAGTCTCTTACACATGACCGTTACGTGTACGCAACGCAGCATGTGGTTTTTTACTCTTGCAATGTAAACTTGTCCTTTTCTCACTTGTCTACTTTATACTTGTCGCTGCCACGCGGTATGTTTGAAAAACACAAAGAGAGACGAATTTTCATGTATTAATTGGACTCGAACGAAAAAAAATGGCATTAGACGCTGTCGCTAAAGAAAATAGAACACGCGTTGAAAAACATCGGAAAATATTCTTTCGAGACTCGGGAGAGAACCGGTACGTCTCTATGAATGAGAATCGAAATTCCTCTCTCTTTTTTTTCATCCGGCTGGGGATGCACAATAGTAGCTCGATCGTGTATCCAAGGCTCTTGGATAATGAGTCTCCGAGACGACGCGAAGACCGTACGGAGATAAAAAGTCGGTGGCACAACGTTTGAAGTTGTGTGTATAGTTTGAACGCAGAAATACCAACTGGATTTGTAAATATTTGCTTGAAAATCCCTGCCTGCTGATCGATGCGATGAGATCACAAAAATTATGGACTTTTTTGTGCAAGAGTCTGATAAAGAGTTCGTAATATTCGCCGATCATCGGATCATCGTTTTTTCGTAACGAAAAAACAGGATAACACAGAAAACCAGAATTATAAGTGCATGTTGGGTCAATCTGACCCAAAGCGTTTTTCAAAACGTTCGATTCCGATAAAAATGCATTTTTTGTCGTTTTTCTTTGTCGAAACGTTTTTTGACGGCCCTGAATCGATTTTTGGACGAAAACGAATATTCCGAAACATGCGTAGCCATTGAATCCCGAACAATCGGTTACGGAAAATTGTTGGGGTCAAAACGACCCAGTATGCACTCGACGAAGGGTTAAAGTTTGAACGCAGCAAAGAGAAATTTCCTTGGTCCTCAAAACTCGAACGAAAAACCTAATACGAGCATGAGTTTCTACAGAAAACTCTGCCTGTTGCGTCAGCGCAGGCAAGCCGCTGGAACAACGTCGCTCATCTGTAGATCCGCACCTGATACTCATCGCTGGATACACGAGTGCGTTGATACATATACATCAACGCGTATATTCGTATTCACATAGAAAATAGGGGGGAAAGGTTGCTTGAGGGGCTTCTTTGACCGGCGAGTGGCTCAAAGTCGTGGCCGCGTCAAAATGCCAGCGTAATTGAAGAAAATCGGATTACGCGAAGATTCGTTCTGTCTCGCTCACTCAACCGACAGAAGCAGACTCGAGAGTTCTATGAACCGAGGAATATAACGCGCCTAACGTTTTGTGTTTCAAACTTGTATACATATATACGTTCGTGTACGGGGATGCGAGAGAAAGAGAGAAAGAGCAACGGTGCTTGCGAGTTCGAAGCGCGCCCTCGAGCGGACTCCGAAGATCTAACCGTGATATTTATGCATCGGGGCTTACGAGTGGGAGAAATCGAGGCGCTACGATGCCAGTGGCGAATTTCGGTACTAAGCAATCTTTGTAGGAGCGAAAGAGACCGCCAACACCGATAACCTGTCGTCTGCTCACCAACTACATACGAATAAACTAATAAATTATGTTAAATTCATAGCCCCAGTGTCAAGTTCGTTTTTTCTCGACACCTTATCGAAAATATTCAAAACGTTTGAGAAAAGTCGTTGAACTTGGCGATCGCGCTAAACGAATGAAAATACAAGTTCAAAAAACTCGCTTTTTATTGAAATTCGTACGAGACCATATTTTTTCTCGGAAAATTTCGCTCAAGTCCGTTTCTTCCTAATACTGAACATTTTACGAATTTTTTTCTCGTTCAATTCTCAATTCCAAGATTTTTCGAACATTTCAATTTTGTTTTTTGCTCATTTTTTTGACGCACACATATTAAGGAATATTCGAAGTGTGGGCCTGATTTTTTGGTATTAAATCCTGTTGACGACACGTGGGTACAGTACACTCTGGGTCAAATTGACCGGATAAAAATTTTTTAGCTTTGTTTCTTAGCGGAGCGAGAAAAAAAACGCGATAAGTAACGAATCTCAATATATATCGAAATTTGTAGATCGCAGATATAGTTGAAGCTTCTTAAAGTTCTCCGAACAAATATTTTATCGAGAGATCTCGGCCAAGTAACGATAAAAACTTTGAGAGTCAAGGTGTAAGAGGAAAATAAATNCTTCCTAATATTGAACATTTTACGAATTTTTTTCTCGTTCAATTCTTAATTCCAAGATTTTTCGAACATTTCAATTTTGTTTTTTGCTCATTTTTTTGACGCACACATATGAAGGAAATTGACCCGATATGTTAAACGAACAAGCAGGCGAGGTTGTTTGCTCGTCCTAAAAAATTGTTCAGCTTTGTTTCTTAGCGGAGCGAGAAAAAAAACGCGATAAGTAACGAATCTCAATATATATCGAAATTTGTAGATCGCAGATACAGTTGAAGCTTCTTAAAGTTCTCCGAACAAATATTTTATCGAGAGATCTCGGCCAAGTAACGATAAAAACTTTGAGAGTCAAGGTGTAAGAGGAAAATAAATATTTAACACGAAACTCCACACTGAATGCGTTAGAAAAACTTGTTTCTCTCCACAAATCCGTTTGCATAGACGGAGGAAATTTTCCGATATATTAAAAAATAATGTTGACCACGTTCTTGATCGTCATTGCGAAAACGATAAATTAACAGCGTAATAAAAGGAAAAAAAGACTTTAAACGTAATTTTCATCGTTGAGCATAAAGAAACGCTCATTCAGTAGTTTTCGGAAAGTAAATTGCACGTGCCGCGGCCCTAAACACTTTCCCGAAAGGAAAACAAACAAAGAAGAGAGTATCGCCCGAAAGAAAGCTGACGGTGCATCGTTAATTGTAGATCGCGAGGCAGAGAGAAATGTTTTATTTTATAATTCCTCACGTCGTCTCACGTGTTAGAATTTCCAGACAATTTTTCGCTGTTAAATTATCATCGGGGGAAAGAAATGGGAAGAGAAAACGAGGAAGGAGAAGAACTTGCCTTGTGCGAGTGAGTAGAAACAGGACTGCGAGTTGTGAACTTTTTGACACGTCGTTAAGTATATGCACAGAAATTCCTATATATGTGTAACACTCGGATCCTCGTAGCAGCACTGACACGCACGTGAGAACATACGAAGCTAAAAAAATTCACTCAACAACTTTTTCGAGTAGATCCCATCGGTAATTTTCTATTTATCCGAAAAAGGCACAAAAAACTGCGGTAGAGACGACGTCAAAAACACTGCGAGGACGCGGCGACGAATCTCATAACGTAACTATACGGTGAATATCCATGGATATACATGTATGTATAAATATACACATATATGTCAATGTTTTATCGGTATGATTGGAAGTTGAGGCGTTTTTTCGATCGTGTCGAGAGGATCGAGCGTAAGAAAAGATTTTTTGGATTTAAATAAATATTTCAAGTGTTTTTAAAAACTGAAGGCTTTCGATTAAGTTAGGACGAATGAAAAATGAGTTTTGGAAGATAAACGTGAAGTTGTTGGTGAGCTGAGGCATGCCACGGTGACCGGCACATTAACACGTCCTCGCTCGGAAAGATTCGGCTCGTCTCGGGCGTGCCAGGTGTAAGAGGTGGAAAATACCGAGCGTTTGTCCGAAACCGCACGATATACAAGTTTGCACTATATTTTGACGTTGAAAAAAAAACAGACGGACTTATAAAAAATTCTTATATAACGAATTATCAATTGGACCACGTATTTCCCTCCTCCATACGATTTTTCTTTTTATATCCCTCGAATAAATGCGGGATTCGACACGAACTCGCGACCGATTCTTACGTGTAACACCGTCCTGATAAAGCGATGTCAGGCGACTGACCGAACGCGAGGAAAGAGTTTCCCGCGGCTGTCGTCGTGTCGCTGCGCACCTTGCTCGCACGCATATCCACACACACATGTATACGTATATTTTTTTTACGGTACTTTGTACTTCACGTTTTTTATGGCTTTCAACTAAATTTTTATTCCAATCGCGATCTATTAGATTTTTTTTCAAATCCTACTTCCACGAAACTGTAGAAAGAAAACTGATTCTCTGTTTTTCACGATTGTCGTGAACGTAAAACTACTTCGCGTGTATCTTCGCGATCTTCAGAATCAAAGAATTTTAACCCTTTTGACTCACTTTCCCTCGATCTTCGATATGACCGACAAAAAATCGATTATTCATGCACGCAGAGAGCTTTTTAATTCGGACGAGAAAAAATGTCGATCCTACGGTTATTCGGAGCGCTGCATTATTCCTCAGAGTTCGCTTAGGGACAGTGTCCCTGTCGAGGGTTGGAAATAACAAGTGTGTGTACCTGTCAAGGTTGAATATTGGAATGCCGCTTATGTATAACGCACGTATGATGGACTCCCAGCTACCGCTGAGATCGGAACGACCTTGAATCGAGATTCTCGGCGTGAACCAAGGAACGAAAAGTTACAAAAATTAAACAATTGATTGTAAAATTGCCGCATTGAAGAGACTCGTTGTTTTTTCTGGACTGATCTGCTTCCACGAGTTCGATTTATTTTCCTGACCAATAACCTGTCACTGCTTTGTTTCCCATTCTCCTTTCCCATCGACAATTGCATCGTCTGCTTCATTTCCGCTACGGTAAGAAATTCCGCCGTAAGTTTTTTGTTCACGTTCGATGCTCAGGGCAAACTGGATCGGTAGATTCGTGTCAATTACTCAGTCGATCGGTAGTCACAACGGACGCAACATTGACCGTCCTGTAGTTGACCCAAAAAGGTCACGTATTTCTCTCGTCCAGAGGCTACCAAAGTCATCGATCTCTCGTGCTCAAAAATATACCACTTTCTGCGGACATATTTACCTACATATTTTATGCATTCACACACACGCGTACATAACTTTTTCCGTACTGCATGAATAAACGGCACATATTGTGAAAAATGAAAATGATAGAAAATTGTATTTTTTAAACAAATAAAAACCTACAAGCAGAAAAAAAAGTCCAATCTACACAGAAAATGTTCTGGATTTTCGAAAAACTGTAAAAATTGATAAACCGAGCGCCAAATTCTTCCAATTTTTTTTTTCTTAACCAATCAAGATTTACGTTCATTTTTATGTTTTAACCGAATTGCCGTTCGACAAGCAAGAGAAAAAATATCCTGCCTGCAAAGAAAATTTCATGGATTTTCCAAAAATTATTTAAAAAATCGATAAACCGATCAGAATTACCGCCTAATTTTTGCAGAGCTTTTTGACAAATCGATAAATCTCTCAACAATTAATTGAGATAAAAAATAAACGTAGCGATTGAAAAAATTGAAAAAAGGCTCAGGCTACTCACCAGGGACAACGAACGAACATAGTTTTGCATTATTTTGCGAGTGATTCATGAATACAACGCTGTAAGTGATAACGTGCTATATATATTCTTGTTATCAGTTTTTATACATGACTGATTGCTTAGATTACGATTAACGAGTATAGGGCTCGTTGTCCAGACTTCGTACACGATAATAAACATATACATGTGTATACATATATATATATGCTTGTTCAGCATATTCTCATTTCGTCGTACAATCGGTGAATGAAATTGCATGAAAACCGAAAGATTAAGCGTAGCGAAAGTTTATTATTATAGAATTAATAAACATCGCGATAAATCGACACTCGTCCATTCATTCTCGTATCATATCTCGTTACATTGTGAAGCTTTTATAACTTTTTAATTATTTTTTTGCCGTTTTTTTTTCTCGTACTTACGGAAATATTTATTTCTATATGGAAGCGCGCATTGTCACTATTAATTATAAGAAACAAGTGAAACAATTATAACGAGAATTCCACAAATCTTGATTCTGTCGTGAGTGAATTTCCCCGAAAAGTTTTTCTTCGACAAATCAAATTCGACAGCACCCCATGCTATTTTTTTTCAACATTTTGTTCATTTTTATCGCAAACGGAATGTCGCGTGGAATTGGACAAGTCGCGATGGAAAAATAATGGAGATTGTGGTTCCAGATTCATGCACCCATTCGCGTTACGATTTTTTTTCTAGTCCAAGCAACGCGTTCATTTTTGCCAGATGAGGATCAAAGTTTCTTTGCAAGTTTTCCAACATTTTCAATAATTCGCTGATAATACATGGGCGCGCGATGTTCAATTGTTGAACTTTCTGTTTTGCAGCAGTTGGCGAAGGCAGATCGTAGTTTCTCAAAACAACGAGAGCCTCGCGCGATTTTATCAAATTTGAAGCCATGAAATCTATTTTAATGAATCTGGCGAAAAAAAACGAACGATGAATCGTTTTTCTTTGTTTGCAGAACTATTTGGCGATTGCAAGGGGACGAGGAATCGTAGTTACGACAAAAAAATTGATATCGAGCCTACGTATGGGAATAAGATTCTTTGCAATGCAATGAAATGTTGGCTCAAGCGAAATGACCTGGATAAAGATTGAATATTGTTGGGCAGACCGAAATAGAAAAACCGAGAAGTTTTCAACTTTTCATGCTTTTCTTTCCTTCGGCAAGTACAAACTTCGGAGTAATCTCTGACAGATTACACTATGTATATACAGTGACGATACATTATTGTTTTAGCAAGGTAAGAATCGTTGGTAATTGTTTGGCAGTCAGAGCCAGATTTTACGATTTAAATGAATTAGAGGCTTGAGTAATTCCAGAGTCATGTCTTTCCTCGCTCTGGTCTAACTTGGCCCTTACCTCGGTTGTAGAATTACCGTTCAGAATTTAACCCTTCGAGTGAGGAGCCTCTTATAATGTGCATATTGGGTCAATCTGACCCAGGGCGTTTTTTAAATCGTTGTGTTGCAGTAAATATGATTTTTTTCGTACAAACATTTTTTTATAGGAAATTATCAATATTTTATGGGCTTGAATTTATTTTTTGACGAAAACGAAAATTAGATGCCAAAACATTCCCTGCC
This sequence comes from Hyposoter didymator, assembly GCA_037952995.1. Classification (NCBI taxonomy): domain Eukaryota; kingdom Metazoa; phylum Arthropoda; class Insecta; order Hymenoptera; family Ichneumonidae; genus Hyposoter; species Hyposoter didymator. Next base: position 10,913,586 of record JBAJMU010000006.1, on the reverse strand, counting down.
AAACAATCGGTGACAAAAAATAATTTGATACAGCCGTAGATTATGATGAGAAAAAGATCCAGTCAAGTTTTTAAGAAGCTACAGCGAGCCAGAAAAAAAAAATTCGCATTGGTAATTTCGTACATTTAATTTTGAGTTTTGAGAAATCACAGTTTTCATTGTATTTTACAATGAATTCATTACAATGAATGTTAAATGTATGAAATTACCAATACGAAAATTTCCTGCGAGCTTCGCTGCAGCTTCTTGAAAATCTGACTGGATTTTTGTTTTGTATCAGGCGGCAAGAACTTTGTCCGCGTGGCCCAGCGGTTTTCTTCAAAAGTATTCCGGATTATTATTTTTGTCTGAAAATATGAACCGTTATCTTCAATTCCGCGTAAATGAAATGTCAATACGTTAATGAGTATTAAAATGGCGTTGGAACAAAAAAAAACAGATTTTCAAAATTTCATCTGTGAATTTGATCATTTTTTTGTAAAAAGTTTTGTTTTTTTTTCGATTTATCGATGAAACAGAAGGTTTTAAAAACGCGAAATGCAAATTTGCACCCGTGTGTGTATCGAGTATGTTGGCCCAGTGATGGTGGTGTCTACGGGTTAAAATCTGAACGGAAATTGTAAAAAACCGATGGTACTTGCTTAACGATAATTATTAACGCGATCTCTTTGTCTACGTGATTCTAGTTTGGTTTGAAGGTCGTCGTTAGTAAGTCTAAAAAAATACTCCGATCACAACGAGTGTGGGTTGAAAAAACGAAGGGGTGCTTTTCATATTTTACCGTTTTTTTTTTTTAAGAAACCCGGGGACGAGTAAAATATATGTAGAGTTTATATATTCCTTGACGATAACACCATTTACAAATATACACTTATGGTATAATACCCAATGAATGAGGAACAGTCTGTAAAGAATTTGATCCTGCGATAAACGAGCTGATATTTCTAGCCTCTAAAATTGTATTTTTGCAATGATCGTTTATCGCTCAGTCGCTTTTTCTTAGCGAAGGAATTGTTTTTCTTTTTTTTTCTTTTTTTTACAGATTGCGGGTTGAGGATGTTACGAAGCAAATAATTAGCCTGCGATCGGATATTCTTTGCGATCGCTGGCGTAGGCTCAAAGTCGGATGTGGCTTATTTAAGTTACTCTCGATATTTCACGTCGTATCTTTGTTCGTTTTGAATATTCCCATTTCGCGTTGTATTTGATTTGTCGTTGGTTCTGCTTATTCTTGTCTCCTTTCTTCTTAGTGCTCGTTTCTTCGTCATAATATCTAACAATTCACTGTCATACTTATTGAAGGAGAGCTGTGATGTCCCAAATCTTTATGACTCTGTCCTGGCCCACAGTCAATAGTTTTCTTTGCGATACGTCGAGATCCATTGCACTCACGCTGTGCTTTGCATCGTGGAATGTTGCCAATGGTGCTTGCCTACAAAAGCGTAGGGAACGATTAGTCTATCGTCATATTTTCAAAATAAAACGATAAACAATAATTTTTCAAATAAAACAATAAAAAATACATTTCAAACAAAAATAATAATGTGGAAACATGGAAATTACGTTTTTGGAACCTCGACCATGGACTTTTGCAACGGAGTAAAAAAGAGCCCAATTTTTTTAGTTAAAAACGCTTGTTTTTCGATTTTTTTAAACTGTTCGTCGTTTTATGGAGTTTTTACGAAAAAGTATTCAGGAAATGTGAATTTTTTGTGCACGATTCTCTTGATTATGAAAAAATTAAGAGAATGGAGTTTTTTTAAATCTTTTGAAGTAAAAACTCACTCGTTGGCTTTTAGTTGAATGTGACATTGGTCGCACACACGAACTTCAAATTCGAAACCCATTGCTGGTATCGGTAACCGCTGTGTCGTGCAACGAGCACAGAGAGCTCGACCGCAATGACGGCAATGATGTTGCCTTAGTCCGAGTTGACGTTGATCCATCATGGCTCTCATGTTCCAGAAGAATGGTCGGCCGCAAGTCTGAAAAAATGTCGAGGATTGACTCGGTTGAAATGCGCGAAAATATTTAGAAAATGATTTAAACGCATCGAGGGATTTATTGCGTTTTTAAGGCTCGCAGCATCGACTTACTTGACAAGTATCGGATTCCTCCCAGGCCGCAGCTTCCCGCCTAGATGCGGCCATGTTCCAGCAAACTATAACCCCGTCCTCGCCACCAGACAGCAAAATTCTCTCGGCACTCGCGTAACAGAGAGCAGTCACTTTGTTGCTGCAATTTCAACAGTTAATTCGTCATTTCTTTGTATTTTTTCTTCAACGCTTTTTTGCAAAGCGCAAAAAACTGCAATGTGCGTTTGCAACGAAACTTTCTTTGCCCTGTGTGTTGGAGAAAGATTGAAATGTAGGAGGAAAAGCTTACCGGTGACCGTGGAGTTCATAAGCAACGCCCTCGCGACCCCCGATGTCCCAAACTCGAATATTCTGATCGAAACTGCCAGAAAACAAGAGTTGTTTCTCCGTGTCCCATGCCAAAGTCCTTATGCTTCCGGTATGAGCTGAGAGGATCGTCACCAGACTGACGAGGGTAGCCTCGACTTTGAGCATCGTAATCTCGCCGCCGAAATCACCGATGAACGCATGTTTCGATTGATCGTCGAATCTTTGATAGTCAAGTCTCTTCACAGCGCTATTTCAGTTCACCTCCAATTTAACCCTCGAGTGCATACCGGCTCGTTTTGACCCGAACAATTTTCTGGCGCCGATCGTTTACACATTTTATTTTCGTTTCCGTCAAAAAGTCAACGTCACAAAATCACAAAACGACTTCACTTAGGATTCTTCCAAAATTTTGTATAAAACTTCGTGGCACCAAAACCAACAGTTTTCTCCTATGAAGAAAAATTTTCTGACGTTCAAAACTTGAGATATTCAGTGTCGCGTGTTTTATGTTTCCCATCTAAACGCGTGTAAATTGAACTCGCGTTTCTATCGTTTTTTTCTTGCAACTTTTAAACGAAACGTGAACGAAACTTTTCAACGAGAATTAAAAATTAAATATCTCAAATTCTGAATATCAGAAAATTTCTCTTCACACGAGAAAACTGTTGGTTTTGGTGCCAAGAACGTTTATACTAAATTTCGAGAGAAGCCTAAACAAAGTCGTTTTTGTAATAGTAATGCCTCAAGGGCCATGAAATAAGGATAATTTACAACAAAAAACGTCTCTACCAAAAAAAAAACCAAAAAACGCATGATTATCGAAATACAACGATTTGAAAAACGCCTCGGGTCAGATTGACCCAATACACACTTATAAGTGGTATGCACTCCAAGGATTCGATCAATTCTCGAAAACGTAGGAAAAAAGGATACTGCAGAGCGGTGTACCAACTGTCCAAGTAGCCGTAACTGTTGCTTGCCTTGCCGTAGGACCCGAGTTTCCGACCTGTCTCTGCACAATGAAGCTGGAATTGTTTGTCTCGCCCGATACTCAGAACCCACTCGTAACAGGGAGCGTATACTACGCCCGAAACACGAGCATTGTGAGCCGGATATTCTCTCATCGCGGTCATGCGATTGTAATCTTGTTCCAGTAGAAATTCCTGCCACATTCGAACCATTTTCGTTATTGAAACTCACGTCTNGAAAAACGCCTTAGATCACATTGACCCAATAAACACTTATAAGAAGTATGCACTCGAAGGATTCGATCAATTCTCGGAAACGTAGGAAAAAAGGATACTGCAGAGCGGTGTACCAACTGTCCAAGTAGCCGTAACTGTTGCTTGCCTTGCCATAGGACCCGAGTTTCCGACCTGTCTCTGCACAGTGAAGCTGGAATTGTTTGTCTCGCCCGATACTCAGAACCCACTCGTAACAGGGAGCGTATACTACGCCCGAAACACGAGCATTGTGAGCCGGATATTCTCTCATCGCGGTCATGCGATTGTAATCTTGTTCCAGTAGAAATTCCTGCCACATTCGAACCATTTTCGTTATTGAAACTCACGTCTCATTAAACAATTACATATGGCTGAAAAACTAACGTTTAACGAGTCGATAATCATTGATTACCATTTTCAATATTACAATGCGGCAAAGAATCACTTTTTTGTTGATTATTTGGTTACGTGTTTCTAGCTGTTTCATGGCTATGCAGAATTTACACGAATCTGAGTGATACTTTTTTTTTTTGGCGCAACTTCCGACTTGGCTCGGGCCAGCGATCACGCATTGAAACTTGAAATTTGCAAATTCAGACAAACTGAGTTTTTTTTCCGATATATCGACTTGAGGAAATTTTTTATTCTAGGAATGTTGAGATGGAAGAGGATGAAATGATAGCAACAAGTTTTATGGAATGAGTTTTTGAGAAATCTTACATTTATGTTTCCATTTTCGAGTCCGACGAACAGCTGCCTTGATTCGACATAATAATGCAGTGCGGTAGCTCCTGCTGCCATGTATTGACAGATGCTGGGCCAATATTGGCCGGATTCTCTTTTCAGCCATACTCTGACAGTTCTGAGAATGAATGTGGAAAAAAACGTAGAATTGTAAAATTTTTAACGTCATTATTGACGTCGTAATTATTGAGGCGTAATAATAGTTGGAAAACACGAATTATCGAGAGGAAAACATGGCAATAACAATGGAATGTTTTTTTTTTTTTTTTCATTTCTAGACGT
>JBAJMU010000006.1:10844019-10908898 GCA_037952995.1 Hyposoter didymator | reverse complement strand
ATTTCTAGACGTCATTTTGTTCGGGAAATTTTTTAAAATGTAGGGAGTGGCTTTGTTGTTTGTTGCGGGTAGAACGAAAAAAGGGAGAAGTTGAACTCACCTGTCATCGCAGACACTTATAACTCCGTCTTCCCGTGGGATTATGATCGCCGCGTTGACATCATCTTGGCAGCCCTCAAATTTCGACAAGAGAATCGGTTTACGACTCGTACTGAATTTGTCATTATTTACTCCCGGTGCAGGCTTTATTTCCGCTGCCATTACAACGTTTCAGGCTCAACGATCTTTTCTTCGCAATTGTGTTCTCTATTGTCATTTGACAGTTGTCGGACTTCGATGTGTGCTGTTCCTCCGGGTTTGGGGTACGAGTTAATTTTTAATAGGCTCGATACTCGCCGGAATATTTTGAGACATTGCCAAAGCGCCAGCGGGAAAAGTCAGAACTAACAGAGTCATTTGACTCGTAGAACAAAGCTCCTTCCTTTTTGAACAAAAATAAAAGTTACTCGATTTTATTATGAACATCGCGTCCAATTGTTATTCGTGATTTGATTTCCACCGCAAATCCTCATGATTAATCAGTGAGAAATAAATCATTTATAAATCCTCCGAAAACAGTTGCTCGTTTCGGGGTCCGTTGTACCAACCTGCAAAAAAATGACTCGGTCGGTTACCCACGCACTCGAGTCACGTCTGTCAGTATTTTCTGTTTCTGTATACAAAAATATATTTGTGTAGTATCGCAGGGCGTAACTTGGGATTGCCCCCACACGAAGTCACGAAGTGTCGACGACGACGCAGTGTTTGTACATTTTTCGCGTGTGTGTTGTTATTTCGAGAGAGTGGGACGGTACAAAAACACGATAGTCCAGAACCAGAACTGTCAACGGGAAAATTACAGCTGTCGGAGTATATTAATGATTGAGGTGCGCGTTGTGCCCTAAAAAAACCCTACTAGTCAATAAATGTCAATGAAATGTCTTCCAGAGGCATGACTTCAACTCCAAAGGTACAAAAATTCGCCATATATATACATGACTGCTGGAAAAGTGATAAATTGCGATAAATTTTAATTCGTGATTAACGATAAGATAACTCGAGAAAAACTGTTCGGGCGTGATGGAGACTGTGCTTTTTTAATTTTAAGGTCGAAGCTGATTTAGCTGACGATGGCCTCAAAAGACAGGGCTCTTTTAGAAAACTTTTGCCTGCTAGCTCGAACGGTGATTCTCAATTAAGTATGTCAATTAAAATGATCGACAGGCCGAACGTACCACAAAACACCAAAGAATATATCGTTTTTCTACAAGAGTACAATATCCTTTCCGAATAGTAAGTAACACGCAAAAAACTCCCGAAAAAAATCGAAATTTACTGAATTCCTGGATTTGCAGTCTTGTTAATTATTCTTGTGCTTTTATTTCAGCAATATATTGAGAACTCGTGACCTGAAAGGAATTTATGTTATTCCCTCGGCTCAAAATTCTTCCTGTAAGTCCAGTCTTGGCAGTGATCCAATTTCTAATGATAACTCTTCGAGTGCTCATCGGGTCATTTTGACCCGAACAATTTCCTGTCTCCGATTGTTCAGCATTTAATGGCTAAGAATGTTTTCCTCAAAAAAATTAATTTAGATCCATAATATATGAAAATTTTCTACGAAAAAAAAAAAACAAAAAATGCAGTTTTACCGAAATATTTGGAGGAATAGAAAAACGCCTCGGGTCAAATTGACCCAAGATGCACTTATATCAGGATTTTACTTGCAGTGTGGTTCGGCGTCCAGTTTATTCGTCAGGGAATTTACCAAGGCGGCGTCTTCAGATTCACCATAACTCTGCCCCAAAACTTTCCCGATGGCGGATGTCCGGTAAAATGTTTATTTCACAGTTTAGAAAAGCATGATTGTCCTCTTTCCCTAAAACGGTTAACATTTTGTGGAAAACTGGAGTAACAACTGCGTCGTTCAATTTTCAGAAAGTTGTATTCCAAAGTAACGTTTTCCATCCACTGATTCATCCGGAAACTGGAGAATTGTCAAGCAGTTGGGGTTTTCCAGAATGGAAAAAAAGTAACCGAATTTGGCAACTAATACAATACATAACAAAAGTATTGACGAAGATCGATCCGAAAATGGCAGGAATTAACGAGGAGGCTTCAATGTTGTGAGTAAAACTTAATGGCAAAGTGAATTTTCTTAATGGAAAATTCAATTATCAATTCCTCAATAAATAGAAAATGAAGTATCAATTTTCATCACGTGAGAAAAAAGTTTCCGAAGGGAATTTGATGGATTTTAAGTTCGAAACGAGAAATGAGCAAAAAAACTGATCATTCTGCGTTGATTCGTTTGAATTTTGCGCGTAAAACTCAACAGCAAAGTGTATTTTTTGAATGAAAGTCTCAATAATTAATTCCTTCAAAAATGAGGATTGAAATATCGATTTCTATCACGTGAGAAACGAGTTCTCAAAAGAAATTCGATGTATAAGTTAAGAAACGAGAAATTAGCGGAAAAAATTGACCATTTTGAATAGCAAAGTGAATTTTTTGAACGAAATATTTGATAATTAATTCCTTAAAAAAATAGAAAATGAAGTATCAATTTTTATCACGTGAGAAAAAAGTTTCCGAAGGGAATTTGATGGATTTTAAGTTCGAAACGAGAAATGAGCAAAAAAATTGACCATTCTGCGTTGATTCGTTTGAATGTTGCGCGTAAAACTCAATAGCAAAGTGTATTTTCTGAATGAAAGTCTCAATAATTAATTCCTTCAAAAATAAGGATTGAAATATCGATTTTTATCACGTGAGAAACGTGTTTTCAAAAGAAATTCGATGTATAAGTTCGAAACGAGAAATTAGCGGAAAAAATTGACCATTTTGAATAGCAAAGTGAATTTTTTGAACGAAATATTTGACAATCAATTCCTTGAAAAAATAGAAAATGAAGTATCGATTTTTATCACGTGAGAAAAAAGTTTCCGAAGGAAATTTGATGGATTTTAAGTTCGAAATGAGAAATGAGCAACAAAATGGAGCTTTTTGTGTTGATTTGTTGGACTGCTGTTTCAATAGAGCGATTGAAAACTTTCAGATACGAAAATAATATGGAAGCTTTTCGGGAAAAAGCTAAAAAGTGCGTGAAAGAGAGTTTGAGCCAAGTGTACAATCCGCCTCTGACGGAAGATCCACATTACATAACGTTCAGCCCTTACAACAGCGAGATCCACGAGCCAGTTCGGCAGAAAATTTATGAGCCGAAGGTAAAGTATTGAAAAATATTTATTGTTTATTACAAAAATAGAAGATGAAAAATTCGGCGGAGAAAAAGGATAAAAAAATAAATTATTCCAACAGAACATGGAGGAGAACAAAAAGACGGGATTCTCGTGGGTCCAGCCTGGATCCCTGCAGCCTTTTTCCAAACCGGAAGCCAGATAACGTTGGGTCACTCGGAGCTTAACAACAAAATCTTGCACTTGGCTGTAACTCACTAATAATCGAGATTTAACTTTCGAGTGTCGACTGCTTTTCACAACGCTTTGCGGTCACCGAATGAAAACGAACAAAATATTTTTATAACTATTGTTAAAATCGAGTCAAAGAGAAAACTGATTGTCGAACAAATTGTCATAGTAATAAAAATGGTAGAATTTCCGCCACTCAACACTTATAAATTGAATCAACGATTCTCCTGTATCCAACTTCCAAAAAACCATTTTTGTCAGCCTTTGTATCATCCATTTCAAGCGAAATGAGCTGTTATTCTCTCCGTCAGCTGAGCCTTCAGTCCAGTCGTTTGTACGCCGATCGATCGAGCCATTGATCGCAAATTTGCCACTGAAGTTTGTTGCAACTTAAACGGAAGAAACATTCAGTCACAGTTGAGAATTTTCACTAAGGTCGAGTTTTTAAATGCCTTGGTACCCAAACTGGGTCTCACAGACCCAATTATTTTTTTGATGAAGTTCAGTAATAATTTTCGATCTACTTACTTTTCCACTTTCCACAAGGCTCCGTATCGCGTCCTCATCGAATTTAACGTCCTTTGCAGCGTTTTTTGCTGCTCCAGTCGGAACAGTTGTTCTTTTGACCGCGAAAGTTCCAAATAAATCCTTGAAATCCTCGACGAGGTTGCCCACTCTTTCTCTGATTTTATTCTTGTCCGGACCTGGATAGAAATTTCGAACGTTAATTCGTACTTTCGAATGTTTGGCCCAATTTTTTAAGTTTTTCTGACGTTCAATTATTTACAAGTATTGTCAAGGGGCTTGTGGAATTCTGTGTCCAACGCGAGAGTTCGGATGTAGTCCATTTGAAGTCCGGTCCGGGGATTGCAGAAATGACTCGGTTCCCACTGCGTACGTAGCTTCTTGATTATTTTTCTCGCTATTTGAACTCCCTCTTCGTCCACCGGCATTGCATTTTCGTCTGTGCCATCGTAAACGTAATTCTCCGTGTATTCCGTCAAATCGTTGACTTGTTCTGGTCCGGTAAGGAAAGAGTAACAAATATTTGAAGTTTATAAAGCATTTCTATTTTGTTTCAGTCCTTTGGAATTAACGATCGACGATTGTTCAAAAATCTACACAACTTTTTCATTTTTTTTCCAATTTTTTACTTTTATTTCCATTTTTATTTTTTATTTTGTGACTTTCGTTTGGAAATGTGTGTAGAACGTGTCGTTATAGTCTCGAGGTTCGAAAAGAAAATGTTACAGACACGAATAATTTACCTCTGAATGGGATTTTGCGGAGGTAAAATCCACGCAGTTTGTCGCACGCTATCATTTTTGCGAGATACGGTGAAGAACGGTGACTCACTGAACAGATTGCCATGACACCCTTGGTCTGGCAGCTTGCAAACAAAGCAGCGAACAGCGCCTTTTCCACTGGGAAGAGAATTAAAATTCATTAGAAAAAAAAGGGAAAAAATGGGGAAATACACGCTGACAAAATTTGGAATGAAAATGTTTACTTGGCGATGCCGTTTTCTCGATGCCCACGAATTTCGTTGGCTTTATGTGATCGACGAAATCCATAGATACCGGCTTGAAGCCAATCAAACGGATTCCAGGCTCCAGCGGAGAACGTATTTCTTTGATTTCGTTGGGTTGGAAAGTGATCAATCTGCCGCCGTATCTTACGCCTTTGCGTATACAATCAGGCATTTTTGTTTTAGGCGAATCTTGACTTTCCTACAGAAAAAAATGTTGGTTGAGTATTTCGTTTGGGTTCTGGTCTGGTTAACCCTTCGAGTGAGTAGACAAGTGCGTATTGGGTCAATCTGACCCAATGCGTTTTTCCAATCGTCGTATTCTGGTAAATATGCATTTTTTTTTTGTAAACACATTTTTTGTAGTAAATTGTCCATATTCGATGGGCCTGAATTTATTTTTTGAGGATAACGGAAATTAAACGCCAAAACATTCGTTCCAATGCGAATAAAACGGTGACGGAAAATTTTTGGGGTCAAAATTACCCAGTGTGTACTCGAAGAGCTAGTAATTGAAAATTTTGCAACAATTTTCTAGGTTCATAGCGAATAAGCGATGATTGCATCATTGTTTTGCGCTTTTTTCTTTTACCTCGTCATCCGAGTCGTCTCCGAATTGTCGGGAGGTTCCCCAGTGCCTGAACACCTCGAGAATCTCATTCGTGTCCTTGTGCATTCGAACTTTCTTCAAACTGCTCTTGCTAAAAAAAGAAAAACGATTTTTTGAAAAAAAAAATTACGATTCACTCGAGCAAAATAATAAATTTCTCGGAACTAAACAACGAATTTGGCAAAGCGTCATCGAGTCTCGAACCTTGAGAACGATGTAACTCGAACCGGAAGTTCCAAGCCTTCCCCGATTTTCCAATTCAAGTTGCCGCTCGTTTGGGCCGCAAACACCAGGCGATTTTCCAGCTGAGCGAGTTTCATAGGCTCCGAGTCTTCGGGCTCGCAACCATTGGCCAGCACGTCGAGATCCCTGAAGAAAAGCTTGTGATTCCAATCATCTTTCAAGCCCACGATTCGCAGATGGACGTTTATGTCCCTGTTGGTTTTTGCTCGCAAACGAATTCTGTGGCGCTCCTCTGAATCGCTGGGCAAAGGATTATCGTTGCGGGTTAACAACACCACTTGACGCTGTGGCATTGCAATTTTTATGGCATCGAACGAACGACTCGCTTGCCACAGAACGTCGTGCAAGCAGCGGTCTCGCTTATCGCCCAAAGACTCGTCCCAATAATCATCTTTCCCTGTTTTCTCTTTCACTGGAACAACAATGTAGATTCTCATTATTGAGCCTTTCGGCAAGTTTAGAAAAAAAAAACAAATTGCGGGAATTTTCTATCAAAACCTGATAATTATTTCAATGGTATTAATTTTTCTTCAGAAAACTCATTTTTGCAGACAAAATCTATCCCTAAAACTTCAAACCCATTTTTTTTATCTTTACACAACAAACCGTGCTAAATATTCACCCCACGAGTTTCGTGTTCGTGAAATTGTTTCGAATGGACTAATCTGACTAATAAATACATGAATCTTTTTGTTTTTTTCATGCCGAAGAGGATGCTGAAGAGAAAATGCGATTTCATCAAGATTTAGTTTGCAAAAAATCGATTTGAAGTTTGCCTGGCATATCGACGCTGGTTCGTAGTTCTAGGGATGAAAAATTTTTGAACTCTTCAATATATAATAAGAAAATACAAACACATATCCAAAAGTTGAATGGACATTTCGGTCTCGATTTCCGAAAACTTCTGAACGGTAAGAATGTGCTCGGTTTCTGGATCCCAATTTTTTGTAACATTGTACAAAATCAGTCCCATCCAGTCGCGTCTGTTCCACATTAATTTCTCGGTGAGGGTTCGGCCATAAACCTTGGAGACGCAAAGAAGGAAATAATTACGAAGCAACAACGGGGGTTGACATTGAGATACTGATTTTTTCATGAAAAATATTATGATGGATCCGAGAAGAGGCCAGAAACGATTTTTGACAGCGTGGTTTTTAAATATTAAATTTGAAAAATTGCGACATTTGAAATTTTGTTTATGTTATTTTTTGACAGTGGTGATTTGAAGGTCAGGATATTCGGGAAATTTACCTTCAAGCATTCGTTGAAGTACGTCTTTTCCGTTCCAGGATATCGTTCGAACATTTCGGGCGAAACATCGATGACAAAAATAGTCCCGTCACGAAAACCAAAATGTTCGAAATTGTCTTTGTTTGGTATTTGTTCTTGTGTTTCGGCCATTGTTGTTGCACGAAATGTATTGAACTGTCACGTGCGGAATAATCAACCGCCTGCGTTTCGAGCTTTTCAAGGGCAACGAAGATTCTCGAGGGCTACTATGAAATTTGTTTGATCAACTTTAAAAAGATTCGATGTGAATATTGATGAGAATCAAGTGTAACCGTCACATTGAAACGTCCGGTGTTTATTGTCGAAAAATAACTTTGGAAAAGCGGTTGAGTCACCGGTGTACTCGAGGAGACCCCTCGAACTACGTTAGTACGTTGTTGTCGATGTGCAACAAAATATGGATGGAAAAGGGAGGGGATTGTGTCTAACCGGCGACTAGAATGTGCCATCGCGATATTTCGTGTTTATTTTCTGTCATTGTTTATAAAAAACGTGTATAGAGAGGAAATAAAAATGTTGGTATCATCGGGAGATTGAAAAGAAGTCGTCAATACCGACGAACGAGGTGGCATGTGATTCATAAACCAGAGTGAATGTCGGTGGCGCCTACAGCAGATTTTGTGTGGCAACTCTGCTTTTTCGTCGTTAACCCTGGCCAGTGGCGCAGTGTCGGTTACGTCGAGAAAAAACGCAACTAAAACGTTGCCGCCATTGTTATGTTATTGCTCATTTCGCGCGGTTTCTTTTGCCTCCTCGCGCGTGTGGAATTTTATTGACGTCTAATCCTTTCAGTGCATTGTTTGGATTTAATATTTTCATTGTGATTGTTGTTTTTAAAATCTCGTGGACCTACGAACCTCGTCGACCAATCCCGAATCCGGAAAGGCCATAATACTTTTTTCGTAACATCGCGAGTAAATGTTTCGATAAATATTTTCAAAAATCCAGCTGCCGCGTGACTAGCACGCAAAACGTACGATTGGCACATAATCGCCCGAAAGACTCGAGAATTCTCGGAAGAGTTACTTCGTGACAAATTTCGAAGAATTCGTTGACTGTGACTCTCCCACGTGAATTTCTAATAAAAAAAACCGAACGTATGATTGAAAAAATACCGAAAATGAACCCGCGAAGGAATGGAGCAAAAAAACTGCAACAAAATCGTCTCTCGGTCGAAATTTGGATCTCAGCTCGGCGCTTTCCTTTCCACCTCGTAATTATGAGGTTGCAACGTGTAAACGTTAGTTACAACTAATAAATAGTAATTGCGATCCTCCGGGTAGATCACAGAGATTGAAGCCTGCCGCGCAATCGTATCGGGGCGATGGGTTATTAAGGGTAATTATAAAATGCGAAATATATATACTCGATACTAGTTTTTGCAATGGAAAAGCGCATCGTTCTCATTCCCGGAAAGAAAGGAGCGCTGCCACGAGGGGTTGTCCGAACATCATTGGCTCTCGCAGTATTATTGTTAAGATCGATATCGTAATCGAATACGTGGTCGAGTAATTCTGCCATTGGACAGTTTCGCAAATCCTGATTCCATAAATACAGCAACGTACAAAAAAAGTAAACCAGACTTTTTCCTAATCCGTTTCAAAATAAATTCAATTAATTCCATTTTTTATTCCGATCGTGCGGCACGTATTTCCCACTTTCACGAGTTTTCGAGGAAAATCAACATTCCCGATGCTTTCTCTCTCTCTCTCTCGCTTTTTCGCTGGCACTCACGCACAAGGTCATCATCCGGTGAATCGCATCAAAGCAGTAAAAAAAATTCAGATCACAACGTAAATCACCGATTAAAAATCAACAAAAATGAAGTGGAGCTTCTACAGAGTGTGGCACCCATTGAGAAATGACAAATATGAAAAAAAAAAAAAAAAATGAAATCATCACATCGATAACAGTAATGACAATAATTTTAATAAAAATAATAATAATAATAAAGATTGTGGGGATAGTAATAAATGACGATATCTTGACATGACGTTCAATTTTTTCAATTTTATTCCCTCGACTGCATATTAGCATTATTTCTTCGTCCTAAGAATCGTTGAATAAAAATATATGAACCCATACGTGCGTTGGCATATTATAGACCAAGGGCATTTGGAAATTGAGAGTGAAAAGATTCACGAGAGTCGATATAGAACATGATTGATATTGGTTTGTTGTGACGTGTAATTTCGGGAGATCTAAGACGATATGAAACAACTTTCCCGTCTAATGTCCCGCTCCGTAGTTCCTCTTCCTTTTTTTTTTCTTTGCCTACGCTGGTGCCCCCTGCCGCCTCCCTCCTCGTCCTCATATCGCTCGATCGCTTGACGTTTTGTATTTAATGATTTTTGCGGTGATACTTATTGAGATTTAGTTTTTCACGATTTTTTGGACTGATATTCGGGTTTTGGATTTGTTTTCGGGCCATCACATTCGTACGCTGGGGTTTATTGATATTTACAAGTGCCACCAAGTCCTTCAAGGTCATGCCGAATGAGAAAGGGCACAGCCCAACCAAAAATTGGACTCCCGCGGTTCCCGCAAAACACGCGGACAATATTATTTCCTCGGATTACGCTGGGACGAAAAAAGTTTTTATTCCATCCTATGAAAGGTCTGTCGCTTTGATTTTCCTTCCTGAAAAATATTCCGTGGGGCTTTCGGAGATTTTTACTTTTTTTAAAAAAAGGCTCATGGCCATCGGCAAATGTTTCTTTCCACCAATTCGACGATTTTAACCTCTGGAGTGCACTCTGGGCTAGAAATATCCACTGGAAAGTTTGAGTGCAGTCTCCAACTTTTTTTTTATCGGTTAATGCAAATTTTTTTTTTTTTTTTTTCAATTCACAGCAGCCCAACCCCTTAACCATTAAGGTTATGGATGAGCCCTTAACAGTCATCGGGGGCTTAATCAACCCCGACCGTTTTTCGGCCTGCGATACGTCACAGAATTTTTATTTATTTATTTGAATTGAAATTTCAATTTTTTTGAATTTTTCCTGCGACATTTTTTTACAATATTTAATTTTTAATATTAATTGTGAATAACGTAGCAATGCACGGCATTTGGCCGATCGTTGCAAAGCGACAATGAACTTGTTCCAGGGAATTCGTAGAAAAATCTCGCAGTCGAATCGAGAAATCTGATTAATTGATTTTTACGTTTAATTAGGGAGTGTAGGCCGTGCATGAACCAATTGATAGCGAATGAGTATCAACGTATTTGGTGGGAAGAGAGAGATGCATGGGCGAAAAGTCATCCAGACAAGAGTACCAAAAAGAAAGCACATCGGAAATCAGAAAAATATTCCCGGAAAGTGCGTAATTTTTTTTTTTAGACCACAAATAATCCATCAAAAGATTTTGTGATTCGGAAAAATGCTAATTAACCCTCCGTGATCAAACGTTCTAGAATAAATAACGAGCTGGTCACACGGGGTCGGAATGACCACAACCATGTTTAAGCAATCGCGGCGTTGCCAGTATCGTTATGAACGACGCATCAAAATTCAGAATATTAGTTTGAACCTTTCAGAATGAAAGTATCATGCCAAAAAAATTTTATCCCATTTTTAAAGTGGCGAAAAAAAATCAGCAAGTAAGCAATGTGTGAAAAAAAAAAATTCCTTCGGCCACCCTGAAGCACCGTTGGAGAGAATGCCAACCGCCTCGGGCGCCAAAAACTTGTGGTAATTCCAGCTCAAAGTTGCGCTCGGGGTCATTTTGACCCCTGGTGACCACGGAGGGTCAATTCGCGAGTGAGAGAGCGAGTGTAAATGAAAATCTTTCGCTTCGTCTCTCAATTATTTTCCAGATCGCCACAGAAAAATCGTCGAAATCCCATGGGAAAAAAGAAAAAGTGAAAAAAGCGAAAGAAGCAGTTTCCACGAAGGAGGAAAAAGATTCCGATTCGCTGAAGAAAGCCAAGGAATAAAATTTTCCTGTATTTTTTATTTTTTTCAACTTTATCACTCCGCANAGTTAATGTTTTTGCAAAACTATCGTTTTTAATATTTTTCCGTGTTACTAGGACATGCTGTAATACAAATCCACTAACAATACATTTAATTGTTACATTAAACTTGGTCTAAAAGCATTTTGAAAATTTAGCACTCATTTGACTAGTATGCAGCACAGTATTTACCTTAATGCAGCGACTCAGGGCTGCGCGTGCTTCGATGGGAGAAGTTTACGAATACGATTTTTGCTTCTACAATGACACACACGCGCTCCGTATCGATGTGTAACTTTAATACGAAACATAACGCGGTATTTATAAACAGTACGACGTAGTTCGACGACAATGAATGCGATTAGCATATTGAAATCGAAATTTTGATTTAAATATTAAACTCGAGTGAGTTCCTTGTTCGAATGTGCATCGGTCTACAGATTGGTATCAAAAAATTCGGTCAATCTTAATCGACGTACTGAGTCGAGAGTTTATTTTTTTCACTGACATTCTCCCGAAAGAGTGGCTCGACGACTTACGAAAAATTAATATAAATGCAAAACCGCAGTTATTTAATTAGAAATGAAAAATTAAACCGATTCGAGTGGGTTTTTGATTTCGTGAGTTAAAAATCTCTCGGTAACCCCTGGCATGTCTTTCTCGTTGCTCGGAATTGGGATTCGGTGGGTTCATGCCTCGTATCAGCGTGGAAGCGGATTTCAACGTTTTTACTTGCATGGTGGTCACGTTTCTCTGTGAAGCCACAAAAACGGTACTCGCGAACGACAAAAAATGAAGATCCTATTTATCCAACGGTCGTGCCGCGCACATGTGAGATGCTCGAGTGCTCTTCAGTGTGTTTGAATACAAATATATGTGCGGCAATTAACGTCGATTTTGATTTTCGACGAAATCCAAACAAATATTGAGAAAAACTCATTTTCCAGTAAAACGGAAGCAACGAATTCCTTCCCCCTAAATTCGTGACAAATGCATGCACATTTGTTAAGGGGGTTTTTTACCGTCTGAAAACTTTCAGAATTCGATCTTTTTGCATTTATTTATAATTTGGGGGTTTAAGGAAGTGTCTCCGGAATATTAAGGGGGCGTTCCGTCTAGAAACTTTAAAAATTCGATCTTTTTGCATTTTCTCATCATTTGAGGTTTCGAGCGAGTGTCGCTAAAATCTTACGGGGGCATTCCGTCTAAAAATGTCAAAAATTCGATTTTTTTGCATTTTCTCATTATTTGGGGTTTTGAGCGAGTGTCTCTGAAATCTCAAGGGGGCATCCCGTCTAAAAACGTCAGAAATTCGATCTTTTTGCATTTTCTCATAATTTGGGGTTTCGAGCGAGTGGCTCTGAAATCTTACGGGGGCGTTCCGTCAAAAAACTTGAAAAATGATTTATGTTTTGCATTTCATTACGATTTAGGGTTTTAAGTCTCTGAAATATTGAACAAGGATTTTTCTTGAAGCCAACACTTCCGATTTCCCAACCAACGTGTCCCCGCATATGCAAAAACGTACAAACTTGACATTGGCCTCGTATAAACATCAACTGAAAACGTTGCGAATTTCTAAAATTAAAAAAAAAACGTCGAGACTGATATTGTGTGTTGAAGAAACTATTCGAAATCGACGAATCGGGGTTCCGAAAATATCCAGCTGGTGTGAAATGACCCGTATCGGTATTTACGTGCTAATGGGAGTCCGTAATAACTGTATACGTGCCCCGACTCAAGGTGGGGAAAAAATTTCGTGCGTCTCTTCCATATTACACGTGAGCACGTAGGTAAGCATGATCCATGGAGAGACGGAGAGAGAGAAATAGAAAAATAGAGAAAAAGTTGAACTGGAGCAAATGAGAATAATTTCCTCATTGAAAAAAAGGAGAAAAGGCAGAAGGGCGTGGGAGAGAAATAGTAGAAAAGAGCGAGAATTAATAGCCACATAATGAGCGTACGTGAAGTGAGTAAACGAGGAGCAGGAAGAAAACGCCCGAAAGAAGAATGATTATGCATACCTGTCGCGTTTCGTATGATTCGACGGGCGTGCGTGGTTATAAAAAAAGAAGCTTTTAAACCTCGAGAAATAAAACGAACATCTTTTTGCTCGTGGTAAAGGATTCACGTGCGTTTTGTGTACTTGTCGCTCAACACTTTACTCACCTCGTAATATACTCCATACTGACTACCGTATAATCCGCGTGCGCAGAAACTCACGGGTGGTAAAATCCATCTTTCACAAAGCGACAGGCATCGTTCAAGTGCCAGAGTAAGCAGAAAAGTGTCAAGACAAACTCATTGAGAATTGAGCAGTTCTGAATGATTTTTGTGTTTGCACCGTGAGGTTTCGACCAAAGATTTCAATATTTTGCCAAATTTCTTCCTACGTATGTCGCCCAGCAACGAGAAGCAATTAACATTTGCGTTCCTGTACGTTTTTTTCCGAAAAACAAAATTTTTCGTTTTTTATCGAATTTATCAATTTTTTTTTACATTTATCAACGTTTCGAACCAAAAAGCTTGTAGAATTATAGTGAAGGACGAAAAAATAGTTGAGACGAAGTTCGACCCACCTTTGGGCAAGGAGCTTTCAATTTTTATCCAAATTTGTTCAAACATGCAACCTGGCAACGAAAAGCAATTAACTTTTGCTTTGCTGTAAGTTTTTTGTCCGAAAAACACAATTTTTCGTTTATTATCGAATTTATCAATTTTTTTTTACATTTATCAACGTTTCGAACCAAAAAGCTTGTAGAATTATAATGAAGGACGAAAAAATAGTTGAGACAAAATTCGACCCACCTTTGGGCGAGGAGCTTTCAATTTTTATCCAAATTTGTTCCAACATGCAACCGGCCAACGAAAAGCAATTAACTTTTGCGTTCCTGTACGTTTTTTTCCCGAAAAACACAATTTTTCGTTTTTTATCGATTTTTTTTTTTACATTTATTAACGTCTCGAACCAAAAAGCTTATAGAATTATAATGAAGGACGAAAAACTAGTTGAGACAAAGTTCGACCCACCTTTGGGCGAGGAGCTTTCAATTTTTATCCAAATTTGTTCCAACATGCAACCTGGCAACGAAAATCAATTAACTTTTGTGGTCCTGTACGTTTTTTCCCCGAAAAACACAATTTTTCGTTTTTTATCGATTTTTTTTACATTTATCAACGTTTCGAACCAGAAAGCTTATCGAATTATAATGAAGGACGAAAAAATAGTTGAGACGAAATTCGACCCACCTTTGGGCAAGGAGCTTTCAATTTTTATCCAAATTTGTTCCAACATGCAACCTGACAACGAGGAGTAATGAACTTTTGAGTTCTTCTGTGCTTTTTTCTCGAAAAACATCGATTTTCGGTGTTTTTTTATTCATCAACGTTTCGATAGAAAAAACTTCGAATTACGATGTTGGGGCTACTTTAGGTCAACGGGTTGATTACAAGAATCTAGTGAATCGGTAATTAAAAAATATATCGTTAGTTTTTGTGAAATATTTTAGACGGATTTTTGTTTTGTTAAAAACTTGGTGAACGTCTAGATCGCTGCGAGGCGCGTCTACTCGAAAAATCGTCCAAGACATTCGAATTGCATTAGCACCAGTTAACGTCCCCAGGAACTCCCGTTCGAATGTTGACTCTGCGAGACTTGGTGGGCCTCCTAGAGAAAAGATTTTATTCTGAGCATGGGGAAAAGACTGGCGAGGAAGAGGGAAAAATAAGAGGAAACAGGCCGAAGGGTTACGTGCGTTTCGTGTGTATCGGGAACTCTCGTGTACGCTGTAGACACCGCGCGAAAGAGAGAGAGGGAGAGATTAAGAAAAGGAGATAGAGAACGGAGAGGAGCTCTGCAAGGTGGCACAGCAGCCTTGCGGAACACAGCAGAGAGGTTTGCTCTGATGAGGGAAGGTGTTCAGGTGGCAGTCGACCTGCGAGAGTCGTATACGGTCGAACAGACGCAACCGGTCAGACCGTCAAACGTAGAGCGTCCGCGAGTACGATCACGCTCCAAATTTTCCTGCTCGATTGTAATTTTCCTCCAATCTCGATCCTAAAAACAAAAAATCGAAAAAACGAGATTAAATTTTTTTAAATCCCAATGCAAACCTGTGTAAAAAAATAAATAAATTGGCGAACCGTGTAGCGAAAAAAATCGTAAAGGTTTTCGAAAAAATAGAAAATCTCTCATTTGGCTAATTATCGAAAAATTAATTGTCAATCGCGTACGTGACGAAAAAAAAAACTGAAGTCTATCGATTGACAACGTAGTGAGAGTTTTTTTTTTCATTTTCTACCGTGGCTCGGAAAACGATGAAATAAATTTGAAAAAAAAACGATGAAAATATAAAATTTATTCACCGCAGAAGTGGATTGAAAAAAATGGTATAGCGAACGGCGATTATCGTGATGGGACCACGTGTATCAAGTGTACACGAGAATTATCGTTCGTCGGTTTGTCTGTGTTGACTTTGGCTTGAGTTTGCATGAAAAGCATGCAAACTCCTAGACGCATGTTGAGATACGAATCAGTGTCGATAGATCGTGAATAATTGCGTGCTCAACGGTATACATCATATGTAACAGTGCTCCTCCAAGATACATGTGTATTTATAAATCGCATATACTTATTCCTGAGTGTGTGGATCTTCAAAAATATACATGCATATTGTCGTTTAATGATCGTGCAGTTAGTATGATGGGCGAAGTGATAAGAGTATCAGGACGAGCTCCGGATGTCGGTGACC
Organism: Hyposoter didymator; assembly: GCA_037952995.1. Lineage (NCBI taxonomy): Eukaryota > Metazoa > Arthropoda > Insecta > Hymenoptera > Ichneumonidae > Hyposoter > Hyposoter didymator. The sequence continues at coordinate 10,893,051 of JBAJMU010000006.1, read as the reverse complement.
TTCTCAGGGAGGCCATGGTGTCACAGAGATTCGCTGACGTAGCTCTTTGCTGCTCCGGTGGACAGAGATTTTTAGCACATCGACTTGTTCTTTCGGCTGCAAGTCCGTATCTGCAGGTAAAGATCTCGCCATGTACGTCTCTTCGATCTACTGCGTTCCCTCATGAAATAAATCGATGTGTTGGTCGTCTTAACCAATTGGGTCAGCGAGACCCGATCATTTCGTCTACTGCATTTTTTTGGGTCCCTTGGGAAAGGCAAACAAAAATGTGGAAAAATGTATGACTTCCTTAACCCTTCGAGTACACACTGGGTCATTTTGACCCGAACAATTTTGTGTCGCCGATTGTTTGGCATTTGATGGAATGCATTTAATTTTTCTTTTCGTGAAAAATAAAATTAGCGCTATAAAATATGGACATTTTGATACCAAAAACGTTTTTCGAAAAAAAAATGCATTTTTATCGGAATACAATGGTTTGAGAAACGTCGCGGGTCAGATTGACCCTTATTATGCACTTGTAGGATGTGTACACTCGAAGGATTAATTTTAACAAGTTCTCTCAAGGTCATTAAGTAATTATCTTTGTGGCATGATCGTCGAGGGTTAATTTTGGCATTCTTTTGGAAATTGACAAAAAATTCTATTATCGGAACGACATTTTGGCCACATGGTCGAAATCCAACGTACGCGTGAATCATAAAATTTCGTTTTTATTGCTCGAGAGTACACAACGAAAGCAAACGCGATGGACACGTGCTCTCATCAACGCTTTGACGTCGTTTCGCTGGCGGCACTTTGACACAGTTTCGTTGAGCAGCCACTCAGCATTATATAAACGTAACCTTCGATCGATCTTCGGATCCTCCAGAGAATTTGAGAAAGTGATTCCGTTTGAGATCATGGAACCGAATGAAATCGTAGCTCATCATCATCGCGTGGGATCGCTGACACGAACAAGAAATCTGTGATTGCATATTCAAAAGGTTGAAAAATCGGTTTACCAAAATTCATTCCCTTTTTTTTGCCCCCGGCGGTGTCGAATCTGTTGGGATTACGAATAGGACGGATGGCAAGTCGAAGGAAATTAAATTTTATGAAATTTTATGAAAATTTGTTGGAATTTTGTCAGATCGTTAGAAAGATTGATTTTTCCCAAAGTGCCATCAAAGACTGAGATTTCTTGAGCGAAATGAAAACGCTCGAAGGAAACGTCACTAAAAATCGACTTTTTTCACGCTCCTGGAAATGTATGGTTCCCGAGATGCTGAAGAGTCTTGGATCGACGTCCGGATATTTTTTATACAGTCACGAGATTCGTGATATTTCTTCGGTCAGTTTTTCATCAACGGAAGAAAAATGACACTGAAGTTTGCAGAGTTGGAGTCCAACGGAAAATAATTTCTAAATAATTGTTCAATTTAAAAAACAATGACGATTTTCGTACCGATTTTGCGTTTGGATCCTGAAAAAAGATCGTTTTAGTGCCCTGATCAAATACTGGACAAAAATCTTGAGACCTGCCCAAGAAAAATCGGAATTTCATTGTCAGCGATGAAAACTTCAACGTCGTAAGAGAAATCGATTTTTCAATTCGTTTGATTCGCTTCCAGGAGCTTTACTGCCATTTGACGAGATTGGTTAATGAAATCAGAATTTTTGGCCCTTGACCAACACGATTCTTGGTCTCGAACCATAAGCGAAGATCCAAACGATTTTTAAAAAATAAAAAATCAGTAGAGTCGTCGGTTTTGATGATCGAAACGTGGATTTAATTTTTTGACGTCAGGTTTTTTGTTTTTTTTTTCATAATTAGACACTATAAAGTCTCACGCCAATTAAGCAACATTTAAGGAGAGTGTTAGCGAATTTGCGATGACGAATAAGAACAGGAAATCAGTGATAAGGAATGGTGAACGGTACGGGAATGATTCGAAGGTAAAGTTTGTGTTCGATATCGCGCGTGCAGGCATTTGAATCTCTGGCAATGTATAAATGAATGAGGAAAGAGAAGCGTGTCCCCGGAGGTTGGAATCGAACGAGGAGCGAACGTATCGCAGACACGCGATGAGAAAGCCTCTCTCTCTCTGTCCGTCGTTAATTTTTAATTCAGAAAAAAACAGGGTGCCATGTGATACGACGGTGGATAGAAAAAATGAGAACAAAATAAGAAATACTTCGTAAGTTCTTAGAGTGCGAGAATGAATGACGATCCGATGTCCTGTAAATGGTGAAGCGAATCAACAACATTTGCATGCCCCGTTACTGGATAACGAGAGGTAAAAAGTGATACCATTAGGATCCGTAGGGAACGTTAGGGTCCAAGTTGTGAAACAACGCCACTCAGTTGCTTCATATCGAGCTTTATGTATCCAGCATTTACTGCACACGTATGTAGCAAGGTTTTGCATTTATATTCGTTATTATTTGCTCTCGTTGCAATTGACGTTAGCGGCGGACTCGTTTTTCACCCGTGTCGTCGTTTTACGTATCCTCCAACGTAATCGGATCAACGGACGTTAATTCACGCGTGCGTTCGCTTCAGAAAAAGTTTTTTAACACCGACAATAATGGAAAGAAATAATGAAAGTTCCTGAAGTTCGAATCGCGTCGAAAAAAAACGGAAAATAAATTTTTTACTTGGATTATTATTTGGCACGTTTATCAATGTCCCAGTGACGATTGAAAATCCAGTTTGTGACTCGAATGGGAAAAATTGAGAGGAAAAACACCGTAAACTTCACGATGGCTCAAAGGGGGTCACGATTTTGAAGAAAACGTAATGAGTAAACAGAATAATTGCAAAAGATCGTGACAAAATGGACTTTGCGTAGAATATGGCGAGTTGTGCACTCTCCTCGTTATCGGGAATTGATATGCACAAGAAAATATGTATGGAGGTGCAAAAAGGAAACAAACGTCTAAATGCTTCGTTTTTATGGTTGCCACACTTCATTTTGCACCTCGTCATTTTCATTGTTGGCGCGTACGACGCGATAATGGCTCGACCACGAGCTCTCTCGGCTCACGCCTCTGTACGTATAAATATAAACATACACAACAGGTGATCGAGTGTGTGTGTGTGTATGTACGCCAAGTCACGAGCAGAGAAGGCAGAGGAGAGAAAGAAAACAGCAATAACCGTGGCTCATAGGACGATGTTATACGCGCGGAGCACAGCGCTAAACATCGGGAGGAAAGAAAAATAACAACGGGGTAATAATTCGTGAAATGGAGCTCGAAACATTTTTTTTTCTTTTCATTCTTTCTTTCTCCTCGGATTCTTAATACAGCTGCCCGCGAATATTAACGATTTATAAATCGCACTCTTAAACACGGAAGTTGTTTACAAAATGATTCATTTACACGATCGCGTGTGTTTCGCGGTCTCTGTTTTTCTTACGAGACCGTTTTATTCGCCGGAGGAATCTGCAACGCAAACCTTCAGTTGGAGCCACTCCATAAAGTCGTTTTTGCAAGATTCATGGTTTCTCGGAGCGCGTGCACTCTCATCGATCGTTCGACCTAATCGAGCCTATGAAAACGGGCATTTCTTTCAATCGCCAGTGGTTAATTAGACCAGCGAATTGTGTCACAGACGATAAATTCGTTCCCACCGATTTTTCGAGTCAACCTTTCAAGTTGCGCGAAACTTTTTCTTTTTCCTCTTTTGCCTTTCGAGCTTGACTCGAGGTCAAGTTCAATTCGATTTGCGCGGCTTATTGTGGGGAGAAAATGTAAGTTTCACGTACGGGGAGCATCGGAAGTTTCGACTTTTTATTATTCGCCGGATTTTGTGCGACACGACGCAGCAAGAAGGGCCACGCCACATGAATTCCCTTCGTTCGCTTCAGCAAAATCTTCGAGCTAATCTGCCTCCGTACGTATAACAACCCTTCGATTGCATACTGGGTCATTTTGACCGCGACAATTTTCTGCAACCGATTCTTTCGAATTTAATGGAAACGAATGTTTTGGCATTTAATTTTCATTTTCGTCAAAAAATGAATTCGGAGCCATAAAGTATGGATAATTAAAAAAACAAAAAATAAATATTTACTGGAATACAACGATTCAAAAAATGCCTTGGGTCAAATTGACCCAGTATGCATTTAAAGAATGTGTGCAGTCGAAGGGATAACTCTACCTACGACGGCAGCATTCGAACGTTCCAGTCACCATCTTTCATACAGACTGCCGGGAGAAAGCAAAGTTACGCTCACAGCCAAGCAATTAATCCGAACGATAGCAAATGAATTTTTTTTTTATTCACGAAAAAAAAGAGGAAATAAACAATTTGTTCGCCGTGCGGCATGGCAACCGGTCGCGAATCCCAATTAGACTCACGTCTCAAGGTTCGATGAGGCAGCCGCGAGTATTCTCCTCGATCTCAATGACCGATGGGACGATCCTTCACAGAAATCTATTAGCCGTTTCCATGCATTTATCTTATTAATTCAATAAGCCAACTATCGGTAACGCCTCCAGCGCCGCTAACGGTTATGCGTATGTATAAGTGCATTCGAGTGCATCGTTTTGCCCCCAACAATTTTCCGTCAACAAGTGTTGGGCATTCAATAGCAACGAATGTTTCGGCATTTCATTTTCGTCAGAAAATAAATTTAAGGCCAAAAAATATGGATACCGCGAAAAACGACTTTACAAAAAAAAATGACGCGAAAAACGCCTCGGGTCAAATTGACCCTAGATGCACTTATGAGAGGCTGGCACTCAAAGGGTTAAAAAAGATGCAGGCAAAGTGGGAGACCAGGCTAAAGTGGGAAATTCCGATGGAAAGAGCTCAAAAAGAAAATCGTGTCGAAATTCCCAAGAAATTCGTTAATTAAGAGATTTTCAGTAATTTCCTGTATAAATGTAAAAATGTAAAATGATTTCCTTCATAGAAACTGCACAATGAAGAAAACTATTAGGTGCAGCATATACTACGATCTCGACAACCATTGATCTTCGAGTGTGAATGTCAAAGCTGCAGAGCATGCGCTCGGAGAGAACGAAGAGTGAATATAAATGTTGCAAGAATTTGTATAAAGAAGCGATCAAAAAAGTGTTTAAGTACAAAGCGTGAGCTTGAGCAACCTCCCCCTGGTATTCGCGTCGTTCGAGATTAATGAGGCGAGATAAAAGCCGTGTTTATGGAGACCAGGTGGGAAAAAAGTTTATTGCAAATTTGCGTATTAATGGTATAAATATATATTTGTATGGATCGAGCTTGAACGAACGTCATACGAGACAGTTAGAAAAGGCTTGGGCGTAATTTTTCGTCGGTTACGACAAGCCTGAAGCAGCGCTGCTTGCCTGCTCGTAAGACTTTTTGTACAATTGAAAATAGAGAGCGTGGTCGTTAAACTTTGGATGATTTTAACATCGAATGCTCGGGGGTCGAGCGTGCGAGAGATCAAACGTCGCTTTCGTCGAGCAAATCGAGTCATTGAAAATCGTCGTCGTAAATTATGCGCCGAAGACTCATGAATTCAGCCTCATTTGCACCTCCAGCTGGTATCTCCGAGCCAGCAGTTTATACCACGTTTGAAATGCGATAAAAACTTCTCTCCAGCTTAATTATTTCGTACGAAAAGATTTACGAATCATTATCGGCGACGAATTATCATTTTTATTTATTTCCACGGAATAAGCGCGACGAATCAATCGTTGCGATCGTTTCGGCAATTTTATCGTTTACGAATCTGCTCTGAAGATTTTTTTAAATTCCATCAATTCATTGGACGATCCAGTTTTTTTTTCTGCTATCGTTTCGTTGCCAACAATAAATTTTTTGAATTTTACAAAAAACGGGAATTTAAATTTTTAGGGAAGTCGTCGATTTTTCAATGTTGACGAATCGGAAGTAAAAAGATGGAAAAAAATTGGGTTAATCTTTCGAATTATTGGGTAAATGGAACTGAATGATTTTTATTGTCGTTGCAGGACGTTCTGTTGGCTCATGGGAAAGCAGCGGGATCGAGTGAGCCCATAACCATCATTTTGGCGGAGGTGGAAGGTCCAGAATTATCAGCGATATTGGGTTTCGTGTATACCGGAAGTGCGACCATACCAAAATCTCGTTTAGAGGCATTTACACGTGCGGCGGAGACACTGCACGTGAGGATTCCAACGTTTGGATCGCCGGTCAGATTGGACGTTGGTAATTACGAAATTCTATCATCCTCGTGCAATCACGAGCTCGATTGCAAGTTCGATCGTGTCAAAGTCGAAGAGACTACGAGATTAAAGGATGCGAGATATTTGCGCTGTGAGCAATATCCGTCCTGGGAGGGTTGGCTGAGTCCCTCGGACTGGCATTATCATCGCGAATGTACGAGACGTGCTTTCCAACCTGAAGAGTGGATACTGAGGAGGAAAGAAAATGAAGCTTTACAGAGACAACGCGAAGTCGAAACGCCGGCATTCTCCGAGGTCGTTGAAGCAACGAGCAGAAAGAATTTGCCTCGAGAAAGCTTCGAAAATTCATGTTGTAACGAGAGAGCATGTGAAAAGAGTGTCGATGGCGTTGAGACTTTGAGAAGCGACGGATACAGCGCGAGACGAGAGTCTCCATGGATCGAGAACGATTCTTCGGTCACAAATCCCAGCAGAGTTTTCCTCGATCCATCGAAATCGATACCCGAAATTCGCAAGGAGCCCGAAACCTACGAATTTCCGGTTCAACCTCATCCGGCACTCGAAACTTTCCCCGCGACCGGAAACTACAGCTCGAGAACAAACCTCGAGTCCTGCAGAGTTTACGATGAAAATCCTCGAGAAAACGGAGATTTCGAGCCTCGATCGAATCTCAAGTTTGACAAATACGATTACGAGCATTCCTCCTCGTTCTCATCGAAAGTTCCAATTAGTCCCTCGTCGAATAATCAGCCCGCCACGAAAATACTCTCCGAAACAACCGTCTCGTCCAACATCCCTTCACAATTTACTACCAACCTTACAAATTTAACGATTCCATCCAAAAACTCGAATTTCTGCAGCGATAATTGCTGCACGTGGAGAACACCGAAAAGACACGTTGCCAATCGTGTGCCAGCTTCGCCTTGGTGCCAACTTGCTCGACCGGCTCATCATTCTCCAAAAACACGGCCCATCCTCCCACGCAATCCGGTAAATATTCCGCTTCGTTACACATTACGAGCAGTTCACAAAAAAAAAACTAAAAATATAAATAACGGAACCATCTTTGTCATTTCATCCATCGCCACGTTTATTTTTTCATTCAATTTTGAAATAAAGTCCATTAAGTATATCCAATTGAATTCGGTCCAACTTCAAATCCATAATTTACAGCTCAAGCTACTCTCGAGCTAGAAAAAAATCGACAATCCATTTTAAAAAATCACTTTTTACCGAAATGATGTAATTAATCGAAATAATTTATCGAGCCATGAATCCTTCCGGTGCACACTGGGTCGTTTCGATCCCAACAATTTTCTGTCACCGATTGTTTGGCATTTAATGGCACCGACTGTTTCGACGTTTAATTCTCGTTTTCGTCAAAAAATAATTTCTAGACAATTTACTGCAAAAATTATCAGAACAAAAAAAAAAAAAAATGAATATTTGCAGGAATACAACGGTTGGAAAAAGTCCCGGGGTCAGATTGACCCAATATGCACTTATAGGAAGTCCGTCCTAATCTACGTGCTTCTTTCTTTCAAAACAAAAAGTAAAAAATTGTTCAATTTAGACTGAACCACAAATGCGTTCTCCTTGCGGTGATTTTTCAACTGAACGTTGAATCATTTTTTCGAATACAAATCGAAACGTGAAATTAAACAGGAAGAGGAAAAAAAAATTTTAATCTGCATTATAATTTCGTTTAATTAAGTTTTCAATATTTATTATCAACATGCAGAACTCGCAAGAATATTATACTTGATAATATAATTCACACATGGAGATTTGAATTTTTCATCATTTGTATTCGCAGCTCACTCAAGTCTTCGTACTATACGACTTTGTCCTCATATTTGGTACATTGTATATTCATGAATCGAACTTCAGCTTGGAGCTCGAGGACGATACCAATAGTTTTTACAACCGTTGACTATTAAGTCACACATAATAGTGAATGCACTTGGATCGAGTCAATGCCGTGACTGTGAATCGCTGCTACATAGCTACAAGTATTTCTGATCACCATGCACACACGTCGAGTGCTGAGCCAGTAAAGACTACACGCGAAATGATTAGCTGAAGTGATACTCGAATCGCCGAGCTATTAGACAAATCTCTTCAGCCTCTCTCTCTCTTTCTCTAACGTTATTAATGTAAATATTTCCATTGAAGAAATCACTCCAATAGCTACACGAACACTCAACGAATATCGATACTTTTACGCTAATTGTTTGTTTCGCGATTATTTCCGAAGAAACTGCAAAAATGATGAAAAAAATAAAAAATCGTATTTTTCGTTCGGAAAGTTGAATTTTGAAAAAATCCTGAACAAGCTCTCCGTGAACTTTTTCTTGAAAATCCGTATGGCAAGTTTGCCAGAATGAATTCAAAGTTCGAAGTCTCAATTTTTCAATATTTCGTATTTGGAAAAAATGCCAATTAGATGAAGAAAAAAAAACGTAATAAATTTTGAGAGACACGAAAATTCAAGCCCAATTTATTTCATGCTGTGTCTGAAATTTGTCATGGAGCTCTTGCCGCGCCGAATGCCAACTCCTTCGACTACTTTTTTCGCGATTATCGCGCGAATGCACTTTGCCTGTTGGTCGACAGGGCAGGTTTTGTTTCCGGTATAACATACATTATTCTGGTGGAGATGCCCGTTACGAAAAAGAGCTGGAGAGCGAGAAAGAGAGAATGAGGCGTAAGAGAAATAACAGCCCCCGCTCCGTTATTCCCCATTTTCGTAATTCGAGAAGTGGCCGTATCCTTTGCAAGGTCGAAACCAAAACCGTAAGTCTACAGGATTCGGTCTCGAGATTCTTATCCTCGAAGAAAACAAGCAGCGCGGAAGATGGACGCGTTAATTTATATTTACCGTTTCTTGATTATTCCAATATCCCCTTAAATAACAACTTTTTCGTTCTCATTCGGTAAATTTGACAAGGAATAAAAATATGTTGGTCAAAACTGATTGGAATTGCCTGCGCAATTACCTCGTTGCATTTTTAATCGGTGCGTTAACTTGCGCCTCAACCATCCGTTCATTTGTGTCACGAGCATTTTTTTACACATTTTTATCACGACAAGCGATTAATGTCGCGATTGAAATGAATTATCATTTTTTTCCCGGAATAAAATCGGTCAAAGTGTTGCCGCGGTCGTTACTGCCGTTCGATGGGGATCGCGAAAATGAATTATCAATCAAGAAACTATGGGAATTGAGTACAAAAGGTTGGGGTATCGATATAGAATGTTAGAGTTTCTACATCCAGGCCTATCATTGCAATAAAATAATTGAAGGCAAAAGATTGCTTTCATTAAGAAAGCTGCAATTACGGCTGAAGAGTTGGACCCAAGTTTTGTGCTCTCCGAGGCGAGAGAACACATAAAGAGTACATTTAATGATTTATAAGAGAGCAGGAAAGGGGGAAAGAGCGACGACAGGAAAAATAGAAAGAAACGTAGCAAAGGGACCTGCAGGTAACGGAGGCGGAGTGCACAACGCCACGAATGTACAGAGAGTCCAAAAAATAGTGCATGAGGTTGGGAGGGCACGAAATAAGATCACGAATTGCTGGAAGGAAAACCGTTTCGCTAATTTTTCGACGGACGGGAATCCAATTCCGTGGGCTCGGCTGCTCGACCGCGCACTCGCGATCTTTCCATTATTTTGTATTTCTTATCGCACATACTGAATAATTAATATCCAGCGAACGGTACATCGGAACGACAAATGCGTGCGAGCAACTTTCTCCCTTCTCTAGGATCTTTCGTATAGCAATAAATATCTCAGGACCGAGTGGAAAGGGATACTAACCCTTGGACTGCACACTGGGTCATTTTGACCCCGACAAACTTGCGTCACCGATTGTTTGGCATTTAATGGAAACGAATATTTAGACATTAAATTTCCGTTTTCGTCAAATCATAAATTTGTGGCCCTAAAATATGGATAATTGACTAAAAAAAACGTTTCTACAAAAACAAAACAAAAAAATGCGAATTTATCGGAATACAACGATTTGAAAAACGCCTTGGGTCAGATTGACCCAATTTAAAATTACAAAATCGTCCTGCGATCCGTGAATTTTTACATCCGCGTGCAAACGGTGCGAAAAAAAAATCGAAAAATTCCTCTCTTCAAAAGAATTCCACGCTTTTGGAATCTTTTATTTTTTTTTTAATCAAAAATTGACCAAATGTTCATCGAGTCGAATAATTGCAAAGTCTCCTGTCACGGGAATTCCCAGCTTGGCTCGAAAGTTTAGTCACGTCTGTATAGACGATGTTGAAGTTTCCATCGTTGGGATGCAACGAAATTCCCTTTTTTCTTGGACAAATCTCAAGATTCTCATTGAATATTTGGTCAGGACAATGAAACGATTTTTTTTTAGGCTGCAAAGACAAAATTGGTAGGAAAATTGTCCTGGTTGTTAAAATTGAACAAATAATTCATAGAAAAACGAATTTTTCGTTGTGAGGCTCAACGTCGCGAACTTCAGGGTCATCTGTATAGGGCCGAACTTTTGAGGCAGCCTGTAGACCAACATAACCCATAGAACAACATAACCGTTGTTACGAGGATATTTATGGTGGTGTATAGCGCGAAGAAGCAGAGGGATCACCGCGAGAAGAGCGGTATTTCATTTCGTAGAAAACGCGAACCGTTCGGGCAAGAGAGAGATAGTGAAATAAGACGATTCACCTGCTGCTGAGCATCCATCCTCCTCGGACAATGTACAATACTCTCGATCTGTATGAGTTCCCCTGCGAGAGGCTATCGCGTGAATTACCACACGAAATCGCTCTCGGAGAGGACGAACTGGAATCCTCGTCCTATATTCCTTATTCCACCTTTCTGTTATCCCCTTCTGGATAAACTTGTCTAATTGCCAGTCTCCGAGACCTCTTGATTACAAAAAGGAATTAAAACAGGCTTCGGACACTGGAATATTATTTCAACGTGTTTAATCACACTGCGCAGACAATTTATTGCTGTGAAACGTCGCTCTTTGTCATTCGAGACACGACGTTCACTAGTTTTGCGATTAAATTTGTTATTGAAAGCTTTTCGTCGAGGATTTTTGCTCATAGACGAAAAAACGAGCTTCGAAATATTTTTTCCACGTGTCCATAAATAAAATTAAAGGATCTCACTCCTTTGCTGTGTTTCGATGTTTTAACGCCGAGTACACACCTCCTTGCAGTGCATGTTGGGTCAATCTGACCCAAGGCGTTTTTCAAATCTTTACATTCCGGTAAATATGCATTTTTTTTTTGTAGAGACGTTATTTGTAGTAAATTGTCAATATTTCATGGCCCTGAATTAATTTTTTGACAAAAACGAAAATTCAATGCCGAACGATCGGTGACGGAAAATTTTTGGGGTCAAATTGACCCAGTATGCCCTCGAAGAGTTGAAAGTATTGCACGAGGCGCAGAAAACGAACTTCGATTCTCATTGTTCATTGAGAATGAACTTTTCTCGTAAAATTTATAGTCCGTATCGTCGTTATCTATATAATATCTTGCAACGGTGTGCAGCGTTTATGCAGCGGACAATTAGGGTCGTTTGGCCTGTAGCACCATCTGCCAGAGTCCTCACAAGTTGCAGCTTCTAATGCCCGAAACTGGACCGAACTTGTGTTCTGCTCTTTAAGTTCTTCGTTTTTTTGTTTTTGTTTATTTCTATTTCTTTTTTCTCTCTGAGTCTCAAAACTATATTCACGATACTATGCAACGAGCCTCGAATCCGTTATCCTCGCTTTGCTCCATTGTGTATCCTCGCCCGAGCGAACTACGACGATAGAACGAAAGAGTTTCCTTCAACGATCCTATTTCCACAAAGAATAGTCCATGGGCGCGGATAAAATAACAGGCGATTTTGTGCAAGAGAAAGCTTTGCAACTGTTCTTCTTTTTTCAGCGCTTATCCTTCGGTCCGATCGTATCAAACGTGAACATTTCGCTGCACAGGCGAATTCGTATTTTGCAAGTTGCGAGATCCCTTCGCTGCATAAAATTTTCGAAAACGGTTACAAATTCTTATTAAGTTGTAAGAATTGCTGGCAATATGTCAAAATAAATTACTGAATTCCGAGCGAGTCACGTGGACGAAATTGGCTGGACCAAATTAGTACCAACGGCTCCGGTAATAATACCTTGACATTTTGCTCAATCGTTTCTCGTCACGCTACGAAAGCGCCCTCTGACGGGAGCGTCTAATAAACAACCACCTGCTGTCAATGATATAGCAGTGAATTTCGATCATAGGCTTCGAGTAATTCCTCCTGGGAACGCCTCCCACTTTTTATCTTTTCATCTCTCCTCGAGATGTCGTACAAAAAAAATACAAAAAATAGTGCAAGAAAAACAGATCGTACGGTGCTCGAGTTATTTTCCAATTCTTCTCGAAACCGCGTCAAAGTCGATTCGACGGACGATTTTATGTTCCAGGAAATAGAGAGGAACCGCATCGTGATTGTAAAATCCAGCTACCGTTACTTTTGATAGATCAAGCTGAATCGAACAGAATTTTTCACCGCAAACTCCCATTTTTGTCTATTTTTTTCTTTTTTAATAAACAGTTTTCCGTCCTTCGAAACTTCTTTAAAAAAATTGTACGCACATGAACGTTCGTGGGAAAATATTCCGTTTTTCGTGATTTTCAATCATGAAATAAAATAAAAATTGGTCGATCAATTGAACGAGGAATCACTCGAAATATTTGAAAAAATGTTTTTTTCGTTGGTGTTGATATTCTTAAGATTAATGTTCGTATTTATTCGGAATGATCGAATTCTTTCGAATTTAAAAATCGCCAAGAACGAAAATTCTAATTTTCGTTCCGAGGCCGCGAAAAAATCGCGAACGAAAACTTCTGTGGGAACAATAAACGAAATTGTGTCCCAAATCGCGAGGACGAACGTAAATTTATTGGAAACAAAGATCGACGTGGGTGATGGGAATTGTTTTTAAATTTCTGACGTTTATTTTGTTATTAGAACGAAAACGTCGAGCCGTCAGCTCATCCAGACTGGAACGGTACGGTTCTTCCGAACGAAACGCGTACTCGAGGATTTTCGCCATCCAGGGCAACTTACGCGGACAACAATCAGGTTGATGCTGGATCTTTGCATCAAAATTTGGAGGGGAATGCATCGTCGGATGGTACGGGAGCAATTTATGGTTTTCAAGTTCCTAAAATATCGGGAGGGTTTTTGCCGAGCGTCGAGGAATGTACGGATTACTCGAAACAACCGCGAAGCCGTGACGAACAATTTTATGACGAAAAGTCTTACGAAAAATCATCGACATTTCCTGCACCAGAAAATTTCTCCACGGAGCATTTTCCAAAGAGAACAATTCCGCACGAAGTTGTTCAATCGATCGAAAAGTCTTGCGCGCTCGTCGATATTCTCCAGGACCAATCGCGTCCTCAACAAAGCAACGAAGCTTCAAATATCATCTTGAATCACGAACAATCGCGCGTCAGAATTTCTCAACACGCGATCTCGCCTCAGGCACATCCTAACAAGCAAATAATCAACGATCCTTCGTCATGCAATCTTCAAACGTCACCGAGAATCGAACTTTCTCATCCAATAAGTCGGCTCTGTGATTCTGTCCGGAATATCGACGATTCCATCTCCCGCGAACCACTTTTCATCGATAAAGATACGTCGGACTTTTCGTCTCTGGGGATTGAACCGATCGAACCGAAACTCGAAGATTCTTTGGATTTTCGAAGCAAAACCAACTTCTCCGTTTCTCATGCGATCCTCCAAAGCGACGACAACAACAACGAGCCTGGAATCGACGATCCCGTCGTCGACATTTCAACAAATCCTGATGTTCGTTCGAACGGAGATGTTAACGAAAGTGCCATGCCGGACGATGGGATCGTTAACGGCGAGGATCACAAATGCGAACAATGTGGAAAAACTTTCGTCACTCGAGCGTCTCTTAAGGTAATTTTTCACGTAAATAATTAAAATATGAATTATTCATTGCTGAATTTGTCAAAATCCAGACCCAACATATTTCGAAAGTATTTCCAAAATTCGTCGGCAATAAAAATTGATTATAATTTTAGAAATTATTCCCAACGTCCACGAAAATTTCTTGGTGCTGGAAAAATAACATTCGAATTTGTATTCCCAACCAAAGTCACGGAGCCTTTAACAATAGAGTCTAAATTTTGAAACCCTGAACAGGTATCGTGTAAAAGGCTTTAAAATACGAAAATTCCACCCGTTAAGCGTCCCATATTCATTGGCTGAGTTAACACGTCCAAAATGTTAAAATACAGTCAAATACTGTTCTTTTTGTCCATTGAGAGAGGGCAATGACGTCCGAGAGTCCCACGTCGTCCATTATGATCGAGGCGAGACGTGCTTTGAAGTTTCAAATATTGTAGACTCACCGGGAATGCACGAAATACAAACAAAAAAAAGAGATCCACAGAAATCAAAGAATCCCCAAAATATTCAGTGATTCATACGCAATTAAGAATCCGACGGTGGAAATGAAATTTTCTTGAAAAACTTCGATTGTTGACCACGGTAGACTATTTTTTTTCGTAATTTCAAAATTTTCGTTAATTTTGTAGTTATATTTGGTTTCTAACGGAAGTTTCAGCAAAATTTACGATCGGAATGACATGAATTTGCCTTCCTAATATATTTCCTAGATTATTTGGTGCTGCAATGAAATTTTTTTTGGGATTACTCAAAAAAACGTTTAGTTGAACGTATCGAACGAAATTTTTCCAACGAAATTTTGTTGTTTGTTGTCAATTCGTCTTCTCACTGATTCGTAATAATTCTAAAAATCTTTTTTTTTCTCAATAAGTTAGAACGTTTGCTTTTTTGGAACATTTTCAAAAATGATTCCATCAGGATTTTTGAAGAAAATGACAGAAAAAATGTGGCGTTTTTTTGTTCGTCGACTAAACTCTCGGAAGATTGACTATAAAAAAGCGTTGTAATGTTTTTTGGTATTTGTTAGGTTCACGGTCGTACACATTCGGGGGAGAAACCATTTCGTTGCACGGACTGTGGCAAGGAATTTTCGCAGTTGCGGAATTACAAGTATCACCGTAGCGTGCACGAAGGTACAAGAGAGTTTGCGGCAACATGTCCCGAATGTGGAAAGTACTTCAACGATCGTGGTTATTTGAGTTCTCACATGAAGATCCATCGGAATCGTAAAGAGTACGGGTGTTCGGAGTGCGGCAAGAGTTTCAATCAGCGAGTCGCTTATAACATGCACGTGCGTATCCACACAGGTGTAAAGCCTCATCAGTGTGACCAATGTGGCAAGGCATTTTCCCGAAAGATGTTGTTGAAGCAACATTTGCGTACACATTCGGGCGAACGTCCGTATCAATGCCAAATTTGTCACAAGGCTTTTGCGGACAGATCGAACATGACGCTGCACACGCGGCTTCATTCGGGCCTCAAACCTTATCAGTGCACCCTTTGTTCCAAGGCATTCACGAAGAAACATCATCTGAAGACTCACTTGAATTATCACACCGGCACAAAACCATATTCTTGTCCAAATTGTTCCTTGCGATTTTCCCAGAGCAGTAACATGAGGACACACTATAAAAAGTGTTGTTCCATGGCTGGGATCGAAGGATTCGATCGCCACGATCCCACAGCCGGAAATGAGCAAAAGACTCAAGGGCCAGGAGCTCAACCGAACAATTCTTTGCTCGTGGCCTCAGGCGTCGAAGCTCCTTCCGTTGGAGGCCGAACGAACGCCCTAACGCCGCCCAATTCTGACCAAGAATCCAGCATCCAAACCCCGACGAAAATTAACCAAGCAATTGCATTGCGCTCGACTTGCCGTCCCCGAAAAATAGACATCAATGTCATTCTTGACACGTGACCCTTCCAACTTTTAGACACGCTTCTTAATGCCTTTCTGCAGTTCTACCATTTTTTGCAGCTTCGAGATTTTACGATAAAGCCTCAACATCCAGGGCAATTCAACTTTGTTGTCAGTTACTATTATTATATAATATATGCTCTGTCAGATTTTTCATGTCACAATAAAAATCATAGATTTACGAAAAAAAAAAAAACTTAATCCTCCAATTACAGTCCATCATTTTTTCAGCGTTCTTATCGTCGGTGAAAGATTTCAAATCGAAAAGAAACAAAGTAATCGAGCGGTTGGGATCAACCCCCACGAACGGTGCGTCAGTTTTTTTTCATTTTCTTGTCTTCTGCCTGTTTATTTTTTGTGTCTAGAATTTTTAACACTTTTCTTCACGTCCACCAATTTTTTTTTCCATGATTTCAATTTTCATTCATCCAATTTTATTGTTTTTGTGTGTTTTTTCTGTTTCGAGTAATTTCCTATTATTTTTTCTACGTATTTATTTTTCGGGTCCAGACTTTGCAACATTTTTCTTTACGTTCAGCAATTTTGTCTCTATCATTTCAATTTTTATTTTGCATTCAGCTTTCATGGGATTTTTCTTTTTTGAGTAATTTCCTATTATTTTTTCTACGTGTTCAATTTTCGGGTCCAGTCTTTGCAACATTTTTCTTTAGGTTCAGCAATTTTTTCTCTATCATTTCAATTTTTATTTTGTATTCAGTTTTCATGGGTTTTTTCTTCTCAGAGTAATTTCCTATTATTTCTTCTCCGTATTCATTGTTAGAGTCTAAACTTTTTAACATTTTTCTTCACGTTCAGCAATTTTTTCTCCATCATTGTAATCCAAATTTCTTGTTTTATTTTTTAATTTTTTCTTCTATGAGTAGTTTCCTATTATTGGAACTACTCGAGGAAACTAATGGCTATGAATTTAATATTCGGATTAGTTTTTCAAAAAATATTCTCGAGCAGGCGAGTCGAGTATTTCACGCAAAGAAGAGCAGAGTGAAACGTTCGTGTAGCTTCGTTGTTTTTTTTTCTGTTTATGTGAACAAGATTGTATATGAACTCTCGTGTGGTTATCTATAGGTTGTTGAACGGATCTCGCGATGTACAATCTTTGATAATCGAGCTCTCTTGTAACGTCAGATTATATTGGTGCCAGGGAGAGATCACCAGAGGGCAGCGCGTTTGTTATATATATTTTAACGTGTAGATCGTTGTACACCTCGTGCATTTGCTCTGTACAAAGCTCTCTCTTTGTCCGAGTACAAAACCGCCCATTTCTCATGGCTCAATATCGAATTACGGAAATGTTTCGTGAACGATGAGACCCCGCTCGAGTTTACAACAGTCGCGCTCCTTCTCGGCAATCGTTACGGCATCGAGAGGAAAATTCAGCTCGATTATTGAGTAGAAACAACTGGAGGAACTCACGGATACGTGAAATCTTTCTTCTCTCGAATGGAACGAGATATTTGTAATTCTTCATTGGAGCTCAAATTTTTTTTTATATTCCGAACGTCCACGTCGTCAGGGACTTTAGAAATATTTATGGCGAAGTGTGATTTTTGTTTTTTTCGTAATGAATATTGTCCGAATTCGACCCCCGGCTGCGTAATTATTTTTACACGACGTTGAAGTTTGCATCGTTGGAATGCAATGAAATTCTGTTTCTTTTTTTTTTTAACTCAAAATTCTGCTTGAATATTTGGCCAGGACTATAAAACGATATTTTTTCAGGACGTGAACAGAAAATCTGTACGAAAATGTTCATGGTTTTTGAAAGTGAGCAAACAATAAATAGAAAAAGTATTTTTCGTCAGACACCAATTTTGCGAACATTCATTATTTTAACTCGTGTTTTCTTTGACATTTATCTATCCGGTTGTAATTCCTACGGAATAGCTCCGGGGCAAATGAGCAAAAGCGGTGATCTGGATGAATATTTTCCGTAGTGGAACAAAAAAGTTTTACTGAGAATTGTACATCTGGGCAAATGATCGGTAAGAAGGCTTTGGAGCGAGATGTTTTGCAAACGAAACCGCAGGCAATTGCCAGCAAAAGATCGTAGGGGGGGTTTGTGTTGGCTCGTGAGTTTGAAACTGCGGAACTGCGACCTAATCAGTGATATCGTTCTTGACAATCGTAATAAGTGTTGTTGCACGGGATTGACGCACGTAAAGCACATTTTTTTTGCGGACATCCTTCTGCTACTTATTGAACCGAGCCGCGTATATTATAGTCATCGAGGGAGAATTATAGGCACACCTCTCACTCGGCGAGAGAAAATACTAGACGGCAATAATACGAGAGACCCTTATCTCGATAATGAACTCGCGCGCGCGCTAATTGTCGGTATCGATTGGCAATCGACGGCGACGTCTATCACGATCGATTAACTGTAAATAATGTTATACGACGTTCTAAACATATATATATATATCTACGTTTATGCGCAGATTTTACAGTCGATCGCGATTCCACACTCTTGATATATTGTTGAACCAACTATGGTCGAACGTTTCTCATGATTTACGCTGTTAATCAAACCGCCGATACTTTGATCGTGCGAATTGGTAGGACGATTATGAATTCTGTGCTTGATCGATGCGTTGCCCATTCTGGGATACAATTCGTGTTTTTTAACCCTTCGAGTGCACACTTCTATAAGTGCATTTTGGGTCAATCTGACCCAAGGCGTTTTTCAAATCGTTGTATTTCGGTAGATACGAATTTTTTATTTATTTTTTGTTGCAAAGATAAAGTGGCAATTCACGCGAGAGGCGATTCATGGGAATCACGCGACATTTGGTTAAATTTTTGGTACAAGAAGATTCCAAAATATTGTTGAATTTTTTTGAGGAAAGAGAATTTTTCGATCTTTTTTCGGACTGCTACCACGCAGGAGGCAAAATTCAGGGATCGGAGGAAGATTTTGTAACTTCATATTGGGTCAATCTGGACCGAAGCGTTTTTCAAATGGTTTTAATTCGGTGAATATAAATTTTTGGTGTTTTTTTTTCTTCGGAAAACGAAAATAAAATGCCGGAAGATTCGTTGCCATTAAGTGCGAAAAACAATCGGTGACAGAAAATTGTTGGGGTCAAAACGACCCAGTATGCACTCGAAGGGTTAAAAATATAAGATGCACAAACGCAAAATGAAATCATTCGCCTCGAAAGAATGGCACGGTTTGGTGCAACAGTAAAAAAATCGAATTCGACGGATTACTCATTCACGAAGTTACAAAAATTCCTCAGGAATTGGTGAGGAGCATGCACATGCGGTTTAACAGAAAATTCTCAGCAAGTTCCTGCGGCTATTCGCGCGTGACCCGAATTCAATGTGTGTACGTTATTTCGTTCGATGTTTCGCGTGGAATCTAATTCGCATATCGTGCAAGAAAATCTTATGAGCGTGCTGCGTATTTCGCTCTCTTTTACGGCGACTCGCGCCGCAAAGCATTCGACATAACTCGCGGCGAGGGAACGAATTTTTTTGGTTGTTGAGGCTGTACACGAATATACACACGAGCTCAACGAACTTGTGTAGCGACTCGGGCCCCTTGAGGCATCTCGATATCCGGTGTCGAGGTCGTGAGGACGCTGGCGAAGAATAAACTATATGACGCTGGATCGTTCCTCGCACTGTCGTGTGTATATATGAAGTCGGTGAAGAACGTGTTAATTAATGAGGCCGAACACAGAGTCAGTAAAGGTGACTCGACGAAAGTTTTCTACTGGAATGATAGGAAAAAAAGGGAGAAAACATGCCGGCAGGGTCACAAGTTCCGGTGCTTATGCAAATGGTGAGCTACGTGAGTCAGTCTTTTTGGCCCGAGTCCTTTTTTCTCATTTTATCGTTTTCGTTTCTCAAATTGAACGTTTTGCTATTAGTGGAATGGATTTGCCGATGGACCTACAATGGAGCTTTTTCGCTTCGGGAACGCGGGAACATCATGTCATTTCGGAATTCTGAATATTGAGCAATTTTTCGAAAATCCTTGCAAACTTTTCGGAAAAAATGGAAAAAAACCTTTGAGCAGGTTTTTGTTTCAAAATGAACAAACTTTGCAGGTTTTCGAGTCCATCGGTTAAGAGTTGCGAGCTCGTGAGCCTGGACAGACCACAAACGGTTGAATGAATTGAATTTGGAGAACAAAAAATGTTTGTGAATCGATTTTGGCAAAAAAAAAAATTGGTTTCGATGGTTCGGTAATTTTTACGATTATCTCACGTCGTTCGAAAGGTTCGGAGACATTCCGTACTGCATCTCGATCGATCGCGCGCCCCGAAGGTTGATGATTTTCATGTATTTATAGAGATTTTCCGCACCACTCGGTTGTCCTTAAAATGATAGTTGCAGTTGACATTGCGAGACAGACATAAATAATTTTCTTACGGTACTTTCTCAGCGGCGTTCGCAATCTGCAATGTCTATCTCGAAAGTTTTGTATCAAGCTGTCGGATAAATACTTATTAACAATCTTTCTCACGTAAGAATTGCATCTTTGGTATAAAACATGGATCGATAATGAAGTGAGTAAAGGCGTGGACGAGAAGTTGACAGATAGCACGTGTACACGTATACAAATGCAGTTACAGAGCGCACCTGACGTTTATAGTCGCTCAGGTAAGTTTCTTTCCTTTTTCTCTTGCACGTTTTTTTTCTCTCGCGCGATCTCTCTCACGGTTACAAGTTTATTTCTCTCTCTCTCTCTCTTTCGAAATAATCATTTCTCTCCTCCTCTCTGCTCCCTCTTTTTCGTAAACCTTCGAGGCAAAAAGATTTATAAACGATTATCCACGCAATAAACGGCAGAGATCCTGCACGACCAGTTCTTCCGGTTCGATGACAAGACGTACGAGGCAGATAAATTAGATTTCAATTACATTCCAGTGAAAGAATTAACGCGTCGACAATATTACGAAAAAAAACAACACGTACTTCAAAATATAATCGAGCTAATAATGAAATATTGATGATTGTGAATCTCGGAGAATATTTCAAATATGTGCATTTTTGAATAATTTTTTAAAATTATTCATCAATGTTTTTTTGTCATTTCAACATATTCGAAAAGTTTATTGTTTTTTACGTGAATTTACTGCCAAGAATCAAGACCGTCAACAAACGAAAAATTAACGAATCGTCGGAGTTGCGAAATTGATGATTGACGATAAATCGAAAAAATGGGATTCCAATATACGAGAGCTGGTTCGTGTTTATTTTTCTCCCGTAAGGGAGTGTCTCGAATCGGTGCGTGAATTTGACGTTTTACTGTCACTTGAATTCTTCTGGACACGTTCTTGTTAGCATAATTTGATGGTGGACGTAGCGTCGATGTTTAAGGAGCGTTCGTATCGCTTTTGTATTTGAGTGTGTGCGAAAAAAAAGTCACGAAGCACCTGGGAATCTCGCTGGACCACTTGATCTGAATTCTGGAGTGAACCGAATGTCGAGAAAGGGAGAGAGTGAGAGGAGAAGAGTTTTCTTAGTGATTGGCATTTTCTTGTGGACATAAATGTTATTTCCCATGGGACAGAGTTGCGGTAACCTCCGAGAATCGATACGAGAGCGCCCCCACGAAGAATTTTTCCAACTATCGCTATTTTTCTTTCAATTTTTCCCTCCGACGTTCGCGAGAAAGAGCAGGGGGAGAGAGCAATTAATGAGAGCAATTATTACATTATTTCTAAGAAATTAGTTGTCTGTATACGGTCAAGTGTATATGGCATTTGGATAGGACAACGAGAAACTCTCGATTTGGCATTGAGAGCATAAAGAGAGAAAAAGCGAGTGTATTTTTATTTTCGTTTCGATCTCTGCGTCGATAGAAAAAGAGAGAGAGGAAAACGAGACGAGACTCCAGTTCTTCGCAAAAGTTTATGCGTTCCCTACTCTACTTGTTCTCTCCTGCGTCACGTGGTGATTTTTTTCTTTACACCGAGTGACATATTTGAAGCTAGTTCGGACTCGAATTGTCCTTAACACTCGCGCGTACGCGATTACGTTGCGGAGAGAGGACTGAACGAGAGTGAAGTTTAATTGGCATGCTCGTGCGGCAATTATACATTTTTTGTTTCTTCTTAATTCCGACGACGTTACTAATAAGTCTACGAGCGAACGAGCAGTTTATAAAGAAATATCGTGCTTTAGTGAGCAATCGTTTTCAACAAGAAATGAGGTGACTCATTAGCCTGTAGAATTTTCCACTTTTCCTATGAATTATTGTTAGGCAAATAAATCAAAGAAGCTTTTCTTACGAATGATAAATTGATTATTCAGGCGGACAAATTTCCGTTGGCTCTCTGCATCCCCGAGGTGAGATGACGAATTAACGATCAGCGGAGCATCTTTATCTTTAGGCTTTGCTACATGTAAAAAAAAAGAAAAAACGATTTCAATATGTCGTTCGACAGAAGCTGCGAGAAGACATTTTATCTCGCATTTTATCAGTCGATCTTACGCCCTAAACTTTACATCTTATGAGCTATTTTTCTTCACAATAATTGACACTTAGTTAAAAAATAGTAACGACATCGCGGGGGAATGAGCGTTTCTCTAGCCTAACGGAATAATTAGCGGCAATACTTAGTGGGCAGTGCACACCGATCACGCAAATTCACTACAGCGCGGAGTCCTCGCACGAAATCCTGATGCAACGCTTTTTTTTCGCTCTCCGGGATCTTGGAACACGAACCGATACCCATCAATGCGCGTATTCCATATCGTTCTATAGCATAAATGTGCGAATAGCATTATTGGAAGATTGCGATTAGTTTCCGGATTTTGCAGGTGGAGAAAGCTCCGAGAAGTGAGGAACAAAGATTTCGCTGCAATAAAACGGTATCGTAAAGCGTTTAGTGCATCTCTAAGCAAATGTTGTCGGTCTATTCATTCCGCAAGACACACAAGATCATTATTTCGTGTGTATACAGTGGCGAATGTGTACTAATGAATAACGCGAAGAATTGTGTGCACTGTTAAATGGTTATGAGCGGTGGCCATTAGCGAGATGAGCTTAATTAGAAAGAGCCTGGGAGAATTGTCGAGGTGTGTAGATACGGTGCGCGACGGATGTTTAAACGTGGAAAGAATCATTTATTTTTCACGTTTAGGTGACGCGCGTTAAGGAGATTCTCCCATATGTTGATTCCCCGAGAGCCGCGGCAGTGACAGGGTCGTCAGAGCTCTTGCCCGCACGAGATAAATAATCTCGAGGATCACGACTATACACGAGAAAACACAGATTATGTGTGCGATTCTTTATTCTTCCTTTTTGTTCGTTCCTCGACGTTTGTGACTCGTGAAAAGTAACATTTCGTCGAGTGGTTAATTAAAAGTCTGGCTTTATTTTATACCGAGGTAAAGTCCGGATATACGACTTAGGCGCGAGCATCTGTTCCTTTTTTACGATATACGTAGATCCCTGACTGTAAACAACGAGCTACGAGCACAACCCTTTCCCATGATCCTCGAGAATAATCTCTGAAGCTTGCTCTCATCTTACACTCAACATTTCTTTCCTCTCTTTCGCTTCTTTTATTTTTTATTTTTATTTTTCATACTCAATTAAACACCAACTTAATTGTGCGTGACAATTAAATCGTTGACGTTACATACAAACCCCATTGGCTTGTTTGACCTCATAAAGAATTCGCTACAGCAGCAGATGTGGGAAATTTCATTCGGAAGATACTATTTTTCTTCTCCTCGCTTCATGGCCTCCACTCGTTGTTTCCTCATTACGTATACGTTTGGAATAATAAATCCAAAGTCTCTTCCGTGGGGATCCCGGAACAAAAAATTTGTTCAAAATTTGATTAGCTCGTTGAAATAATCGTCCCACGGGATTTATGTCAAAGATTTTCTTTTCTTCCGTTCCTCCCACTCGAACAACAACGTGACATTTGTACACCGAAATGCGATTTTTGTCTGGCATAGAGAACGCGCGCGAGAAGTTCAAATCAGATAATTTCTTTTGTTCGTTTGTGCATAATAAGAGTGAAACAAAAGTGGGGAATTGGCCACACGTATCGTCCATTATTTTCAATGGAATCCGCGTGGGTACCTTAGCACCTCGGGCTTCGATACTGAATGAAAAAAAAGCTTTTTCTCTCTTTCCCTTTTGCAGCTCTCTCCTCTCTCGCATTACTCGGTATCGCGATTCTGCCACCTGCGGGGCTTCGTTTCTGGTATGCTGGCAATGGCGAGGAATAATAATTATTAATGCGTGCGCGATATTGTGTATATATCCACTGCACTGTGGAAATGATGGGCATAAAGGAGCCGAGACGATGCTCTCGCAGTTTTGTTGCGTCTCCTTTCACTCGTGCACCGCGCGGCAGAGATGCCTTGACATTTCGATTGCACGAGACTGTAATATACATCTATGTACACTTACATATACTTATGTACTAAAATTGTATGTATGCATGTTTACGTTATATTTATAAATTTATACGAGTATACATTATTGCCCATATATATTATGTTACGATAATACGATCTATCTATATATGTTACGTCTGCATTCACAGGGTGTCTCGATCGTGGGTACAAGAATCTATACAAACTCTTAAAATTAACGTATGCAAAGTTCGAGTGCAATAATTAAATAAATTCCAACAATGGATTGAAAAGTTTCTTGGAAAATATTGACATTTTGTTGGAAACGTTCAATCAAACGTTTTTTTTTTCAATAATCCCAGAAATGTTGTCATTGCAGGCGCAAATGTTCTAGTAAATCAGGAGCCAAATTTAGAAACTGAATTTAATGAAAAAATTACGAAAATTTGGAAATTATCCACGAACATCTAGTTTTTCTTGCTCTATTGAATTTTTTTAACGTTTTTTAAGAAAATTGAATTGCCAGTGCAAGTTATTTTCTGAGCTAGAATAAATCGTCATGGGATTGAACGATTTTGAAAGGAAAGGAATTCGACGTATTTCCCGAAACCATTTTTTGTCAAGTCGATCGAGATTTTTTTTTTTTTTTAGGGTAAAAACATTTGCATTTTGTATTGATTATTGCATCTGCGATGTATCGTTCGAATGTAGGTTTCTTGTAAACTGGGACAGAGTTGCCAAGATCACACGTTTCGTTCGCTACGCGATTGGGGAAAGAAACGTTGCTGATTGGAATTCGTTTTAGTTTTATGAAATTGATGCAAGCGAATTTTATGGAGACGATCATCGGGAATTGAATGCTTTGGGATTCCAAGCGAATTTTTACGATCAAGACACCGTGTATACGTGGCTGAGTCTTGTCTCGCGTGTGCCGAACATTCCGAGTGAACGAGAGAGAAAATTGTGGCCCGCACGCAATCATATTACTCTCGTAATAAAAGCCGCGGCCTAGCGTTAGGGAAGCTGGGCCGAAAAGAGATAGTGAACCCGCAAGATGTAAAACAATGCATCGTGATTCGTCGAACGATGATGAGTCGTGTGCCTTGGGGTGAAAATAATTTTATGGGTTTGCTCTTTCATAATTTTTTTTTTTTTTTAATTAATCTTATTACAACTAATCGCATAACTAATAATTTTGCATAGGTCGCTTATAATTGACACTCATTATGGTGCTCTTGGTTTTGCCCTGAAGGTCTAACAATCAACGACTGCGATTTGTACAAATTTATTACACAATCTTTGTTGTAATGAGACGAAGAGCTATCAAGTATCTCATTGTAACCTTTTCAACGATTTTAAACATTTTTATTCAATTCGAACATTTTCGTTGTCGTTTTTATAAGTTTTCGATGTTAATTTTTATCTTATTACGCTTTTGATTGGACTGAGGAAAACCCTTTGAGTGCATAATGGGTCGTTTTGACCCCAACATCTTCTTGTCACCGATTTTTGGCATTTAATTTTCGTTTTCGTCAGAAAGAATTTAGGGTCATATGGAAAATTGACTACAATGCGCGTCTCTACAGAAAAAAAAAAACAGAAAATGCATATTTACCGGAATACAAAGATTTGAAAAACGCCTTGGGTCAAATTGACCCCAAATGCATTTATAGGTTAGCGAAGGAGATGTGCACTCGAAGGGTTTTAAATCCTGGTTTACATCGAAGGTTGCTTGAACTAAAAATGGCCAAAGTCGAACTAGAATCGTTCAGCCAGCATTTTTGGCTGATAGCTCATAATAATTTGTTGCTAACAAATCTAGAGAGATTGTGAAGCAGCCGAAAGTTCATTGTAATGCAATAAATGTCAGTTTTTCTTCCATTTTTAATTATAAATCAAATCGATCAATATCGACGATAATCCTGATGAAAAGATCGAAACATTCGATCCATAGATCGAAGTGATTTCGAACAAATAATTCCTAAACGTTCGATCGCGGAGATAATTGCTTGTAATCGCTATCATAACCCTAGACATTATTCCAAATGGTACAGTCCATGACTTATGTTGTTATAAGAGTGTCGAGAAATGTTCTCGCAAAGATCGAAGAATCTTTTCTGTTGCGGCGAATCGCGGTGAAGTATAATGATCGAGGCGCGACGCGATGATCGTGACATTCCTCGAGAAAGGTGATACACCGGGACGCGAGAGGTACTGTACGTACTTGAAATCTTAACTGTGAGAAAGCGAATGAGAGGAGACAAGATGTCAGAATTATGATCGCTATCGCGAGCCTAATTTCTCGAGACGGTATCGCAACGATCGGACAATGTTACGCGACGGAATTCGGTCTCGAACACACACCGACACTCGCACGGAAACACGTGTGTGGGAAAAGCAGTTGTACCACATCAGAGATCAGTGAATTAATAGAAATCTACGAACAAGAACGACCAACATGAGATAAAACACGAAAACATTTTCATTTCTGCAGTTTTTTGTGGCATCTTTGATTTTAACAAATTGATTTTGTTTCCGAGCTCAAAAAAATTTGGTTCTTGGCAATAAATGAGAAAATAAAAATTGTAAAAATCAACCTCCAGCAATGTGAGTTGGAATTTTTAAAAATTACGATCGTAGAAATAGTATTTACGGATAAAGTGTGATTGCAGTAATTTCATACGCACGCGACTAGGAGTTGCCCGTGAATTGATATATTGCAAGAAAATGTACGACTGTAAATACTCTACTTTCCGCGACTCGAGTTCATTTACGACAGGATTATTATTGACTCGACTGTATATTTCTACAAATATAGATATGCACATATCTGAAGGGTATATATTGTCGTAATTTCCTTTGCCCTGCGGTTATATCTGTATATATGAATATAAATATAAAATGTATGTGCAAGAGAATTTCTCTCGTTGCAGTCTCTGTTATTCAAAGTTTTGTCGTTCGCCTTGTCTATTTCTCGTCATGAGTAATTCCATAACGGTTTTGCGGCTTTTAAGGTCGCGAGTCGTCGTCTATCTCGTTTAGCGAAGCTCCAGGGTTGCTGCAAATGTCATAATTGAAGTTTAACCAAATGAGAATCCTGGACTAATTTTTTAACGCGATTTTTAATAATTTGTCATTAAATATCAAGTTTTCATTAAAACTCAACGATGTGAGGAGAAAATTGGAAATGTAGACATTTGCCAGCATCGATCGGGGAATCACGAAAATTCCTGCCAACTCGGAGCAATTTCTCCCGTTCTATGTTCATCCAGACGCTCGGCTTACTGGCTCGAAACCGTGTAATAATCGGATAGAAATTTCCTGGCAGAACGAGCAGTAAAGATGGATCTGAGAGTCGAAAAAGAAGACATGCATAAAAGTGCATACATTATTAAAATGGGAACGTGTGTGCTCAACTCTTTAGCGATCCTCGGGATAAAAAGGATTTTCTCTTACGTCGTCCATACAATTTGTACCGAAACGGGGCACGCAAAATATTTGTTCAACGGTGCTGCACAAGGCTCGTGTCTCTTATTAAACGCAGTAATAAGGAACCCACTTTAAAATCGTTCCTTGGGGTCACCGCAGCGACCATACTGGTGTGCCAACTAGTGCCTCTCTCTTGCATTTTAATCGTTGAACTTACACAAGTGCAAAAGAGAATCTCATGCAGACCTCGACGATCCATATTTTCTCGAATTATTTCTTCTCTGATTCCAAAAATCTTCGTGACAAAAATCAAATTTTCAAAAAACCGTGACGATTATAAAAATGCATCTCCGGACCGGCCATGCGCCTCCTTTCCCAGTGTACGAACTTCGACCTGAAAAGAAAGAATCGTTCTAACTTCTCACAAGGCCTGCGAAATCCTTGCACCGAATCTGCAACCGGGACTGCTCGAGGATGATCCTAGGCAGCAGGTCTCGAGCCCCCAGAATGCACGAACGGTTGAACCATCTTTGATAAAGGGACTAAAGGTTATCTCAAGTTAACAAATGACGCTGATGGACGGATGAGAGTTGGTCTGGCCGCGTGGATCTCGACAAGAGTTGCAACGTACACAACGTACCAACAGATATGTCACTGTAGAGCGAGGCTTACTCGCGAGATCCTTCGAGCTTTGCGATGAATATACAGATATATCTTTCGCGAATAAATATACATGCCGAGTGTCCGTGTTCGCAAACACAAATCCACGAGACTCGGTACGTCTGTAAGGACCGCATATACGCTCACTTATTTCACTCACCTCTGAAGTGAGTGGAGAGCTCGCAGTACGGAAGTCTTCTCATAGCGAAAGAAAGGATAAAAAGAGAAAACAAAAAAAGGGGGAGGGGGAAAGAACACACAACGCGAGATGAGAGCATGTTGCGAGTCGAGCTGTATCTTCAATCAGCACTCTATTATCTGTGCACCAGCTGCAAAACTCTTCATCGATAAGTACAAACCTACATAGTTCGTTTATGTCCAACACACACATATGCACGCGGCTATGCGTTTATGGGAATAGAACGAGCCTGTGTACGGACGTAACGAAAGAAAGAAAAAAAAACAATAGCGTACCGGCAATTAACGGTGATCCGAGATGTTCGTTATTGTATTATTATTACTATTATTATTATTGACGATATTTTATAGTGATTTCTGATTATCTTCTCGAATTGCAGGTGAAAGTTTTTATTGAATTTGGCAAATTAAGCTGAAATAGTTGCTTCACGCTAGATTAATGAGCCTTACATTTTCACGATCGTTGTATGCCAAGTTTAATGCCATTAAATGAATTGAATGGACGGTGGATTCGGTAGGAATAGGGATAACGAGATATTTGCGGAATCATCAACTGATAAACATGCAAAATTCTACGATCTTGTGATTTCGGCGACATTTTTATTACTTTACCCGGTTATTCTTGAGCGATTTTCATTTTCTACGGTGCAACGTTCGGCACAGCGAGAAATGAGATGATCTCGACAATTTTTCAGAGTTTAAAAATTAAGGGGACAAACTAGGAATTGAGTGTGTCGAAAATCCTTTGAGGAAAAAAACAAACGATCAAAATCACGAAAGTTTTACCTTCGAGTGCATACTGGCTCGTATTGAACCCAAAAATGTTCTCTCGCCTCTTGTTCGGCATTCCATGACAACAAATGTTTTGGCATTTAATTTTCGGTTTCTCCGGAAAATAAATTTAGGGCCATAGAATATGGAGAATTTACTACGAAAAACGTCTCTACAAAAAAAAATGCATATTTACTGAAATACAACGATTTGGGAAACGCCTCGGGTCAGATTGACCCGATATGCAACTATAGGATGTGTGCAGCGAAAGGTTAAGGTAAAAAAACTTTTAAAAAAACATGACGTCGTCGAATTTTGTATTTATCAGTCGAGGTTTGTACTTAACTTTGCATGCGACTGTTGTGGTGAATAAAGACTCTTTCGATTAATACGGAGCAGCTATTTTGCCATAACAGGGTACTTAAAAAAAATGAAAAGTCTCGAAGCTCTTTACATTGTTGAAGGAGTTTGGTTACTTCCCGGTGGTAGCTCACAAGAACACACGGTACTCCATTTATCGAGTGTAGATTGTAAAAATACGAAACATGGGCTAATAAGCATTACGAAGACTCGGCAAGAGGGTGAGGCTTGGGTTAGAATCATCTCGTGAGAACGAAAAGAAAAAGGTTCTTTCGATGTTCCTAACAACTCGAGTATCGCGTATATACATACGTGTGGATTTTAATATCGAATATTACTGGCGAACATCTTCGTTTTCTTTTCTCTATAAATTCTGGATCTGCTCCGCGAGTCAAATCGCGTCCTATAAGCGTGAGACGGTTCGCCTTGTTCGCATATATTGTTGGTATATCGAGTATATGTTAGAATTGAAAAAAAGCCTCGGAACAGCGAACTTCCATTCACCGGGATGCATCCCAGCGCTGTGTCTGTAAACGTCGAAAGATTTACATTGCATCGTTTCACGATGGCTCTCTTTCTCTTTCTCGCAACACGGTGGTCGTCTCATCGATTCTCGCCCGAGCGTTTTATTATAGGTGACCGTGCCACTGACGCGAGTGGGTAGAGGCTCGTTCTCTTCCAACTCTCGAAACTGCACGAACTGGTTCAGTTATTGGTCACTGCAGAGACTTATTTTCAGTGGAATACATTTTCTCACCATTTGGATTTATCTCGACTGTCATTATCGGGGATGTCATTATTTTCACTGCTCGTCGTTGCAAGGAAAATGACTGCGAATTCCGATCGTGAAACTTTTCGTCAGGGCCGAGGGATTGGCGCTCGAATTAGCTGCGTTTGTTGCAACTTCGTTGCATTTCTTGCATTTTGCATGCCATTTCCTCAATTTGAGGAGAAAAGTTTCTTCCGAAATTACGAAACGAATGGAATGTGCAAAAAAATGAGCAGCATTGCCAGTCGGAGACGTTGCACTTGCAGGGGATAGCATTCCCTGCCCGGATGTCCTTATTCTCGTTGCAGTATATTTGTTTATATGAGGAATGAGTTATTATTCACTTGACTGAATAATTCAGAACGCCGGAAGCGTTATTTTCGATTGCCTTTACGTTTGTACCTCGAATTCGCAGTTACAAAAGCGGGTGAACGGAAACTCGAGCACACATTGGTTGGCCAGGTCGAGTCAATGATTGCTCTTCCATTCGCGTAGATCGAGATTCGGTCCGTTCGAAAAGAGAGCGCAATCACGGTTTCCACTTTTTTATTGTTTTCTTTTTTTTCGGTTCACTCGGTTAGCCGATCACTATACTCTGCCGCGGTGCATACCGAGAAGAAGAGATTGCCCAGACAGTTATTACGTAAGCGTGATGAGAGCTTCGCCAGAGCCGATCGGACGTGAGCATTAGATACGGGAGAGTTCCAAACGATACTTTTGCATCGATATACCGATGTATAATGCATAAAGGCAGTAGTATTATTTAATAGTAGAGTATCCGCGCGAATAGACACAGGCATAGATATACCCTCGTTAGCAAAAAATAGATAAATATGTCTGCTCGGGTATGTGTGCGTTTATATGAATGTATATACTTAATGCACTCGGCTGTCTTGTTGTAACAACCCCTCTGGCATCTTATACATTTTTTCTTGACTGCAGCATATTTAACTGATGTACTCTCGCTTTATCATTCATATCGTATATGTATATTCTCATTCAAAATATATATTCGTTCTCCTAATAGCAGAAATACTTGTAACATGTTTGCCAATCGAAGCGAAATAGACGAACGATTTAAACTTGTTCATTTTACATTATTTGCCTCAATTTTATTACTGCCTTTTTAAAACACTCGCTTCGACGTGCGGATAACCGTCAATTGAGATAATTATCTTTTCGACGAAAGAGGAGCAAGCATAAACAGTCATTACTCGAAATCATTTAACGTTCCGTACAAATTTTATTGCCTGTTGATTTCTCTGATGGAATCTTTTGGAAAATGGGGGAAGACGATTGAACGCAACTGTTTGTGGAAAACACCACTAAGTGCTTTCCTACGCTGGAAATGAAATTTTGTCGAAAAACGTCGATATCACAGGGAACACTTAATATTTTTGGGAAATCTCGAAATTTTCGTAGTTTTTTCAGGATATTTTGTTTTCAACAGAACTGGCAGCGAATTCGCGATCGGAAAGACAATTTTGGATTTTTTGCGGGTCTTGCTGACATTGTCAGAGGGATCCGGAGTGAAGGAATTTTGGAATTCTTCCTTGAACGAGCGAGTATAGTTTTAATCGGTGGTTTATATAGATTCAAATATTTTAGTTCGTTTATGGTTTTTGCTGAGCGGCAATAAGTATATGGGATGGAAATGCACGCGAAGATGAATGTGTAGCGTGCAGCGACGCACACTTGGGCTCGTACAACTCGAGCATTAAGCGAGATTGCGTGCACTTAATCACAAGCATCGGCACATATTTTAAAAAATTTCTTTCACGAGCATAGGAAATTTGTTGAATGGGGTGAACCCCAGGAGTCGTTCATACTCTGCTGACACATCACATAAAATTGTGGAATTCTTGAACCTTCGTAAATGTTGAGGTTAAGGGGCTAACGACAATAATATCGATCAAATTATCGTATTGCCGCAATTCCTCGATGGGGAAACTTTCCATAGCACAGAACAAGGGAGAGTTTCTTTTCTGCGGTTGATTTACTCCGATTTTGCTATAAATTCTTGAAACAAAAAAAAATGATAAAACGAGTTCAGCTCATTTCCGGTGAGCAATGAAAGATTTGTTGAGCAGGTATCAAGTGATTTTTCCAATCGATTAACGAATTGAGATCGAATCAAATTTGGGGCGTTGTAATTTTTTTTTTTCGATGAGAATAAAATTTCAATCAATGGGAGAAAAATTTGTTTGCCATTCTCTTACTGGCAAACCGATAAAGTTTCGGGAGATTGATGAAAATCGCTCAAAACATGGATTTCGAAGCGATATGATTGATAAATTTGAATGACTTTAGAGAATTTAGTTGCGGACTTCTTTCTCGGTATGAGATGCGAAAAAGAATATTGAAAAAAGCGAGAACAGGACTGGTGAGTGTTTGAGCTGTGATCGCTGTTTATTATTAATATTTTCAACGCGTGTGACGTAAGAAGGACGAATAGTCTTGTCTTATGGCAACATTTTGTATACTAATTGGCCTGCGGACGTGAAAAAAGCAATGAAGAGGACGACGACCACGCAAATAACTGGAGAAACGCCTCGAAATCCAATAAAACTTTTGACCATAAAACAAAACTGACAAATCCATCATAAAATCGGGTTTTATTGACAAGTT
Source organism: Hyposoter didymator (assembly GCA_037952995.1). NCBI lineage: Eukaryota > Metazoa > Arthropoda > Insecta > Hymenoptera > Ichneumonidae > Hyposoter > Hyposoter didymator. Next base: position 10,859,841 of record JBAJMU010000006.1, on the reverse strand, counting down.
AAAGCTGAGGCTGCACGTTGGCATTAAAAGAGTTAAAAGCCACAAGAAAAATCCATCCGGCTCTTGACACGAGTGTCGTTAGACCGTTAGAGAAAACCCTGAGTTTCACGTGTTCATCTTTCACCGAAGAGCCGAGACATTTTTATGATCGTGCCATGTTTTGAATACGAGAGAAAAAAAAACAATGCTTTTCCATCAATTCGCGAGTGGGAGAAATCCGATTTTGGACACACGTACTTTTTTCTATCTATTAGCGTCGCAACAAAAAAGTTTTTTCTATTTCGTGATGTGAATCAAGGTTTCATAAAGTTTTTGAGGTCCTCCTCATAGAAGAAACTATGGGTCTTCGTTTTTTTTGTTTGTAATTAATGACCCACTTATGAAGAATTTTTCAGACACTATTCCATAATTATTTTGCCTCCGAAGGTCACTTTTTGTTGGAGAACCTCCGCTAAAAAATAGACAGAGCAAATGCGGATTCTGGGTCGTCAAGGCCTTAAGAATCTCAATTTTTTGAAACGCATGCCCAAAATTTCTTATGCGCTTATTTCGAGATTAAATTTCATCAAAATTTTCACATTTCCTACGATAAACATTTGGAAGGATAATCAACGGAAAAAATCCGTTCTTTTTGCTCCTGGAAAACAAGTTTTAAAAGAAACGCGTGTTTTGTTGAATTGCGACGACGATAAGTAACCGACTTGCGGAAGCGTAGAAATAAAAGAAAACGAAAGAAAAAGCGAAATTGGAAACCTTTGCATTTATAGTGACGTTTGGCAGTAATAATGCGAAAAGAATAAAACTCGTTTCTTAAAGTTGAACAGCAGTGACCGATCCAAGTAGAGGACAACGACGAATGGTGCGTGTGAACGTGGAACGGACGAGGTCGCACACCGCCGCGATCTGCTCGTATACTCATCGGTGTCTCAACAAAGTTTCAACATGGTATGTAAATAAAATAGTGAAGTGCGAACTGGTCCGGTGTCAGAGGGAATGAAGACGCTTGCCTCAGTCCGAGATCGAACGAAAGTGTCCCAATAACGGATGCGTATTTCAGATAACGAGGCATAAATATTATTTGTGTCAATATCTACACACACATGCGTATATATTTCAAGATATACATACAAAATCCAATGAGAAGATCGAAGTGATCTCGCGTGTATCCGTAATCGTGTTTGTCGATCGTAAAACTGTCACTTGGGTCAAACGGAGCGTTCGAGAAGGATGCGAAAGAGATGAAATACGAGAAAAAAAGGCTATGGAGTACGAGCGCGCGACCTCGAACGGAGGCGCGCAATGGTAGTGTTTCGAAGTCGAAAGTGAGAGATGAGTCGCCCGGAGTACAAGAAGTTTCAAAAGTCTGAGCATATTATAGGAGAAATGTGACGATGAAATTTTCACATTAAAAGTCGATGCACGGTTGACGAGGTACGTCAACGTCGGGAGCACGCGGTTTTGGTCCATTTTCATTGATACATTCGGAACGGTGCATCGCGGAGAGAAAAGTGCAATGCTCCGTGAAGAAAATCAGTTTTGGGAAAGTCTGTAGATCGTTCGAACGAGGGGGAGTCTCATGGACCCGCACGTTTCTTCGCGCGCATACGTAGCGAGTGTGTACGAGATACATGTTGGTTTCATCTCGTTCCTTTCTAAACTGGATCATCCACGTAACTCGGATGCTCCATTGCTATCTTATTATGATACGCGCACGATGCCTGGACTCGCGTAAAATATCGCAACAACTGCGTGTTGCACTCGCGCATGAACGGTTTCGCTATCGCGGCTGGTGAAACTCGCTTCGAATCGAAAGGATTCGCTGCTCTTCTTCTTCTTTTTTCTCACTAGGCTTATGCGTCGATAACGGAACAGATATTACGCCAGTACTGAGATGAGCAAGGATCCACTCACAATTTCGTTCGATATTCCGATAATAAACCACATATTTTGCATATTTTATAACTTTACGACTTACTCAGCTCGCGATCCACTCCGTTCACACTTAAAAAGAATTATGTCAACATTATGAAACTCGTCGCGTTGCACAATCGCTCTGGACGATTTTCAGAACGAGTCGCAGATGCATGCACCAATGGCGTTGAATTATTACTTTCGAATAAATCACCAAAAACTTTACGAATTTAAATACAAAAAGAATTTCTTATCGTTTTGTTGCCCTGATTCAAAGATACCGAACAAAAATATGTAGAACCTGAATTCAGATCTGTTCCTTCGATCAACGAAAAAGCAAATCCCTTACCATCGAAAATAAAATGTAATGAAATAATTAATAAATTTCTTGTAATGAGTAATTATCTCGAATACTTAATTGATTTACAGTTTACAATTGGCCAATGAAAAATTCGAGAAGTTACTGCACCGAGTACATTCTTCAAAATTTCATTTGTCTCTCTCTATCTCTCTCTCTCTCTCTCTCTCTCTCTCTCTCTCTCTCTCTCTCTCTCTCTNCTCTCTCTCTCTCTCTCTCTCTCTCTCTCTCTCTCTCTCTCTCTCTCATTTTTCCTTCGCTTAAAACTTTATAGCACAAGAGATCGAGAACAGTGTGAATTTGAAAAATTCTTATCGATCTTTTGCCCTGATCCAAATATTTCGAAAAAAAATCTGCAGAATCTGAATCCGTATCCGTTTCTTGGATCGACGAAAAAACAAATAGCTTTCCATTGAAAGCAAAATATAATTGAGCAATTAATCAATAATTGTAATGAGTAATTATCTCGAATACTGAATTGATTACCAGTTTTCAATTCGCCAATGAAATATTCGAAAATTGCCTGAGGAACTGAGCGGATTTTTCAATATTTTATTCATCTCTCGCTCTCTTTTTGCTTCGCTTAAAACTATATAAGCCTGAAGATCGTGGACGTGCTATTTACAATTGTAAGTTATAAGCTGTCGAGAACGCGAGAAAATACCAGAATGATCTATGTCCTAATGGCGTGGTGAAACACACGAAGAAATGTTGTTATTATTATAATTATTAGTAGTATTATTACTACCGTATTGCAAGCTCTGCCAATGTACTTAGTATCGCTCCTATTTATTTACGAGCAATTTCAATCGCATCTCTGCGTAGTTGGGCTACAGCGATGTAATGCAAAAGAAACTGGACCGTGTATACGTCCGAAGGCGTGGCTCTGATGCTATTACTTTTATTATTGAACAAAAACGACCCCAATGATCTAATCTGGCCACTACTTTTTACCTGTATTTTGATCCGAGTACTTGGAGCTAACTAATGGACTTGCATTTTATTGGTTATTGTATCTTCACAGAATCTCTCTTTCTTTCTCTCCCAAACCAACTCTCGACATTCTTTTCGGCATTCCAGTGGCATTTGTGTGCTCAATATTGTAATAAGTTTAAAAAATCTAAAAATAAAACAAAAAATGTTTTAAAAAAATAGAGTCGATTAGAAATCTACTCATTTTTATCAGAACGATGATTTTTTGGAGTATTTGGAGTTTCCCCAGACAAAAATAACCCGAAGAATCTTTTTCTTTATTACTTTGGAAAATGCACTTTTCTATGCAATTATTCAATTTTTTTGACGCGATATTCTGGAAGGAGAAAGTTCGAGGAGTCAAAAGTATCGAAAGAGACACTTGCACACTTTTCGTGCCAACAACTATGTCAGAAAAAAAACATTTGGAACAGTTATACATGGAGTTAAAATTGGAGAGGGTCGGAAGAAAATGTGGGTCGAATTGGCGCAAAACATCTCGTGTACGAGCAACAATAAATGACATAAATAAACGGTAATGCACTTGTAAGTGTTTTTTGCATACGTTGCAGGCCTTATCGAGGGCATTATCTGGAAATCCGATTAGCCACGATGCTATGTAAATGGTGAGTGGAATCGTAAAAACGAGAAGAGAATCAAGCGTTTCTTGTGCAGGTTAAGAATTCAAGACGCGGCTAATATTCGTAACGCTGCGAAGTTGTAATTCACCGGCTTTCTGCACCGTGTGATCTATGGCCTCTGGTAGAATACTCTACATTTTAAATTATTCATAAAGAAACTATTCTCCTCTCGAGCAGTGACGACGATTTTTCATTCGCTCCCACCAGCTCCATCGGCTTCATAATGCTTGTGCAATTTGAAAAATCCCGCTTATCTAAAATGAAAAAATCTTTTAAATTCTTGTGATCCATGAACAAACGCACGCTCTAGAGTTAAAAAAGACGTCAATTTTTCGAAGCTCTCGTGCCCGAAGATCGCCCCCGTTGATATGTGACCCCAATCTTGTCGATTTTTTAATTTCAGATAAGCCGAATCTGATGAACCATGTTCATCGTCGGAGCACTGTTTTCTGGGGACGCCTGTCGGAATTGTTTTGACTCTATCTTTACAACAATCTGTTTAGGGAAAATTTGTTAACGTCAAAAAAGTTCGAAATTCGTCGTTTTTCTATGCATTCTTTTCGAGTCTGCACACATCTCTTTTTCAAAACTTCTGATTTAGAAAATTCGATAAAAAAAAACGTGAATTTTTTTTTCACGCTGTTTTGAGCAGATTTCATCGTTCCATTGAGAACGCAGATTTTCATATATTTGTAAATGTATACGTACGATGGATAAACGAGTAAATATCTGAACAAAAATATTCAAGTATTTTAATTATTTAATTACAGGTTAGAATTATTCGCGACCCTATAATCCCTTTCTGCTTCCTCAGACCGGCGTGCAGTGATTAATGAACATTTTCTATGCCTATTACTAGTTTGAGTCAAGGCCTCAAAAAGTTAATTAAGTTACGATAGGAATTCAAATTTGCGATCTCGTCTCGTAGGTCAGGGAACTTTTAATTTACTGGGATATTAGTAACGGAACATTTGTGCGTATTAATATTCCGCTGTGTTTGAATACATAAATGAAATGCCGATGAGTAAGTGCGATAAGATCAAGAAGAATAATAATTCTTGGTGTTATTTTTGACTTGTTATAGAAAAGGAATGGGCCTGCGCAATAATTGATGTCAGTTTGTCTTTATTTAAGAGCGATTTTTACTCTTGTTTTCTCTCTGCATTACGATACGATCCTCGATGGAGGATTTCTTCTCGATCACTTTCGAATGCGATGGGACAACAAGTCAAGAACTCTCCCCCCAAATTTGTGCTTATATTTATTCATGTAAAAAGCGAGAAAGAAATAGAGTATAGAAATAAAAAAAGAATAGCATCCCATTTATTCGTTCGAATGGTTTCGTTTACCAACGTTCGACCTTCGCTTCTATCGCCGCGTATCTCACTCACCGTGAATGGATTCACAGTCATGAAATTAGCATAATCTTTTCATGAGTATGGGCGAATCTGACTCGAGAAATATTCTCTGCGACGAAACTGGGCCGAGAGTTGTCGGGGAGAGTATCAAGATCGAGGTCTTTTCGTTTTGCAACTTTTTCTTTCGGACCTCATCTAAATATATCGTGTTTGTATTGTACAATTCGAACTGCCAAAAAGGGAGTTCGCCTCGTTTCTCCGTTTGTTCGAGCTCATTTTTTTTCCATTAAAACTGACACGACAAAATTTTCAACTAACTGTTTGATATTCTGCTCGTAATTTCTGCATTTTTCGATTGAAAACAAAAAAAACTTTAAAGTCTCGTGGTAAAAACGTGAAAGTGAAAACTGATGTTGAGTCGCGAGAGAATCGCTAAAACCGAGCAATTAAAATTTGACCCCGAATCGTGCCATTAAATCTGACAAGCTCGCGGAACGATCAAAATCGAGAGTAATCGCCCCCTTGAAATATTCGTACGGAGGAGTGAGTAAAAAAAGAGATACATAGGAGCAGGAGTGGCGTTATTGTCGTTTATGCAAATTTCTTTTTTTTTTCACCGGTTGTCAAGCAGTCGAGCGATCGAGCTGCGATACTTGAATTTCTCGGGGTGAACGTGATGAGAAAACAGCGTCGCAACGAAAATACGAGTTTCGTGCACCAAATTTTATACTGGCCCAAATTAAGAGAGACAAATTGAGTCGCAGATTTTTGGGAGAAAAAAGTCGGGACCAATTCCGTGCGACAAGTGAGCCACGATTTTTTCGCGACTTGATTTTCGTGTCAATGCGAACGACAATTTGTCAAAATTCGACACTCCACGGATTTCTCCAACATGCAAAAAAATTATTTACAAATATTCACCAAGTATAGAAAGCCGAGATTGTTTCATCATATTGATTCTGGACGACGGGGAATTCAATATTATACGGTAGTGCGTCTAGTCTCGCTTCGCGATTATACTAATTTCCGATCGGCATTACGAGTGACATTTGATATTTCGCTCGGTCTATGTGCATCGACAAACGTGTGGGACGAAGAATTTACCGGGACGAGCGAGAGTAAGAGATTCGAGAATCAAGCAAAGTAGCGAATTCAATTCTTGATTAAAATTAATAAATTTCCCTTAATGAACATTTGCCAAATAATTGATTATTTTGTAATAATTAATTGTCACAGTAATTTTTTCAATTCAATCATAAAAATGATTCAAAGACACGATCGTATCGTCATAATCAAATAGCAAAAGTTTCAAGTTTGCACAGCGAGCCCGATAGAAAGAAAATGTTGGCTAATCCGATCTCCTTAATGTACGTTAGGCGCGCGCTCCGATAATCTGACAAGCCATGATACGAAATTCGTCAGCTCGTAAATAAGCGAAATAGATCGCCTTCGGAAGACGAAGATTTAAATCGAATTTCGATATGGAACTTTCGTTTTCGTGGACCATTATTAAACGTCTAACGGTGGAACATTAGACGTCGCAGAAATGTAATGCGAACTCATAACGCTCTAAACTCTAATCGTTTTTAAGATACAAACGACCTCAGTGTGGCCAGCAGTCAGAAAACAAGAAAAATTAAATAAAAGACCGAAGAGAGCGAGAGGGATCGAAAGTGCGGGAGAACAAATTATAACTGCTAAACAACTTCATACAATATCACAAGGATATGAAGATATAACGTTACGTATTAATGCTCCAGTATATATCATTCGTTACTATCTCATTTTGATTCGCGATTCTCGGACGATATTTCATTCCTTTGATTCCACGTTGCAAAACTGCGTGTACGGTGTTCCCTTACACGTATAGCTCTGAGCAACGACGTTACGTATTGCAGCTGAAAGACAATTATTCCGTTTAACATATTTATCTGTTCCGTGTATTAAAAATATGAAATTCTAAAAATATTTCAAAGGGGCCAGCAGCTTCATGTACAAAAATCAGCAGCCTCGGGCAAGGAAACTGGTAAAAAACATAAGCACCTGAATCAAGCAGGTTTTTTTACAGTTTCCCTTCGCCATGCTGCGAATACGGTACAGTAATGCTTCAAGTCTGACAGGAACGTTAAGACCAGTAAATTAGGGAAATTGGAGCAAATGTGAAAAAATGAGCTGGTGAAATTTGAATGTTCGAATTTGCACAGAGTTTTGGAGGATTCATCGGGAACTAATTCGATTCAATTGACAACTGGCCAGCGTTTATGTTTTGTTTGTAAATCTGTGTATTTTTAATGTCACCGTTATGGCATACAGCGCGAAAACCGTTCTCGAGAATCTGAAGAAAAAAAGTTCGAGCAACGAGGTGAAAGAATGTTTTCGTGATTACAAACTGCAGGATAAGGTCGAGGCCTTAAAAAATCATTATGGGATACGAGAACGTTTCGATCGCGTGGATGAAGACCGTGCGTTTCGGCGTGAGCGACGGAAACTGGAGACGAGTGGAGTGAGATTTACCACTTGAGAATTAAAGGCAAATTAATAATTAATATAACAAATTACTGGATTCCTCGTAACTTTGTTGCAAAGGTCAAGGATTGCTTGCGTCCACCAGTGCCATCAACTTTTCAATCTCTCATACACGATCTGAGGGACACTGTTAGAAATGCTTACTGGAACAAGGAAATCGGCAAAACTATTTATCTCCCGCCTCATCTGCCGGCTGGCTGCGATCCCGTCGAAACAACTTTCGGAAAACGTTTCGTTCGCGATGGTTCGTCCACTTATTCATTTTCTTCATGAGTTCCAATGCAAATTACGATGTGTCTGCTGGTTGTTGCTGCTACGAACCTTTCTTGGCCAAACTGGGTCATTTTGACCCCGATTCAATTTTCAAAAAATTCAAAAACTCGAAAATTTTTATTGCATTTCCAAAAATTTATGAAGTTAATTCATTTTCATGGAATGTTCAAAACGTGTTCTCGATTGTTCAATATATAAATCCATCCAGGGGCTCCCGGTGGCAAAACTACGGTCCGGGTCAATTTGACCCAGTGTCTCCTAAAAAATTCGACAGTGTCAACGAAGAGTCAATTTCAATAAAAATGAAAATAATTTTTTTCGTTTTTCTATTTATTTTTTTTCATTGATTCAAATAAATTTTTTATACGTCGATCATCGTGAAAAGACTCTTGCGGTTTTTTTTTTAGAATACGGTGTTTCCGAGATAATAAATCCGAAAGAGGCAGCCAGCGAACACGATCCGGAGGTTCATAAAATGTATCGGAAGACCCATAACGATTATGATCCATCCGAGCAAGTCGAAAGAAAGTTCGTAAAAAATGAAAATGATTCGAAAACATAATAAAATGATAAAAATGAAAATTGACTCCAATCTTTGCTTTAGGAGTCAATATCGTGAATGAAAATTTCGAGGGATTCCCGCGAACTCATTAACATGATAAAATCGTAGGGAACAATTTTTCGAAAGCCCGAGAAAATTTTTTATCGCGAAATTAAATTTTCTATGACGTTTAATTGACAGATTTTTGAGTTTGGAAAAATGTCTGTATGTAACGTGCAAAGTTTTGTAATTATAGTTACGCGCCACCATTTGACAAATATTCATCGTTTGGGGAAGCGAAAAAAAAGAGCGATTTGTCAGGCAAAAGAATGGCAAACTGTATGCGATGGTTGAATCCAAATGCCACGACTGTGGCGAGTTCGAGACTCGCTGATTTTTTGGAACGTACTCAACCTCGATTGGGAAAAGTGAAAAACCGCGATGGATCGCTGGTTCATTTGACATTTGGGAAAAAGGTTGATGGGCCCGTTGAGAGTGTCGCGGATGTTCTTATCGATGATGGCGGTTCTCATGGCGATAACTATTGCTCTGATTACGCTGAAAACTATTCCAAGTCCTGCAGTTCCTCGGATGGTACGGAGAAGGAAAAAAAAGCCTTCGAAAACGTAACGGTGCTGTTTTTTTCATTCAATTTTTTTTCCAGCGATAATTAATCGCACTGCCGGCGTCCCGAACGAAAGAACGGACTTGCCTTGGCCGGCGATCCCTCAGAGCGGTTCAAAAGCCGATAAAGAACACTTGGGCGATGAAACTTCCGTTATGGCCCTCGTTTCGCCCAGTATTTTTACTCAACTTGGCCTCAGTCATTACGACTTTTTCAAGGTAATTATCGATCGAACAAATGTTCAAAATGATCATCGAACCATTTACTTTTTTTCCTTTTCAAATTTTTGCTCAATTTTTCGTTTCAGATTCGCGAGTACGACGAAATGCGATCAATTTTCGAAAACATCGGCGTCGTCTTCCCGTGCAATAGTTTCGATATCATTTGGCACGAAGGCTTGAAAAAGGACTGTACCGGGGGAGTGTGCGTTGAAACTTTTCGAAATCTTCTCGCGAGACTCGCCTTAGAAAACTTCAACAACAAATTGTTATAAAGAAAAATGATTTCCCTCATTTTTTTTCGAACCCAAGATTTATTGAACGCTACGTCACCTGTGGACGGGCTTGAGAATTTCCCCGAGGGGCCTCGGTTGGTAAAATCGAAATTTCACGTTTTCGTGTGTCTGGTTCTCCAAAGACGGACCTGCCAGGATTTTTATGTAATAATGAATATTCTCCAGAGTCGTTGAAAATATGAAACTTTACGTTCGTAAAATTCATCGTCTCGAGTTTCGATCGCGTCTCTTTACCAACAAAAAAAACGATGAAGCGAAAATCCTCGAATCCGATATTGCAGATTTCATGTAAAATGACAATGAAGCATAAACATTTATAGAATTTATTTCGAAAAATGTGAATTCGAATGTCCAGCAGTAGGAAAGACGGATAATCCTTGTATTTGTGGGACGTGAAGAATGGTCGAAGTGAGATTTGTGCGTGATTTAAGAATCTCATCGATGGCACATTTCGTTGGTCCTTTCAAATTTCTTCATTTCTCCTATCGCAGCAAAGCCGCGGATAGTTTTCTTCCTTTTTTTTCAATTCCATGAATAAATAAATTAGAGTTTTTGGTCGTTAATCTATTTTTCTGGATCCTCTAGCTTTCCAGGCTACAAGGAGCTTCCAGGAGAATAGTAGCGAGAACAAATGGACCTGGAAAGCCAGCAGGATGAAGCCGTACCACAGGAGCCCGTAGGGCATATTCTGGAAAATCAAAAATTTTCCATCAAACTCAATAAAATGTGGAAATTTCAACGGAGCTGAAGGAAAACTTGTCTCACCTGCCACATGTGAATGTCTTCTGTCACGCCGACGCTCAGATAAGTCCATACATCGCTCGCGTAATAAATAGTCGCGTACAGGAGCGGCCCGAATGCCAGGACAACGATACCGATCATGTATCGTTGCAAAGTCTTTATCTTGTTTTTCTTGATTGCCGACAAGCCCAGGAAAGACAACAGCAAACTCACACACCAAATGTATTCCCACCAAAGTGGCTAAAATCATTGAAAATCTTGCGATTAATCTCATAGGAACGAAAGAAACTCTATCAGTTCTATTGCTCATGGTCGTTGACTGCTTCTCTCGAATGCATTATTTTTTACCATTAACCCTCGAAGTACAAACCCATTTTTCCACTTTTATAAAAAACTACAAACCGGGCTAAATATTCACCCCGTGAGTTTCTTGTTCGTAGAATCGTTCTGAAAGCAGTAATCTGACTTATAAGTATATGAATCTTTTCGTTTTTTCATGCCAAAGAGAATGGCGGAGAGAAAATTCAATTTCATCAAAGTTCAGTTGGGGAAAAATCGATTTGAATACCTAAGTGCTGAAAAATTAAGTTAGAAACGTAATTCAAAGCTCGTCTGGGATAGATATCCACTCCGGTTTGTAGTTCTAGTGTCGATTGTTATAGTCACCTGAGGTATTTGCAGCTCTTCAATTTCCAAAATGAATATATCCAGACGGTCCAGTATATCGGCTGATAATTTAGCTAGCATTACAAAAAACAGTACGTAGTGAAAAAATATACAGCAATTCAGTCTTGACTTGTTCATCGCGCTGCAACAAAAATAATAATCTGCGTTATTCATCATTTGGGATATTGTGGCTTGCCGTACTGCCGAATGTTGTTTTCAGGATTTTGGAGTGTCGTTTGTGATCGTGAACGTTTTTTCAATTCTCCAATTTTTTCTGCACACAATTCTGTTCCATGTTTAGAAAACATAAAGCGGCATGATCCACGTTTGGTTTGCCAGTTTTCTAGACAGTGAGGGGCGAACAAACGCTGCGCAGATGAGTTTTTTAAATAGACTTTTGAATTGGAGTTCCGAAAACCATAAGAATGATTTTTTTGAGGATTTTGTTTGTGAATTAAGGAAAAACGAAAAATGGATTGAAATTTTGAGGAATGTGTGAGAAGAGAAATACATTTTGGTGCGTTCCGGGGACGCGGGTTTCGTCATCATGAAATTTTGTGTCATAAGAGCTTAGCGGAGACTGAGATCTCGGAGATTGTTCGACAATGCGATAATAGCGTGGGAGACAGGGAAGGAAGAAAGATTAAGGAGAAAAACATAGTGCAGAGCGAGCAAGAGAAGTCTCATTCATCGTTTTGGCGCTGTTTGTTGGCAACTTTGGTCAGTGACACACGTATAGTTATGATGAAGGAAAAAAGGAGGATTCGTGATGATTGATCGGGATGAAAAGTGTGTGTTTTTTTGTTTCGTTTATTTGCTCACCTCATTTGATATTGCGTGGCGATTTTTTGTCTGTGATTAAAGTCACTACCATCCGTCCCTAAAGCTTGTGCCAGAGTCACTCTCGAGGCCATATTTCCCACCTGCACTCGATTCTGCGCGAATATTCAGTCACAAACACACGCGAAAGTAAAAAAAATGTAAAATAAATAAATAAATAGAGTTTGGCGGATCACCCGCGTAACAGGCTAAATTTTCGAGGTTGTGCGGGTGCTGAAAACTCACTTATACGGAGAGCACACCGAGAGAGCACGATACTCCAACGCACACAGCTCAATATGGGTTATCCACCTATTTTTAAACACGAGCTCTTTCGTTTGTGTGGAAGCCTCTTTTCTTTATATCTCGCTTTCTTTTTTTCCCCCGTATCGACTTTTTCAAAAACTAGACGATTGACTTGTAGAAATAAACATCGAGAAAATGCCCAAGTCCAAGAATTTTACGCTACGAGTGACAATGATTGGCGATTTACGATCGAAATTAAAGTCTAATCACTTGCCGGGGATTGTTTGGCATACGCGAGACTTGTGGCGCTTCTTGTTTTTTCTCTCCTCATTTTTTTCTTGCACTTGGCTAGAGGGAGGAGATTCGAATGTTTCTGTCTGTTTTAAACGACGTTCATTGGTCGATTTCTCATCACCTTTATTTACCTCGTCTCCACATCCATCAACCTATCGGCCACGATCGCCACGATCGTTCGCCGTTCGAGCCACGTGGAGTTGATCAACGCCACGTGATTTTACTCGATCAAACTGAAGTTAGGTTAGGCCTCTGACAAAAAAATTATTCACGGTGTCTGCATCACTAATTCAAATTTCTCGATACTTTGAATTTATTTTTTACCATCGAAATAGCAACAACAACGCGACAACAACAAATACTCTTTTACGGAGATAAAAGCCTTTAATCCTCCATGACACACTGGGTCATTCTGACCCGAACTTTTTATTTTTGCCTTAATTATCACCGCAGCTTGTGAGAAATATTTTCGAGAAATACTCACGTTTTTTTTAAATATTAAAAAAAAACAAATCCAATGGTTTTGGAACAATTAACTATCGGGAAATCTCGTCGTGTTTAATGTGGAGGGGAAAAGAATTTTGAGCAGAAAGAAATATTCGAGATAGGAAATTGTATTTATTTGATCTATTTCTTGTCTTATAAATCGCTGTTTATGAAAACGTTGGCCTTGTAATACTGCAATTCTTGAACACTTTCTTTGATATCGTCAATGGCACGATGTTTTACAGTCTTTCTGGGTGCATTTTCATAAGCTCTGAAATTCCATCGCCTGAAAGAATGTTTGATTCAGTTAATTTCTTCATCTTTAAAAAACAAGCTGCAGTTCAAAATTTCGTTGCATCGTTGGAATGCAACGAAATTCCGTTTTTTCTTGAGCAGAGCTCACGATTCTTATTAAATTGAATAAACAATGAAGAGGAAGTTTATTTTTCGTTGTAACGTTGCAATCTTCGGTGTCATATGGGTTTTTATATTTACCTGCAACATTCTTTTATACTCGAAGTATCGATTATCCTATAATGTAAATATTCGTGGACTGTGGGCATGTATTTGGCAAGGAACATCCGATCCATGTAAATTGAATTACCAGCCAAGGGACATTTATGCTCAGGCACATAAGATTTAACAAATTTGAGTAAATCTGCTTCCGCGCTCTTGAGGGATATTTTGCTGTTTTTAACAGCATCTATCAGTCCAGACTGCAAAAAAAAACAGAACAAATTATTTCAACACCGGAAAAGAAGTTTGTCCGGCTTTTTGCCGACAATTTGAAACGAAAATAAATTGTTGAACATCTGGCTTACTTGTTGGTGGTGCTTTTTGCACCATTCGTTCATATTTCCCAAAATACTGTCCGGTTGATTGATCACAACGCTAAATTCATTGCTAATTATTTTGAGTTGAGAATCGGTAACTAAACAAGCGACTTCCAGTATGTGACACGTGTCCGGCTCCAGTCCTGTCATCTGGTTCACACCAAAAGAGAAATATGAAGAAATTGTCAATCGGAAGACACTTTTTTGATTATAACCCTTCGAGTACACACTGGGTCATTTTGACCCAAACAATTTTCTATCACCGATTCCGGCTTCCGGCGACGAGTGTTTTGGCATTTAATTTTCGTTTTCGTAAAAAAAATAATTAAGGCCCATGAAATTTGGATTATTTGCTACAAAAAACTTTGGTGTACGAGAAAAAAGAAAAAAAAGCATATTTACTGGAGTACAAACATTTGCAAAAAGCCTTGGGTCAAATTGACCCGAGATGTACTTATAGGCATGCACTCAAAGGGTTAAGGAATATTGTGTTCTGATGTAATAACGATAATTGAATTTGTATTCTGGAAGAATGAGTTTTTCTTTGAACAGCTTACCTCCATGTCGATCCAAACAATTTTGTTGTCTAAATTATCGGTCATTTTGTTCGGGACGGTTCCTGCAATTAGGAGCAGAATCTTCTCTGTCAATGTTGGCTCGACGTGGATATTTATGAGGAGCTCATGCATCGAGGGAAAAACGTAACGTGTGGTTGATGGGTTTCAAGAAATCAGTAAATCGTGAAATTCACCATATTTCGGTAGTTTTTTCCAACAGGGATCGAGTAACCTCTTAAGTATCGTGGCATTTTTGTAGATCATGGCCATCTCTATTTTTACGTGGTCCTATTTGTATCACGAAATTATATCAACAATGCATGATCTCGGAGCAGAACGTTTACTAACAAAACATCAACGCAATTTACCTGACAACGTCTTCGTAATACGAAAAACTAACCACTGACACTGACTTGACTGACTGCGGACTTCTGGTTTGCAGATAATAACATTACTACTAACGTACGCGCGGAGATTAGTCGAGAATTTTGTGAGCCACTGCCCGATCCCTGATTCGTTCGAAAATGGAAACAGCGTTTCCAATTGGCTTCGTCGTTCTCTCGACTACGAGACATCTAGATACTTTCGAGATACCGTCGAGTGCGTATTTTTGCGAATCCTAACCTCGATGTCGAAATTTTCGATTGAAGAACGTTGGATAGTTAAGAATTAAATAAAAAATTAACATTGCATTGAAAATTCGAGGAATTGTGATGCAACGAATGGTTTTTTACAAGTTGAATTGCAAAGGCTGAATTTTCGAAACCCTCATATCTTAAGATGATGCATCAATCACTGAACGTCACCTCGAATTTTCGAAATGGAATTTCTTCGGCATCGTTTGACTAATCAAAAAAAGGCCCTGTCAGGCTACGCAGGACGATGGCAAGAAGCGCCTGACATGGGGTTNGTTTGAAAAGAGTCGAAGATGGCGGAGGACCAATGAGAAAATAGGTGGGAAGCGGTTGTGTCGTAAGGTGGAAAGAGGGTTTGCTGAAATTCGTACTTCACAAGTATCCGCTGGTTAGCCGCGGAGCCTGTTGCCAGTTATTGATCTGGCACGATTAAACAACACTGCATTGCTGTCATCTCTAGCAAAACAGGCTGTGCCAGAGCGGCGGAGTGAGTTCGTATGTGCGAGAGAACTGAGTCGTGATTATTTGTCGTGTAACGCGGATTGGCGGGGAGCGAGGAGGGAAGTTATAAAAGATATTCTAATGTCACGTTCGCATGGCCATACGTTTTGTAACTGCGAGCTGACGTAAACACTTCGATAACAAGCAAAATGTAGAGGGACGTTTATTATTTTTTTTTTTCGTCGATAGTCCGACCGTGTTATTCTCGTTCTCTCTCTCCGTCTCTCTCTGACTTTGGCGCTTTACAATAAAAAAATAATATAGCAAGAAGGTATAAAGAGAGAGAGAGAGAGAAAGAAAAAAAGTGACATTTGTCACAATCGCG
>JBAJMU010000006.1:10651724-10844009 GCA_037952995.1 Hyposoter didymator | reverse complement strand
GGGCGGGGGAAGTAGAAATGTGCGAACATGTCAGCGGGAAATTCTTTCTGTGCGTGACAAACGCGTTTTTTTCGTCGTATATCATCGCAAAACCAATATCGTACGTGTTACCGATCGGAATACATTATCTATAACAATACGAAGAAAAACGTGTGCTCCGTAAAGTCAGGTTCGGCGCGTACATCTACTAGTCAAATTTCTAGTCGAAAATAAAAAGCTGCTTCTTCGTGCGACACCCATCCTCTCGTCTTCGTAGCAAAAGACGAATAAATTTCAAACAAAATAACAATTAAAAAAAAAAAAACACTTTTGCCTACCGGGTCTTCGGGAATACAAGCGCGCGCAGGTAAAATAATATAAAATAAAAAGCATCGTACGTTACATGTGAATTTTGAGAAATAAGTGCGATCAAGGCGAGAGCTACAAACCGAGATGAAGAAGTTCACGATCAAGGGTGTTCTCGACGGTTTTCGATCCTCGGTTGCTCAACAGGTTAAACCCGACCAAGAGATCGTCGAGACACTGAGATCAGAGCATTTCCAAGTTAAAAAGGTCAGTATTTCGAAAAAATCACGCTCACCCCCTCCCTTCCACGAACACACGTACATATCGATATATTTCTATATTTACGCTCCGTAGTACAGGCGTAAAACGCGATTGGCTACGAAAAAACCTTCATCTCGTGGGCTCGAACAAAAAAACATCGTTTCTCGTAATTTCTTTTCGACAGTCAATGATTTATGCCACTCAGTCCACTGCGTGCCGTTAAAAATAGAAAAAAAAACGAAACAAATCGGATAAACGATAGCCAATAAGCGTGAAACGTTTTACCTACGAACGAGGAGTTCACATGCGCCGTAAAACCGCATGAATATACTAATCGCGGCTAAATCGCCCGCGTCAAAAGATCATCTCGAGGAAAAGAGCGTCTTTATTGATCTCATCCCTTTAACTTTGACCAAATTACACCTGCGAATGAAAAAAATCGTCTCTGAATATTTATTACGAAAAAATCTAAGAATTATGGCTCTCCAAGTGTCGCTCGAATTCAAGGCTTTCTGTCGTTGAAGCTAAAAAGTACATCGAACCGAAATAAAGTCGAAATATTATTTTCTTCGGCGGTCGAACAAAAAAAAATCGTGCAAAATTGAAATTATTCGTGGAATTGAATGAAAAAATGCAAAAATCGCGATCTCTGGACTTTCCAACGACCTTCATCATCAGTTCCATGCAACCGAATTTTTCCATCAATTATCCATTTTCGACGATCCTTTTTTTTCACCAAAAATTAGGAAGATTGTTGATTTGTTTGTTTTTATAAATAAATTATTATTTCCGTGACTTTGCAGCTCCGAAAAATTAATTTTCACGACATCGAAAAATTGTCGAACATCGAAAATGTAAAAACATTGAAATCCATTGAATTTGTATCGTTGAGAAAACGAAAAATCGGAAATACCGATAAACCATTTTTCCGTCCGTTGGATATTTAATTTACTGCCTCGGTCTCGATAACAAATTCGTGTTAAAAGTTTCGTTTGACGTTTCACAAGCGTGCGGAGGCCTCAGAGAATTTATCGGAAACCACAATTCTGCCACAGAACCCATACGAAATTATGGGGGTTTATAAAAAAGTCACGAAACTCGATTCAAATCTCGTTTAATTAAATTTAAATAAATAATGCGAATGAAAAATTGCATAAAGTTTGAATCGTCGAGGAATCTAAAAATATCGATTTGACAGAATTCTTTTTTTCGCAATACAAAGTCGTTGCGTCAGTTTGCATTAATTTAAATCACAAAATTACATCCAAAATCGTAAATGACGAACATTTCGAAAAAAAAAAACAAGAAAAACATAAAAAACCTGATTGCAATTTCGTGTAATTTACGTTCGAAGAATATTAAACAGAGAAATATTAAACATTATCATGCAGATTGGACGAAATGCAGTACAAATTGAAATAGCAGCTCGACCGTGAATAACATCGAACGAAAATGTCGCTAACAATCACCGACCTCCGGCAATTAAATATATAGAGCTTTGCAACTTTCCAATATGCACGAATAATTAAATATCTCGTGGGTACTAGGATTAATGAAGGTTCGTAACAAGCGCCAATTTGAAGTCAGTCGTACCGGAGTATTACGCACGAGAAGCAAATCCAAAAATAACGAGAAAAAAAAACCAGAAAAGATTTGTTTTTTGTTTTTTCATGATTGTTTGCGATATTGACGGATCGATGAACAAAAGTGACGAGATAATAAAAAAAACGAATTGAAAATAATTTTACAGGAAAAAGTGAAAAACTTAATAAATTTGATGGAATTTTAATTAAAATGTGAATTTTTATTCGAATTTACGTGTTGCAGACTTTCAGACATGGATTTCCACATCAACCGACTGCTCTGGCGTTCGATCCGATTCAGAAACTGCTCGCCATTGGCACTAAATCGGGCTCTCTCAGAATGTATCCTTTCACTCGAGCAAAAACCATTTTTTTTCTCTCTTTCGTAAGATTTAAATTTTTTGTCACTTGATTATTTTCCTTGACGATAAATTTGAATGATAAAGTTTGGGAAGACCTGGTGTGGACGTGAACATAAAACACGATGGCGGTGCGGCTGTTATACAATTGCAATTCCTCATCAATGAGGGAGGCTTGTTGTCCGCAACAGCGGACGATACTCTTCATCTCTGGAACTTTAGACAAAAAATACCACAGGTTGTGCAGAGTCTCAAATTCCAACGTGAAAGGTTAGTATCCTCAAAAAATAATAATTATAATCCTTTAAATATCCAAATTGTCGTAAAGTTCATGAAAAACAAAAATCAATCAAATTTTCATGCAGAATTCGATTTTTTTAAATATTCAAAATACACATTAACATTTTTTTTTCTCGCAATAAATTTTCCACTTTTCCAACGATTTTTATGAGCATTTTATTGATTTTGGCGTTCGACGTTGCACACAGAGTTGTTTTTTTTTATTTTTCCGTATAAAACATGTTTTTTTTTGTTTTAATAGTTTGTATTACAGATACGAATGATTTCTTAGTTTCTTCCTATTAACATATGGCCTCGATGATTTCTCGCATTTTTTTTATCAAATCCAACAATTCCGATATTTTTTTCCTCAATAATTCGATGTGGGAAGGCTGGCATGTCCCTCGATACTTCGTATCACAGATCGTACATATCCTGAAAAGGGCTGCAACCAATAAAGGTCGAGAAAACCAATATTACGAGCTAGGCTTGGCGATTTTCGTCTCGGGAGATTACACAGGTCGTTCTAGCTCGTGCACAATTTTTATTCTCACAAAATACAATCATTGAAAAATGTTTGAGCGACGAAATTCGAGGGAAAATAAAAATCGAAGGAAATCATTAAAAATTGGAAAAAATGGAAATTACGTCCTTGAAAAAATTGAGCTGATTGTTACGATCCAAAGAAATTCGACAAAACGAACGACCAAACGAAGAGGGAGATATCGGTGAAAAAAAAAATGATTTTTTTCTTGCATAGAAGCGTCGAAAATTCTTTTTGGAAAAGAAACTCGAGATCGAAACAGAAAAATTAACAAAAAGAACGAATAAATAGGATAATAATGAACTACGTTGTTAAGCACCAGGAAAGCCTGTATGCACGTAAATTCATTGGGTTTTAGGAGGTTAGAGTAATGGCGAGAGTCGCCGATATGTGGTTGCAGCAGAGTCTGAGCAATATCGGTTTTATCCACTGGATAGGGAAGGCGAAGTGTACGAGGAACGTCGACCGTAACTCCTGGCTGCTTGGCCCGAAGCTTTCCTCCACATATATATATATGAGAATATTCCTCTCTCTCCCATTCTGTCTACTTGTATCTTTCGCTGTCTTTTTTCCTCCCTCATCCTTTCCAGCTTGACCCAGACCGCGAAACTGTTGTGGAATCCTCTCAAGCCACGTGTAATGTTTATTATTCGACACGAACATTAACTCCCACATGCACATAGATGCATGGAAATAATTATCCTTCAAATGGTAGGCAGCTCGGAATGTCATGAGATTCTTACAAGCCCGACAGAACCAAAATTTATATGCTGACGAAATTCTTGCTATGATCATAAAAACTTTAAGGTACTACGATAATGAAGAGTTTCACGATAATAGGAAGCAAAGTTGAATGAGCAAATAAAAGGTAGTGGCGATGAACTTGTATCACCTTGCCTTATTAACGTGAATTATTATTAATAACAATAGAGTACAAAACCATGGACTATGTGATTTTTCTGTAATAAAATTTAAATAGAAAAAAATCTCAATTTTTTAGAGAGTAATCCAGATTTTTTGATGAAACTCGATCGTTTACGTGCTTCATTTGGTGGAAAAAAAAGTTTTTATGCACGAGCCGCCGTAATTAGGAAAAAAGAGCCTGGAATTGACGTGGGAAATTCGTAGAAAATTCCTCAAGCGAAAAAAACACGATGAGATGCTTTCTGAATTTCGTTCAAACTGAAAATTGGAAAATTCTTATTCATCAGTTGATGCTTTTGCGTCTTGTTAATAATAATGATAAGATTTTTATTGTTATTCTTCACGTTAGCAAGAAATGCTGAGAAGCAAAGTTACCTTCACTATGTTCAATTTGTGCATTAAGCTTGGCGTGAGACCGTTATGAGAATTTAGGACTCATTTGACTAGCGTATTACGGTAGTTAGCTTAATTGAAATTCAATGGTTAGGGTTAAGGGGTGACGTGCGGTGTTCGCGAGCGAAATTCAAGATTTATTTATTCATAAAAAGAAAGCGTTTTTTCAATTTAAAAAGAAGAGAAGCTCGTGATTTTTTGTTATTGCGATTTAAATCGAAAAATTAGCGAGCTATGGAAATTCTGCATGGAATTTTTTTTCCGAAACGAATTTTTATTTTCGTCTTATCGACATTCGATTTTTTCCTATGAGAACAAGAGTTTTTATGGCAAATGTAAAATTCACTCGATGTTGCTCGGCTCGTGAAAAGACTCTCGCAGCCTACAAACACCGAGAGAAAAATATGAAAAATTGATTTGGCATCATAGTCCCATGTCGTCTCTCAAGAATTTTAGCAAAGCCACAAAAAATTTTCATTCCGATTGTATTGAAAATAGCGGAAAGATTTTCGGCAAAATTTTGACATTATTCGCCCAATTTAGTATGAAAAATTATCACGTATTTGGTAAAATGTCTCAGAGCGAGGCAACTATGCTGTCGTAGTAATTTTTGATAGTTTTCTCTCCGTGTATCGTATGGCAAATCTGTTAAGGTCAATGCTGCAGTTTAGCCGTGATATTCAGAGGGACTCGCGCTATTAATCCTCGTGGTTTTTGGCACAAGAAGGCCGGCATTGAGGAGGGAGTGAAGCATGAAGCGAAGAGAGTGAATCCTCGGTGGAAAAATGAGGCTGGAAGGAGAGAAGGAAGGGAGAATGTAAAGTAGAATAAATGGGGGTCGAAAAGAGAAAAAGCGAGGGAGTTGGCCGAGTTGGAATAGTGCCGAAAATCACGAGAGGCCATAATCCAGCACGCAAACAGACATAAACAGAGTGGCATATGTACACACTTCTCAAATTCCCTTAGCAAACAAGCTTTGACGTAAAGAGAGGCAAAAATTTTGGAGAGTCTCGGAAATATCTGTTCCGTTAATTGTTGGAGCTTGGCAGCGAGACTGGGGCGGCGAGGGACGAGTTGGAGGGGATGAAATGACAATAGGTTCTAACGTTTAACGACGCGAAGCTCCATAGAAGGAGAGAAGTGAGAGGAAGGGGAGGAAAAGATAGGAGATAGGGAAAAGAGAGGGGAGAAGGTCTGGAGTTTACACAGTTGGGGCCTCGGGGCCGAGGATGCTCGACGAGCGATGCGATAATATCGGGTTTCCATCGTCTGGCCGGTACTCCACCGTCCTCCCTCTCTTTTCTTCAGCCCGCTCGTTTTTATCCGCGAAACGACCAAGTTTGCTGCGTAAAACTGAGACAATGAGGAAAATTCTGTATATATACGTCGAGCTCTAGGCCAGTCCTCGGAGGGAAAGAGAAACCGATCGAGCGAAAGAGAGGAAAATTGAGAGAATGCGAAAGCGAAGAACGCACAGAAATTGCGAGGGAGAGAGAGAGAGACTTTATACCGAGTGTATACGAGGAGGGAGGGAAACTCCAGCTCGGTGGTGAAGCGAGCGGAAGAAAAGGGAGAGAGAGAGTTGGAAAATGTGTTGGAGCGAGGGAGTGTTTCGATTCCCCTTCAACGTTTGCTACACACCAAGGTTTCTCGTAGATGGACCAGTCCACATCTGCATTGATTGCAGCTATACTCTCATCTCCAAGCAACTAGTAGTTGATACCGAAACGAATTTTGTTGCTGCCTCCCTCTCTCTCGGTCTCTGGTACACTCTCTTTTTTTCCTCTTTCAGCCTCGCTTGAAGACTCTTTCGGGTTGGCACTTAAAACGCTCGGTGTCTATATTAAACCACGAGAAGAGCACTTTTCTTCTTTTGAGACACTTTTAACTCCTCATTTTTCCTCCTTTCCCCATTTTCCCTCATCTTTTTTTTTTTTTGTTTCAACTGGTAACCGGAATTTTTCAGGGACACAAAGCACCGCATTTGATGCGGTGTGAATATTTATCGTGGTGTAATTTCTGGCTTTTTCCACGCCGCAATTTTTACTCTCCATCCCCAGCACCAAACTCCTTTTTCGTATATTTCAAAATCATGATTTTTTACCTTCGTTTTTTGATGTTTTTTTTTTTTTGTTTTTCAGGATAACGTGCATGCATCTACCTCTTCAAAGCAAATGGCTTTACGTTGGCACGGAGAGAGGTAACATCCACGTGCTTCACGTCGAGACCTTCGTCTTATCTGGCTACATAATCAACTGGAACAAAGCGATAGAAGTGTGAGTTTATAAACGTACTCATACGCGCGTATATAGCGTAATATGTAAATGTATGTGGCTGTATATAGACGTACGTATGCATCAATACCCCATTTCCGACAAGTATATGCACCGGGAGGTATACGTATATGGATATAAATCTAATATAACTATAGTTGAATTGGCGGAGCTTCCGCCGGCGTGAACTAATCGTAAGTAGGACACGTTCGAAGCGAGAGCTTCTTGATATTCGCAACTGGCAAATTTTCCGCTGGCCGATTAAATCGTGGGAGAAAATATCGCTCCTCGTTTTTTTTTTTTCCGCGGCCCGTCCATAACGTTTTTTCTTTTATTTTCTTCCTTTTTTCCTCTTGAACTGAGCTTCGAGGGGGAAAAAAGTAATGAATAAGAATTTAAAGTAGCGAGAATAATTTTAATCGACGAGATAAGCCCGAGCGAGGAATATTTAAATCCGTGGAAAGGGTGGAGACGAGACTGGGCTGGGGTTGTGTGGGAAAAGCGGTTTTTGTATAGCGCAGGAGGCTCGGAAAAGGAACGTGAATATTCTCCTCAATCTTCCTCGAGCGTCGTGACAAAATATTTTTTGCCACTCTCTCTCTCTCGGTCTCTCTTTTTTCCACCGTTTTTTTTTCTTTCCCTTTTTTACGCTTGTCTGTTGTAGCGCATTATCGAAGGCCACGGTGTTGGACGGTTTTGGGTGTGGGTGTGTTTGTGTGCACATTTCCCGCGGAGACGAAGCTGCCAAGGGAGTCGTCGATGACCTCTCGGATCTCTCAACGGTCCATGCGGATCTACAATGGGCTTTTCTACGTTATAAAATTCTGCGCAGGCTTTTTATGCCTCTATCGAACCGATTTCGACGTCGAAACATCATCCGAACGCGTTTCTCAAGTTTTTTCTCTTCTTCTTCTTCTTCTTTTTACTTTTTCTCTCTCATTCTCTCTCCTTTATGAATCTTGCCGCTTTCAATTGAAGATAAAGCATCTCCTCGGGGTCTCTTTTGCTTTTCCAGTCAGCTCCAGTTTCACTCGACACGATAAACGAGATATATTTATATTTTATTTATATATCTAACCCAGAGAGCGAGGAAATAAATGAGAAACGCTTGTCGATCCTTTCTCGCGCTCTCCGGTTGCAACATCCTTTGATCATTCACAGTTGATACCCGTGATGGAATTTGGTATCGCGTGCCTGATGTGGAATGACAAGCAGCCTTGCTATTGAACCACTGGGCTCATCTCGCACGGCCTTGTACGTAACAAAGCACCAAATGCCAGAGAGAGAACCAGAGAGAGCCAGAGAGAGAGAAAGAGGAAGATAGTTGTGTCAACGGGGCGGTTATTTTCGTGCTTCAAGGGACATCCACTCATGGGCCACTGATCTCAAACAATCCTTCGCTGATTCGACGTGACTGCACTTTGGTAGCGGTACCCTGGGCTCCACTATTCTCTCTCTCTCTCTCTCGGTCTCTCTCCGGCTAACTCGACAGCTGGTTTTCCATCCAACAACGAGAGAAATACAACAAAGAACGTCACGAATGATCTTTATCAAGGACTCCGAATAATGAAAAACTGGCTCTCGTGTAACGAAAGTATACGAACGTATATTTATACGAACGTGTGTATGTCTATGGATGCGAGAGGACCGAGGCAAAATATGGCGAGCAAGGCCGAGTTAAAAAATGATGTGCACCGACTCACCGGGATAATAAACACGGGGACGCTCTGCGAGAACGGAACGTCATAACAATTACTGAAACTAAATTCACGGAGGCGTAAAGAGAGAGAAAATAAAAAAAAAACAACGAATTCTGTAGAAACGTCCGGGAGAATATGCCGGTGGGGAAAAAAAAAAACAAAATTCAATACCAATAGCGTGTGCTCGGTGAAGCGCCAAAAATTATCGGAAGAATTTCATCGATGGCAATTAGCTCGAATTAAAATGTCCTTGGTGGAATCTACAAAAAATTAAACGAGCAGAAAAATAGAACGATCCAACGAAATTAGAAGTTGATTATTCGCGGAGGTATTTCCAAAGAATTCTTTCCAACCGAGGATCGCAGTGATTCACATGATCCAAGAATATTAACTGGAAAGCAGCTGTTTAAATATTTGCCGATATTCGTTATTGGAAAACTGAGACTGAATGCCTGAGTATGAAGGAAAATACGGTCACGAGCAAAGTTCATTAAAATATTGCTGGGAATGTTGAATTTTTTGTTGAAATAGAAGGGAGAAGAGTGCGAGGTTCCACATCGTAATTTTGAGGATAAATAGCGTTTCGAAGCTGAGGAATCAATCATGAAAAGCAGCTCAGTCATGGGCAAGAAAAAGTTTAAAAAAAGCGTATCATCTTCGCGAGAGAAAAAGGGAAAATGTCTTTATAAGACGTGGAGAAATAAATCATCGATGAAATCGAGGGTGAAGGAAAGAATAAGAAATGCTGCGGTGCGTTGGCCAAATCCAGACTAGTATTATCGTCCGCAGGCACAAATCTCGTGGAAAGTTTGCAAGGAATTCGAGCGTCCCGGATGAGAGAGCTGCTGGCAAGCTGCTTATCAGAGCGCCATATATAAAGTCTACAAATCGTATCGTATGGACTTTTCACAACTGTGTATAACTTGAGCAATGTGTAGGACTTTTTCGCGTCTAACGCGGTGTATCGCTCCACTTTCTCTCTTTCTTTTCTTCTCTCTACACCTTTCTCCTTCTCTCTCTCTCCTCTTCTCTCCGCGTTGTTCTGTCTACGAAGCTATTTTCACCGGCGCTGGTGGTCTCGACACTTTTCGCGATTGCTTTACTTTTCGTTGGCGGTCGGCTATTCAATTTATTATCAATACGGGAAAACGTTCCCACGCCTTCAAAACTCCCCTGGCTCTTTCTTCCCTCGGACGGCCCAAGTTCTACAGCCGGTTTTGTTCCCACACCTGATCTAGTTTACAACTCGGTTAGTTTCCTGAAAATGTCTCACTATTCGTTTACCTTTCCACATTTCTCTCGTGCCTCAATATCTCAATATTTCCCTCCGCACGAATCCACGAGTAAACGAGCAAATATGAAAGATTTAATTTCTGTGAATATCGGCAGGAGTAGGTGCAAACGTCACGAGATTTCTTTGGAGTGGAGAATTTTCTCGGTTTGCCATGTCGAATGAATTTCACGGAAGGAAAATTGTTCCGTTTGTTTATCGAGAAGCAGCAGCCCTCGTGTCTCTCGATACAATGCCCCGAAGAGAATTGCACGTTTAGCCCGGCAATACTCGCGTCGATAACGTTTCGATGAAATAAAAAAATAAATAAAAACACACACACACACACTTTTCCGCCTCTCACGATTTCTCATTCGTTACATACTCACGAGGGACTTTTTCTCATCGCAACGATAATTGCTTTCGTACGTCGATGCATTTATATTTGTTTTTTTATCCTCCTTTTTATCGCTCCGTATGTCTTTCGCAGTTTTTTATGAATCGTATTGAAGCGATATACAAACGGATATGCGAGGGTGATATTGGAAAAGGGAATGGTTGATTGTGGCTCAGCTACGTTTTCACCCTAATGCATAGGCCATCTAGCTAGAAACCCAACCCTCTATTCCCTCTTCTGTTTACCCTCGTGCTCTCTTTCTCTCGTCTACTTTTTTCAGTGTGTTTCCCTATTGTGAGCTCTCGTTAGTCCGAGGTCACGAAAAAGCCCCCTGGTCCTTCTATTTCAAAGCATTCGACCATGCCGCGAATTTTCCTCAACCACAGGATACCGACAAAGAGTAAGAGAAAAGGGAGAGAAAGGCGAAGCTGAAAAAAAAACGAAAAAAAAACTGAGAGAAAACAAAAACGCGTCGTACACTTTGGGGCTTTCGGTTAGAATTTCCTCATTCCCCCTGCAATCCTCGACCTTGTAATCATTCTTCAGGGAAAAACGCTCACTCCTCTATCAAAGCTTCCAATCGATGTGTAATTAATGATAAAGAAATGAGACCCGAGAAGGACGTAGAGAGGAAAAAGTGACTAATGGAAGAATATTGGACTTTTTTTTATGCTTTTTTTTTTCTTTCATTCTACTGGAATCTCATCCTCTCACAGAGATGTGGAAATTGTACGGTTGCATGTAGCTCGTGTTGATGAAAGGGCTCTCGCCAAATTATGCATGTAAATAATACCTCTGCAGAACACAACGAGAATCTTACCTCACGTATGTCCTTCTTTCTCTTTCTCCTCCTAACAGTCTGCTGCAATTTTACAGATTGCACACTGTACCCAGCGGCGTATAATGCATGCACTTCTCTCTCTCTCTCTTTCTTTTTGTTTCGGACCCTTTTGTCCCAGAGTTGCACTTTCAGGTTGCATTATCGGTAACGGGTATACACACGTGCCTTTGAGAATATATAAAACGCGTGTGTGGACGTCCGTCGGGGTCATGCTCAGCCGTAATATCAGCAACCTCCCTCCACACTTCACTCCCTCATTCTCCTCTCACCCCCCAGATCAATAAACACTGGATATAGTGTACGGTAAGCTGGGAATATTTTGGCGGGGCTCATCATGCGTTAAACGTAAACCGATATTTCCCATAGCTATTAGAAAGCTTCAAGGAAAATAGTTTTCCTTTTTTCTTTTTTTTTTCGGAGTGTCCAGTCTCATCGAAAAATTCGCTGACCAAAATTACGCTCCGGCAAACTCAACCAGCTTGCAAATTTTTCGTCACTGCTGTGTCGGCCGAAAGTACCAAAAAAAAAAAACCATTTTCCGGGCACATGCTAATTTTACCGACTCCGGTGGGCGACATTTTTGCTCTCACGATTCGGCCGTGTTTGCTCAAATTCCTTACTCAATAGCAGAAGGTTCCATAGTCATAAATTCTAGTTGACATTCTGGGTCAATAAGACCCCAAGGGTGAGGATTTCACTTACAAAAGTTTTTCAATCAGTTCGACTCAAATTTTCCGTTTTTTGGACAGTTTCCATAATTTTTCATTTTTTGAGAATATTATGTTTTTTCGATTGAAATAAATGAATTTTTGAATGTTTCAGATCAAGGAAAACTCATCCCGGAGCTGTGATTCATCTCAGCGACAATCCATTAGACTTGAGTAAGGTGAGTGAACTAAAGAAGCAGCGTGTCAAGCGCAGCAATAGGTTCGAGCAAGTGGCGAGAATTATAAAAAAAAAAGAAACGAGAGAAAATCGCAGTCGTACATACCCGCGGGAAATCAACGCGTTTAAATTCGTCGTTGGAACGGCGTTGAGGCTTGATTGCAATTCGTGCGAATACAATGAGTCTCTGTCTTTTACATTGCCGCAAGTAACGCATTAATTTCCCTCGAGTAAACGATAATTACGGGAGCTCGAAGATTATTCGGTTAGCTTTGACACCGTGAAGTATATTTTTCATCATGTGCACATGGGGCTTCGGATTTATTCGATTTTCAACACTTTTATTCGTTTAATCAATTTTTACCCATTCCTCGAGAAGCTGCAGTCTAACGCAGCAGGTGAAATTAAAGAAAAGGAAAAAAAACAGGATTGTTTTTGCGAACGCACCCCACGCGAACTTAAAAAATGAGCTTTTTTCCGGATTTCAGTCTGTGAATGGATTTTCCATGGAGTAAATATCCATTAAATCAGATTTATCAGACATCATTCTCTTCCTTATGAAAAAATGAAGAAAATGGTGTATGAGAAAGTCTGTTTATCGGCATGGGGCTGGTTTTATGATCCAGAAATGCGTGGGGTGCGTTTGAAGGAAAAAAAAAAGAAATGGTGAGGCGTAGCGTTAATAATATATCGACGAAACAGGTTTTTCTTACAAAGGGTTTGTTTGAAAAATGAATGTTGCAGATTTTGATTGGCTACGAGTCCGGACAGGTTGTGTTGTGGGATTTGAAATTGAAATGTGCCGAGTGGAGATGCCAGACGGACGAGCCATTACGTTCGATATCTTGGCATCACGAGGGCAAACAATTTATGTGCAGTCACACCGATGGATCGCTCTCAACTTGGGTATTACGGACGGTCAAACCTCTTAACGTGAATCACCCGCATGGTAAGACGTTTTTTCCACCAACGTTGAAATATCGTTTTCCATCCATAACCAAGTAACCCAAACCCATTTGGGACACTGCTCCGTAATTAATGCGACCGACATAAATCCCCTCCTCGCCTTTTCCCCTTTGCTCTGTATTCTTTTTCTATTCTTCACCGAGATAAAAAAGTTTTCCAGTCCATCTTGTGGCTTCAAGACACCGAGTGATTCATTGAACTTGGGGTGGGGGGAACTTTTTAACGTTGCAGCTAAAACTACCAAGGATGGCGAACCAGAACCTTGCAAACCGATTCAAAAAGTCGAGTGGAAGTTATCGAGAAACGGGTAAGTGTCATCCGATCGTTTTCGGTCAAGTGGAACTCTTTTTGGTTGATCTCCGTCAAAGTCCTCATTTCAAACGAGTAAATAAAGTGCGAAAATCCTCGAGCCTCCAAAAAATGCAATTCAGTGGCAAGAATTTAGGTCACTGTCCGGAAGCTTCACATTTTCCACGAAAATTCTTCATTTTTCCAATTAAATCGAACCGTTTTGCCCGCGGTTATCGAAAGTGTTCGCTGTGGAATTTCAGAGTCACCAACGATCCAAATTTTCCAATTTAAACATTCACTCATCGTCGATTCTTCCATTTTCCCGAACTCTTTTTTTTCCTCATTTTATTTTTCCTAACCCACGTTGTCGGAATGGAATAACATATCGTTCGCGATCGACAATTTATAGACGAATAAAATATCAAATCCTCGGGCGAAAAGTCACGTATGACTTTTTAATTGTTTTTACTATTTTCAAGCCACGAGGCATCGACATGCAAAATTCATTCCTCTTTATTTTTAAAATTCTATCAATCCATACGAATATTTTTCACGAGATTCATCGCAGTCGTGGAGACTTATCAATTGAGCAAACCCACGTGGAATAGATTACGTTAATTGATAGTTATGGGAATGAAAAAGAAAAAACGAGAAATTGTCGTGGTGCGAAAAAAAAAATAAGGTAGAAAAGATATGAAGCGAGCGATGATAATTGAGGGGACGAGAAAAAATCGTTCCACTTGACATACGACGTTGAACAAACATTTACATGGACAAGAGAGAATAGTTTATACATTTTTTTGATCGAACGATAAGGGTGAGGAGAAAATGACGAAAAAAATGTGTGATTTTTGGCGACAGAGAGGCATACGTCATATTTTCCGGGGGTCTGGCTTACGACACTACGGGACGAACGCCAAGTATCACAGTTATTCAAGGAAAAACGACAACGGTCCTGGAAATGGAACACAACGTTGTTGACTTTATAACTCTGTGCGAGAGCCCATGGACCAGCGGTACGTAAAACGAAAAAAAAAAGAAAACAGAAAAAGCAACAAACACTCCAACGTTTCTACGATTGGTTTTTCCCAGGATATCCCATCGGGAAATTGAATGTTTTGCTTTCTCGAACATCACCAGCACTGTTTTTCGTAGGAGAAGCGTTTTTTTTCACCGGATATTTATACCAAAGTGCAAAACCGAGTCACGGAATCCTATCGGAACTAAAATTTCCGGATGGCTGCGTCTATATTTGATGAGCAGTTATTTGGCCAGCGATTTGTTTTGATTAAACGAACAAAAAAGTGAAAAAAATAACGAATCTCCGGGACTTGACTAAATGGCTACACATTGAGCTTAAATTCTCAGTGCACGATGAAAGTGGAAACTCACATGATTCATTGAATATTGTTTTTTTTTCTTGTCAACAAAATATAGAGATATGGGAAAAGTTGGAGCCCAGAATTTTGCAGGAATGTATCTCTACAACAAAATTGATTTTGCAGATTTTCAGGATCCCTACGCAGTGGTAGTTTTGCTACAGAATGATCTAGTGGTGATAGATTTATTGACACCAGGTTTTCCATGCTTCGAGAATCCATATCCGATGGATTTGCACGAATCGGCGGTTACGTGTTGCGCTTATTTTGCCGACTGTCCGTCGGATCTTGTACCTGCGTTCTACTCGGTTGGCTCAAAGTCACAAAAGAAAACAGGCTTCAGCGAAAAAGAATGGCCAATATCGGGGGGCGAGTGGAGTCCAAATTCGAGCAGTTACAATGAAATTATTCTTACTGGGTCAGTAGTCAATTTTTTCATTATTTGAACCAATTTTAAACTTTTTAATTGGAGGAATATTTAATTGATGAATTTTGTGAAATTTGCTGAGAGTTGACGATAAAACAAGAAGAAATGTTGTTGATGGTGAAGGTTGAAAACGAAGCGCTATTTCGACATTGAAACATGACGAAGATTTGTATTGTTACAGACACGCCGATGGCAGTATTAAGTTTTGGGACGCGTCGGCTGGTTCTCTCCAAGTTCTTTATAAATTAAAGACGGCAAAGTTGTTCGAGAAGAGCAGAACTCGTAGCATAGACACGGAAGAGGATCCTCTTGCTATCCAGCTAATGTTCCTCTGCCCGGAAAGTCGGAAGTTAACCATCGCCGGTGCTGGTCGACATGTTGTTTTATTCAAATTTAAGAAGGTCGAGAGCACATCGGAAGTTGTGGTGAGTTTCACCGGAATCCCTTGCACCAGCTACAAAACCCATCAGCTTTTCAAACTCTCTTCCTATTGCACTTCTTCCTCATTACGTATTCGGGATGAATATGAATCTGTGATCAAGCTGGCTACTCGAATATGAACTGGTCGATTGGGCGACACTACTCCCTGCATTCGAATTCATAAATACGTAACTCTGAAAAGACTACGACTCGGCTCGACTGTTTGTTTTTCATATGAACCTTTCTTTCTATTTTTCTCTCTTTCTATTGTTCACCAGCAAATGAGGAAGAATATTCTTTTCATAGAAAAATCAAAATTGCACGCCCAGCTCATCGGCAACAAATATTAACAATAAAAATTTTGACCACGGAAAAAAAATGGTTTGGAACAAAAAAACTCACCAAACCTAATGCTTTGTTTATATGAAAAGAAATCCATGGAAAAAGGAGATGAAAATCACATTACGATTGAAATTGTTTTTTTTTTCGTTGCACGGGATTCAATATTTCATTTTCCTGAGTGGAAATATTGCTAAAGTCGAAAGAGGGAAAAGCTTGCGTCATGAAAATGGACGATTTGTTTAAATGGGAAGAAAAATAGCTGGGTGAAAATTTTTCAGACTCTCGACATATCGATAACTTCAGACGGTGGGAAGGAGACCGAGGGTTCACCCGAACGTGATTCCCAGCCGTGTATTCCAGGTACGGAGGAATCGAAGAATCACCCAAACGAGAGTAACCATCCGTTGAAGGTCCGTGGGGGTTTGCAAAAGAGAGCAGCGGGCTTCCAAGCGACATTAATTTGTTTGACGTCAGGGGCTAACGGCGAACAGTGTGAAAATATAACGGCGCTCAGCTTAAATTCATCCTATGGCCTGTGAGTTTTATATTTCGTGATAATCGATCATTGAGAAAAAAAAACCCTCAAATTCCAACAGATTCCAAAGCGGAGACTAAAAATTCCATTATCCGCGTAGCCTGTGTTGACACACTGGGTCTGAGAGACCCGGATTAATTAATTTGTCACCGGCAACGTTTCTCCGCCGGGATGACCGATTTTTGAAAAACTGTCATAAGACTATTTTCCGGGTCAATTTGACCCAGTGTGGCAATGAGTCGACAAAATTGAATTTAATCAACAAAAAGTTTAATGCGACCATTTCGATTTTTGTGCTCTTCAGATTAGCTTATGGAAATGAATCCGGTCTAGTTATTGTGGATATTGTACAAAAAGTGACGCTGCTCGTAATGAGTACCGGAGATTTGGGAAGCTCGACCGATCCGTATCAGCGTGCTCTGAGGAGTCCGAAAAAGCAGGACGATTCAAAGCGAGAAAACGACGACAAGGCGAGAAGTCCGAGCATAGATCAGGTAAATTTTTCATTATTCAACTCCAAGGGCTTTCACATACATATATTAAATCCTATCTCTGTATTATCCCTCTTTGCAAGTCCGTGTTTGACCTTTCAATATTGATATATCGATATATACGTACATATATTCCTTAAAACAAAATATATGTATATATCAACGAACCCTGGATCAGTCGCTAATATTATTATTATTTTTTTAGACATCTCGAAATATTCGTTATTATAGCATAAACCTTCGAGCTTTTCTCCTCACGATGTCATTAGGTTACTTAGGCCTAACGTGATTCGAATTCTCACCGATTCGAATTGGAAATTTCCACTTTCTAGATCCATAGATTTCTAGAAAAATTCTGTAGCCACGTTGCGATTACAAATTATTATCGAAACGAGCAGATTACTGTTACGCAACACCTATTTAGGGCCATTGTTGTCTCGTTAGATCGAATAGTCAACGTTTATAAATAGAATTCACAGTCTGCAAACTTCGGAGCTCAACTTGCAATGAGAAAAAACGAACAAACGAAAAGAACCCAGATACGAGCAGGAAGCAGGTTACGTGCGAAACGGTGGAGGTTACTTCACAATTATGGGCACAATGTTTTTTCGCTATATCGACGAAACAATATGAAATCTCGTAGGCACTTTGATCGGTCTTATTTCTACAATCGCTGCATGAGAAAGTGATCGACAACTATTGGTTACACTTGTCATTTTCCATATTCAGAGGAAACGGTTTTTTTTCTCTCATTGATTTATCGAATTTTTGCACTTTTCCCTGTGAGATTCTCGATTTTTTTCAATCGCCGCACACTCGCTGTTGGTGCTGGGAGATAAATGATATATGTGAATGAGAACGGATGGTTATTGGGTTTTATTGCAGCTTGTCTCGTTCACCAAGTCTGCATCAACGCATTTCATTGGAAATACAAAGAAATTTTCGTCTTTAACAAAATTCATCATTTTGAGTGGAAACAAATGGCTAAATTTTGTCTCTGTGCTTACATCGTTGCTTGGAGTTTGTGTTCACAGCTTTATATGTGCATGTGGCAGCGAGAATCTCGGAGCAAGATTCACACGAATTTCCCTTCGAACTAACAAAATCAATTTCATTGCAAAATCGTAGAGAACAATGATCCAAAATTTGCAGTGCGTTCCTCCGCAAAGTTTTTGTGATTGTTTCATAATTCCAAATTTCAAAACCAACTCATGATTATCCAGGATTTTTTCTTTCACAAAAATGCTATCATTCGTTGAGAAACAATGAAAACAAAATCGACCTTTCGTCAATCGTTTGCCATTCGAACGAGCTCGCAATGGGATGAACCAAAAAATTTCAAAAAACGAACAAAAATGAAGTAAAAAGGCGACGAACGTTTCAATTTTTCTTGGCCCAGTTCCACCCGGAATCGAGGTTTCAAAGAAAAGAGCCGCGTGGTCAAGGTTTTTTCTGGTTAGTCCGGAGATTTGAGATTCAGGGACAGTCACTGTACAGAAATTATTGGGTCCTGGAGACCCAGATTCTCCTGTACTAGAAATCGAGACTTAACGGAAGTCAGAGAATTTATCATCGGCCTTGAGAATGCTGTGATGGTTCGATCTGTCGAATCGGACCTCGCAGTATTTTTTTCGTTATTCAAATAAAAAGAATTTAAAAAATATTTCCTACCATCGATTTAATAGAAAAAAAAATGACAGACTAACCAAATTCATCATCCTGAGCCCTCGGCCAAAGATTTGGAATGCTAGCAAACGTGAATTCTCATCCTAGTCGAATATTCTGGTACCCGGCGCGTTTTTCGGAAATAAACATTTTTTTCCCTCCGACGTTTGCCGAAAATTTGAAATTCTACATGAAACTTTGAACCCGTCGTATTGCTTCCGAACGAGATTGATCGAGCTCACAAAAATACTAACAATGATCAGGAAACATGTTCCCTGATTGAAATAAAACGATAATGCACCAATAGATGAAGAACGTGAGATTCTTTAGAGAAATGTGTGTAGAAGAAGCATCGTGTGAGAAGCAATGTTAGACACAACAAATACATGAACCATACACAAGCTTGCCAAACACCGAGCTTATAAGTGAAGCCTCAAAAATATGAAACAAAACAGAACGATAAAAATCGAAGCTTAACGAATTGCTATAAGAAAATATCTCGAGATATTCATCATTCACGAAAACCATATTTTCTGTACGTTTTCCTTTTTGCAACTCGATATATCGATGAGCCACACCGAAACGTAATGTCTCGCAGATTAACGAAAATCAAACTACACGCATTTAGTCGTTCAAGAAGCTTTGTACGTTGCACTCGCTTTGTTATTATTATTATTATTATTATTTCTGATAGTAAATACATACAAACACGTGCATGGCCCACATTCGAAAAATCTTGGTAAATAAATTTAATCTCAGAATAAAAATCGCCGTATTTATGAGATAGTAAACCCACCAGCGGGAAATGCAAACTCGAGATGAGAATGGAGCGATAACGCGTTCGTAATATTCGCGAATATTCAGCAAAAACAAAAAATTCTCGATCTTACGGATAACGCGATTCTGTGTGGCATCCCCTAGCAGTAAAAAACCAAAAACCCTTTTTTACCAACCCCTCGTTTGCCCGCGTATCATGCAATTAAAAAAAAAAAAAAACACACAAATTAAATCAAGAAAATACGAGAGAAAAAAACTATTTAACGGAAAATACATTTTCTACGTTAGATAAATAACTTTACAGCGAGAACATCGACGATGGTAAAAGGTGACAACAACAGGAATTTTTTTAGCATCACTGCATGATCGTCGCTAAATATCGTTTCCTTTGCTCTTGTTCTATGTCCGTTGCTTAAAATCGTTTAAGGAAACTTATAAAGTTTTCCTTCTCCATTTGAAACGCAATCGAAAATGAACAATTCGAATTATTTGGAAATTTATTTCTGCAGACTGTGCAGTTATTCCTTTCAGAAGTCATTTCCTAGTCCAAAGTTTCTGGACTAAAGATTTTTCCAATCATTTTAATTAACAAAAAAAAAGAGAAAAAAAAATTCGGTCATTTCAAAATAATTCCAAGGAGTCGTCCATTTTCGAAGCGAGTAAGAAACCGTCCATGAAAAAAAGTGTGTATCCAGTGTGTAATAATTGTTCTAGCGCATGAATTTTCTTGTTAAACGATTTGCTCAATCGCTGCTGGTAGAAAATCATTCGAGTGGGTGTATGATTTGAAAAAAAGACAAAAAGTAATTACAGCGTTCAGAAAAGTGGAGGAGGCGCCACACAAAGGTTAACGAATCGAGAAAAGTGACGGCAAAGTTGCTTGCGGAAGGAAGTTTATCACGGGCAAGTTTGTTCGTTAGGTACGAAGTAGACACCCTCGAAAAATTTCTAGCTCGTGGAAGGTAAAGCCATTTCTCACAATCAAGTTTATTTCTACAGTCTCGAAGAGTCATTGTTTTCCCATGAACAAAAATGTCTATGAGCATCTTAAGTCACTGAATTTCTAATGCTCAGGCACAGGGGAGAAAATAATGAGAAATTTTTGTAATTATTGTATGACGAGTTGTCTGCACTCTTCTCAGAGTAATATCGCGAGGGAAACAGGAGAATAAAATTTAAAAAAAACTGATTCAGTTATGAAAATCGATGAAACGCGTTTGGGAAGTGACAAGTGACCATGTGATTGCGATATTTCTCATAGAAAACACATAAATGAATAATGTATTACAGAGGAAAGTGAAGGGTGCAGTGGATGCTTGACGTTTGTTAAAGAAAATAAAAAGGAGGATAGACTTTAGTTGGCAAAGAAAAAAGGAAAAAGAGGAGAAAGAAACGTAGCAAAACGAAAAGATATTAGGCCATTGACGAATCTATATTACTGACCTATGTCTTAGCCCCACTTTGAACTGATTGACTGTGCACACGTGTGTGTACTGTACATGCTAGATCAACCAGACACAACGAGATACGACGTCAGAAAGCGAGTCTATGTTAACGACATTAGGGGATAAGCCAGCGTCCAATCAGCAGAATCAGCAAATTTGGCAAAATCAGCAAGCAGCTTTAAACGAAGAGAGTCTGTTTGGCACGTACGATAATCGTGATAGCAACGAAGATTCGAGCAGGGAGAATCGTAAACCTGGCAATCAAATAACGAATCATGAAGAAGTATCTGAGATAACACGTAAGACCTCACCGTGGAAGAGACAATTCAAGAGACAACTCAGCAGAGTCGATTTGAAAATCAAGCATACCTTCACACCTTCGACGTCCTCAGCGAACAATGGGGTACTTGTATGATTTTATGTCAACAGCTTAGAAACAAAAACAACCCAGCACTACCAGCCTTACGATTTTGTCTGTTGAGAGCTTAACAATATTTTTTTTTTTTTCAATCGGGAAAAGAAACGATTAACAAAAATATACAATCGAGACGAACAGACGAACGAGCTTACGACGTTGTGCGTTGACTAATGTTACTACTCGTATCATTGACGATATTATCGTTGCTGCTGCTGCTGTTGCTGCCACTAAAAAAAAATACTAACACTGAGGGTGCACAAGACTTTTTCCAGCATGAATCCAACTCAAGCTACGAATGCGTGCTTCTAACTTGATTTTTTTTTCTTGAGGTTGTCCCAGCACACTAGTCGAGGGCTTCAATTTTCAAATGGTCTGTCATTTCATTTTTTCAAGCTTTATTAATGGACTTGCAGTAGAATTAATTAACTCAACAAATGCTGCATCGTTTCGCCCTGAAAACCTCCTTTCCCGGAGGTCATTTCTTTTTGCAGCATGTCAGGTTAAATATTCAACAACTTGTGCTCATTTTTTTCGACATGCCGTTCCCAAAATTGTCACAAATATTCCAGGGTAGAAATTCATTTCTGTTACTCGACTGTCGAAGCCAATTTTTCAATTTATTATTTTTCATAAAAATTGGATATTCGGACGTAACGTTTTGATTATCTCCACAGCTCTGGAATTTTCACAATATTATTTCGATCCTTTAACCCTTCGTTACCGTTTCCCAGCAGAGTTAACGATTTTCATTATTCGAATGTGAAATCAAATATCAAATAAATTCAAAATCATAATTTCAAGTTTGACAAGTTCGAATTTCTCAGTATTTTCAAAAACAAACGAATTTCGTTGTTTTTGGTTTGACGTCGACCGACAGGCCGCTGGTGACGAACGGAAAAAGCACGTCCGGGTCAAATTGACCCAGTGTCCGAACGAAGGGTTATTAATTTTAATTTGATTTTTCGAGGAGATAAAAATGCATAAACGCTTTGATGCTTCTACCATTAAGGTGTTAATGTTCGGGTAGTTACAAGCAGTAGATTTTCAAAGATTGCTTCCGGGACGTTTTTTCATTGCAACGAGCGCCATGGGTAACTTTTTTTTTTTTGTAAAAAGCATGCAAAGTAAAGATTAGTGGAAAAGAAAGAATCAATGGCAAATTTAACAGGAAAATGCTTTCTGCAGTGGTTATTTATGAGAAAAAATCTTTCTCGACTTATTTTTTGTTTATTCACTTTGCTCGTATACAAATTTTGGATGACGTTCCAATTAAAATTCTATTGCAAACCAAAAAACTGCACAACTTTCGGTTCACGTTATTTTGTCCAGCAATTTCATCCAAAATATAAAACAAAAGTATGATCAGCTATGTCAAAATAGACGAACGTAAGCCTCGGCTGTAGAAATTTTAATTAAGATGCTCTCCTTCAGGAATTGTAGGAAAAAAATCAAAGTTTGAAGAAAAAAAATGTCCAGACATAAAAATCCAGCCACTGACCCTTAAAGTATACTTGCCGGTAGGAACCTCAAAACTTTAGGGGGTTCAGACA
The DNA here is from genome assembly GCA_037952995.1 of Hyposoter didymator. NCBI lineage: Eukaryota > Metazoa > Arthropoda > Insecta > Hymenoptera > Ichneumonidae > Hyposoter > Hyposoter didymator. The sequence goes on along the minus strand of JBAJMU010000006.1, from coordinate 10,821,309 downwards.
GCCTGAACGATCAATAAATATTTGCCATCGAACACATTGTTGTTGAGATTTTTCCGAAAAATGTTTCCAGCACGAATTTGAATTTCGAGATTAAAAAATTTGAAATTTTTTTAAAAAGTCGTTTGGCAGTATACTTTGAGGTTGAATCAACGACTACGTTGTGCTGCAACGATCTCAACATCATCGAGAGAACCCCCGAGCTTTTCAAGTTTTATTGAGATTTTCTTAGCCCACGAAAACAGAGTAAAAATGGATGATAAAATTTTCAAGAAATTTAGTGACCGAGAAAAGGTTAATTGCTAAAGAAAATGAAGGAAAATAAGAAGTGACGAAAAAACGTAGAAATGTATGATCGTAGGGTAAAAAGCGTGTTTACATTGAGGCATAAATAAGTGAGAATACATAACGGGATTGCACGAAAAAACAAACAGGCGAGCAACAATCCACAGCAGAAGCAAACGTTGTCGACATTTTATTGCAACACATCGGAAATACCGGAAACGTCGAGAACGAACGAAGGAAGAGCGGAAACGGATACGTGCTTGGTGGGGCAGCGGTGTTCGCCACAGGGCGAAAAAGCGAGTCCCGATGCGAGTGGAACAGCAACGACAATGGGAGCAGGCTCATCGATGGGATCGAGCGCAAACAATAGTGGCGATAACGATAAAAAAGGAGGAGGAGGAACAGAATCAGAGGGATCGAATCGAACGAGTAGTAGCAATAACGACGTATCGGCTGTACGACCAATAGATTTGCCCTTGTTCGAGAACGGTGACAAGATCACAGAAATGAAGAAAATGTCAAAAGCTAAAAGCACGAAGACGCGTTTGTTGTCAGTGCCGAATATTAAGTATCAAAAGAACGAGGGAGCATTAAGTTCATCGAGAAACGAGGATAATACGGGGGTCGAGTCTTTTGCCGGAAATCTAATGAGACGAATCAGTAAGTTTTTTCAAATCCAATGTAGCCAAATTAGCAGAGTGTATTGAAAAAAAAAACTGTTTTTTTTTCTACTTTTTTTTTTAATCATGTTTTTCCGTTTTTCTACAATTAGAAAAATGCATAACTTGCGTGTCATGTTAATCTTCCGTTCTTCTACTTTGTCTTCGTTTATTCGTTCGTTCTGTTTTTTGGACTAACATGCGAAAGTTAAAGATACAATCTAGCGTTCGTGTCTCTCGAAACTAAATAGACGTGGGATGTGTGAGTGAATCTAGTGACGTACGTTTTAATTAACAAAAATGTCCTTTTTTCTTTTTTTTTTTTTTGTTTCTTCTGTTTTTCTGATTTTCATCTCTGTCATAAGCATACGTGTATATGTATGTGTGGTATGTGGAATATTTAGTCTGATGTTTATTCATTTTTACTGACTCATTCATCCACCGAATACTCTGAAAGGTAAACATTTGAGCTGCTGCTGTACAAGCCGTTTTTTCCACCGGGCTTTTTGTTCGACATTTATTTTTTCCTCGCTCGAGAATAATGTCGGAAAAACGCATCGATGTTGTGTCGAAAAAACGAGAGAAATGTCTTTTTTATAACACAGCATCCGATCACATGTTTGTCATGGACAGCATGCGGCTAAAAATGTGTGTACGTGTTTATTGAAAGAAAAAACTTTAAAAAATTCTTTAAACGATCGTCACGGTCGGTCTTTTTGTCGTCGATTTGTGAAAAATGAAAACCGCTCGAGAATTTTTGTTCCTCGGGACAGGTCAGGGGGTAAGAACAAGTGCAACGAATATTACCGTTTTATGATGGTGGCCTCTTGTCAATCTGCCACTAGGTCGTACAGAGAAAGGGCCTAGGATGCTCGTAGACAATTTTCTTAATGGAAAAAAAAGATCCTTCAGGTTTTATCAAGCAGGAGAGCTCCTCGAGAAAAAACAAATGAAAAATCGACCATGCAACGACGAGCGAGACGAGTGTAGAGTCTTAAATGAATAGTCAGTCAATCAGTTCGGTTCGGGAGTAAAAAAAACAAACACATTCATGTTAATTTCTGAAAAAAAAATTTGGGAATGGATTGGATGGATTTTATTTTTCCTAATTTCATGATTGTCGTTGCCTGGAATTCGCATCCTCGGAATTTTTGTTCAATACTATTTGTGCCGCAGCATATGATTTTTTTTTTTTTGCAAAAGTTGAGAAGAGAGCTTACGAAAAATCATGTGGCATACAAAATAAAGAGAAAAATACACACGAATTTGTATCGATGTGCCCGAGGAGAAACGAAGAGACGAATCCGAGATCCGCAGAAAGAGAAAAAATAGAGAATGAGAGATTGAGAAAGAGAGAGAGCGAGGGGGAGAGGGAGAAGAGAAAAAGAAAGAAATCGTGATTCTACAAATATTTCTTTTTTCCAGATATATGAAAAAATGGTCCGATTGTCTAGGAGAATCACGTTATGTTTGCAAAACTGGTACACGTTTATAAAGGTAAATTCGTAAAGAAAAATGCCTCGCAAAGAAAGAGAAAAGCGCAAAAAGTCGAAAAAAAAAAAAAAACATAAAGCTCGTTGCAAATAATGCATCAGATTAAAAATGTCGAATAAATAATGATAATGAATAATGAGCTAGGAGCTTTTTGGAGTCTGTTTAGCTTAGCGTACCTTGTCTACCCCCTTAAAGCCCTTGATTTACAAAACCCCAAGCCCCCAGACCTTTTGTGTGTTTTGCCAGGTTCGATGATGTTTGTTTTTTTTAGGAAAACGACAAGCGATCGTTCATTAAATTGAATGTACCGAGTGGTCGATTATAGAAGAGTGCAGACATATGTTGATCATGCGATTTTATATTATTCCATCAAATATATATATATATATATACATACATGTATATACATCAATCATATATGTATACATATATGTATATGAGTTATTTTTTTGAATTAGATGATGACCAAGATGAAGGCAAGAGTAGTCGATAGGCGATGATGCTAATAAATGTGTAGAGGGTGCCTACTAACGTAGAAAAGTAGAAGTTGAGTATGCAGCGTGCGTAGATTTTACATACTGATACATAAACACCATTCTGACATGAATTTTTCGTTCATAAAAAAAAAGAACCGAAAAGATTAACGGAGAATGGCGATTTCATCGATTTTCTAAATTTTTGAAAAAAAATCATTCATTCAACAATTACCAAAAGATAAACGATTTTCTTTAAAATGAAACCAACAAAAATGGTGAATCATAATTTATCTTGTTTGATAGTATATGAATAAATATTCTGCATGAATTGAGTAACGTGAGTAGTGTAAAATAATTGATTTTTAATAGGATTTTTCTTCTCGATGCTAAAATCTCCTTCACTTCCACATTATGACATATTTCAGTACACGTAGATTTTTACTTTCGTTTACATTGCTTATTGCAGCCTCTTTATCGTTTATCGTGTAAAGCGTTATTTCAAACTTAATTCTTCTCGTTTCCTTGAAAATTGTTCAATTTTCTACTACGTACATTGATAATATGCTATAAGAATAATAATGATAATAATAATAATAATATTACACAGAACAGATATTCTATTTCTCGACGGACAAAACTGTGATATTTGTAATCTTCGTTTTTGTTGTTGTGGCCCACCAAACATGAATTTTCCTCTTTTTTTTTGTTCATCTTCTTCTTCAACCACCAAATACAAAAGCGTGAGGATACCTATTGTACTTCAACACTTTTTCAGGTTCAAATCAATTTCGCGGTCTTCCCTGACAGCAAGTTTGATTCAGGTAAAATTAAGGTTTCACGACTTTTTCGTTCACCGCCGAGAGAGAAAGGGAGAGAGAGAGAGAGAGCGAGAGAAAGAAAGAGAGAGAGAGGGAGAGTGAGAAAAAAGAGAGTGATAGAAGAAGAGAGAGAGAGAGAGAGAGAGAGAGAGAGAGCGAGTGAGAGAGAAAGAAATAAATGAAAAGGGAGAATATTTGGAACATCATGGCAATGAGCGCTCTTCTAATTTATTTACTTGTTATTATTATTATCATAGTTATTATTCCGTTATTTTTATATTATTATTTGATATTGCTCCATTGATAAGCACTCCCAAAAAACAACAACGATTATTGGAAATAATCGTTTTCAAGAGTTTTCTTATTTTTTCTTGAATTTTTATCCAGTCGCCAAATGCAAATATATATTTTTGTTGTTTTGAACAAAGTTACACAGCGCAATACCACGTTGCTTTGTAGGATAATTGATAACTTAGCTTAGAATTTTGCTTCTTCGATCTATTTTCGATCCAATTGTAAAACATTTATTCTTGACAATCTTTTTGATATTTCATTGAATATTATTATTGAATCGTACGTGTATTTCTGCATATCGAATTATTATTGTGCTGTTTCGATAATGACTGTTGCACAGCAACGTTCTTTGGTCTCTAATAATGTTTCAATTTATACAATATTATCGGAATCTCTATCATTATTTATACGAAATTATTTATTCTGTCGACTAATTACACGAGACACACACACACACACAATTATAATTAGCTTGCTTCGGTATTATTTCTTGACGTTTGCCTAAATCGATGTAGAGGACGTTTCGATAACTTTTGAATTCTCGATCCCTCACTCTTTTTGCATTTCGTCGGAATTTTCTTCTTCTCACTTTATTACTCTTTCGCGTTCGGACTGCGAGGATTTTAAATTTTGTACAAATTTGGAAAGTTCACATTTTGCACATAAAAATTTCTCCACAATTCAAACTTTTCTCCCGCTTACGAAACAACAATTGAACGTGCCCGGAGTAGCTTAATCAAAAATCCAACAAAACACGTGGCTACTTGTATATTTTATAGAAAAACATGGGAAAAATTCGACAAATGGAAAAAGTGAATGTTTGGAAATGTAAAAGTGCGACGAAACGTCCCATACATACGAGTGTACATAAACATTGAATAATGCGTAGTTGGCAATACATGTTTTCCCTGAAATCTCAAAACAGCCCAGCAGCAGAACACTAATTACATATTCGCATTCGACGTAGTACAAATATAATGCAAAATACGTATGTATCGTATGTAAATACACATACGTATGTAAAATGCAAAAATGTTTTGGAAACAATGCTGCCAGCAAAGCTTTTTGGGATCGTTTAAAGTTACTTGCACGTTTTAGCAATGGTAATGATAATAACAATAATAATAGAAGGATTAAAAATATTGTAAAATTTTGAAACTCTTGAAATTTGGAAGAAAAAAAAAACTCGGGCGCGGTTCATTTATTTTTTTTCTGATGGTAATTTTTTTTTGTTGAGTCTCACGAGCGATTATACACTTTAGTCACGAATGGAGAATCTTTTTTTGGGTCCACTGCAAAAAATCCTCTGTTACGTACTTTGAAATTGACTGACTGATATTCAAGACTCTGCAGCTCCGTAATAGCGTTGCTTAATTACAGGCAGCAGTTACGAATGGTGGAAATCTCATATATATTTCTCTGAAATGTATTATTATTATCATTCGCTCGTACGTCATGTAATTTCGGGCTCGAACGTACGTATGTGTTTTAATAAGTTATAGCTATGACCCAGAACGAGATCTCGTTCAGGAGAATCGATTATTCACGAGGCCCACTTCGTCCCAATGCTTCGGTTCAATTGTTATGAGATATTCGTCTCGTCACTGCCATAGGATTTATTCATTTTCGCTGTATTTACTCCAATTAATCATCCGAGCCTCGATTGGCAAACGGATTTACTTTGTGCCATTGAGATACTCGTTTTATTTCATTAGACAGCAATTTTTAGCTGAAGATGATAATTTTTTCATCGACGATGCTATTGTCTCAGCCTTAGCAATTACTCGCTCAACGATTTTCGTGAGGTTGAGACTTGCGAAGTGAATCGTGAGAGGAAAGAAAGAAAATGAGCACAGTTAATCGAGCGGGAAAATTATGTCAACGACGTCTCGTCGATTAAGTTAGTTTCCACTTTCTTCAGGCTCTACAAATCGTAGGAAATTATTCTCTTTTTTTTATACGACAACGAATCTGCGATCGTAATGCCTGATTCCGTAAAACGGAAATTCAATGGCTTATCGATCGAGAAAACATTCTACTCTGTTTCAAAATGAATCTCTCAACATCTAATCAACTATTTCCCTCAATTTCCGTCCCGATTTGTCGCCCTACTCTATACACAGGTTCACAAATGTTTAAAAATATCAATCAACTTCACGAAAAATAATTTTGAATCGTTTTTGAAATATTGTCGTGTCTGAAAAAATTTAGGAAGGGAAGCAAATTTTCTCACTCCGATATATTTTCCACGAAATCTTTTCGGCTCCCAAAAATGTAACGCCCATTACGAAACCCGGACTCAAATCTTGAAGTGGATTTTGCTGCCCTAAATAGTCATGTACTGAAATACTAAAATCCGGAAAATATCAAGAGAAATAGTTTCGGGTTAAAATGAAGTAAAAAAAATGAAAGAAAAAGCCCGAAAAAAATGTAGAGAAAAGCGATGCTATATTTGTCATGATTTGAAATGATTTGTAGATGAACGGGATGTGCGTATCGCCAACAACTGGAAGGAGTGTGATGAGCGTTAGTGGTGGTGGTGGTGGTGGAGGTGGAGTTGGTGGTGTTGGTAGTGGCATGATCGGTGGTGGTGGTGAAAAAAGTGATAATGGCGATAGTAATGACGGAAATATTGTTGGGTCACGTGGGAGTGGCGACGGTGGTCTTTGCGGCGATGGTAGTGGTGGTGGTGGAGGAAATGTAACGCGCCATGCGACAAGAAATCCGAATAACAATCAGAGCGAATTCCATTACGTGGTGGGGAATGCATCGACGAGCAATAACGATGATGGGATGACAGTTGGTGGTAGCGTATCTTACCGCAAGGCTGCCACGGATTCTGGACTACGTCATTCGCGGCCGCACGGTATTCGAAAATTGCAAAAATGCCTGAGCACAACAATCAGCAACTACGAAGGAGAAGGTTCGAGCTCTGGCAGCTTTTCGGCAAGCCACGTATTCCATCCCCAAAGCAGTCTCGATATTCGCAACCTCACTACGACCACTCCCCAGGCTTCTTTGACCTCCCAGTCGATTCTCACCAGCGTCAGACAGTATAGCAGCTTTGGTAGTACAACAAGCCAAAATTACTTACAAACAAAAAACCACTCGATCTACAAGGAACAAAAAAATAATTGCCAAAAAAAACAACAAAAAGATATTCTTCTGTGTTCTATCTCTACTCTCTCTTTATGAATCGTAGAAATCTCTCTTCACCGGAAACGTCTTAGCTTTTTTTTCGCTGTCTTCAATCACCATCTTCTCTCTTCTCTATCGCCTTCCACTCTTCGTCTGAGCCAATTTTATTTCACCGATTGTGATTATTTCAAACGTCTGTTACTCTAGGCAGCGAAGTATCCTCGTCACATTTATTTCGTTCAAGGCAATATCGTCGTTTAAAAAACTTTTTCCAAAAAATTCGTAGGATGGAATTGATTTGAAAATATTGCAATATTTTTTATTCCATTTTGTCAATTCCGTACGTGAGAAAAAATGATAAACAACTGCAGAGAGGTTTTCTCTAAAATGTTAAAATTTGGTTCATCTTCAGTGAAAAATTTTCGGCAAAAAATCCAAAATTTGGTCAAAACGTTACAGTCAAACGTGACATTAACTTTTCCTATAAAAAAAATCACCATGAAATAAATTCTAGACAACGATACGGCCTTGATTAAAATTGTCGCTGAAATTTTTGTACGACGCAGAGCGCGTTGTATTGTTTTGGAATTATTCATTACGGACATAGTGAAATTGTGATGAGTTAGAGGATTTTTTGATTTTTTTTTTTTTTTGAGCGAAAGATTGACAGGGTGGCCCGACATAAACATCGATATTGCATTTTCAAGCCAACTATTGATTCGATCATTTTTTTTCGGGTTGTGGTTCACCCAAATCGATGCATTTTTCTACTTAGCTCATGATCATCACGAATTAACAATGACTACGTGTTCATTGATTCTTGCGAACGTGCCTCACGAATTTGTTATGTTTTGTTGCTTTCCAAAGATTTTTACTATTTCGTGAAACTGACTGTAAATTTATTTATTTATCAGAAGAAAAAAAAAACAAAGTACGATTTTTTTTCTCGAAAAAAGTCAGAAATTTGAATTTTTATTTATAGGTCATGATTTTGCAATTAACAAATAACGATTGTTTATTAGTTTTTTTTTGCATTTATCAACGTCTCATGAACGACATACAAAAAAGCCGATCTCTCTTGTGAAAATGAAATGGCTTAATAATTTTTTGAAATCGCGAATCAAAGTGAATCCGACGATGGCAAAAAGTACAGTGGGTACCGAGCCACGACAGAGTCGTAAGGAATTTTGACGATCAATGTTAAAAACACGAAAGTTGGCACACTCTCGTATTAATCGTAATTGTTGACATGATCTAGTTCTCTCTGTCTGTCTCTATTCCTCTATGTGACTGATTGCGTGAAAATGGCACACTTTGAGGCTCGAAGATTGGGGCATAGTTGTAATTTCAAAGCACAGCATTTGAGACGACAATTTCTCAATACGAATAATGTCTCGGTTTCTCTTCTCTCTATCTCTCTCACACGAATTCTCTCTCTATCTATCTATCTTTTTCTTTGCCTGTCTAGCAGCATTCTGCTCTCGCTATGAATCTCGATCGGATCCACAGCTACACAAACCACGAAATAGAAAATAAGTTGAAACTCGTTCCGAACAAGTTCGACGAGAAACAGTGACAAAAATAAGTCGCAATCCCAGCGAACTTTTGTCAAAAATACGAAAATGCACCGCGGCTAGGTATTCGGGTGATTTTACCCCCAAGACTGCGATTTCCAAGATCCAGCATTTCGAGTGCGATCGAATTTTTCGAATGCCACATTCGATGGATGATCGAAACCTCGTAACACTCGCGAACAAACAAAAAACAAAACAAAAAAAAGAAAACACAACATAAAAACTCGAGAACAAGAAAAATTTAGCATGTGCATGCACCACTGTTCTAGAGTGACAACAATTCGCCTGACATCACTGTCCAAAATATTTCCAATCCCCCAAAAGTCCACGAAGCTTAACTCAATATCAAAAGAAGCTGCAAACGTGATGTACGAGGCAAAAAATACTAAACTGATTAGGACTCGAAAGAGTTAATCGAACGCGAACCCAAAATCTCAAATATCGTAAAAAACGAATGAAAATTCTCTACATCCACCGTCAAGGATAAACGGAAAGAAATGCTCCCATGAAAACTTTCGTCCACTACTCAGAGCACACAAGAAAATTTTCCAGACTTTTGTATCTGATCGAGTGAATGTGAATGTTACGAAACAAATAATTAGAAACAAGAAAAATCATAACACATTATTATTATTGTTGTTGTCGTTGTCGTTGTTGTTATTTATGTTGTTGATGTTTTTCTTCTTCTTCTTCTTCTACTTGTTCTCGTTGTGACTGTGCTATTTACTATGATAACTAACTAAATCGTACTATGATTCTCGTTCAACAAAACTGATCTCTCTCTCTCAGAAAAAATGAATTTGAAACAAACAAAAAAACACTCATAATTTATTGTAAAGTTGAGAGATGCATTTGCAATTGTCTCACGCATGCTTCGTAGATGAAATCACTTCGAGGCTCATTCTGTACGATATTTAATCTATTTTATTGTTTTTCGAAATGCTGGCCGGATAGACAAACTCGACAGTTCGTTCCAACGATCTCGAAGCTCGAGTATGTCCTCACTCGAAAATATTGCCACTGAAACCATCAGCTGCCTTACATTTGCCGATTCCTACACAAAGAAAAGTGGTAAGACTTGATTATTCAAATTTTCATTAATATACAAACCCTTGGAGTGCTTCGAGTGCATAAATACATATTGGGTCAATCTGACCCAAGGTGTTGTATTCCAGTAAAAATGCATTTTTTTGGTAAATATTTACAAATGCCAAAACATTCGTTGCCTGTATGGGCTCGAAGAGTTTAACGACCAAATGGAATAAATGCAATTATTCGTTGAAACTAATTTATTGTCACTGCTGTTCAGACGCCAACACTTTACCAACTCTGTGGATTGGCACGTCTTTGGGTTCGATACAAACTATCGTGTTTAACTCACCTGCGCCTGAGGAACGTACCGTTCAGCCTGTGATTATTTCTACATGTAGTGAGTACCAAGTTTTGTAAAAAATATTATCCTGCCCACAATCATTCGAGCCTCATCGTAATAAATGTAAAAAAAAAAACAAAAATTGTTTTCACAGATGGATCATCGTTTAAATTGAAAGGAAGTATTCTGACGATGTCTTTCTTGGATTGTAACGGAGCCCTCGTCCCATATTCTTATGAATCGTGGAAAGATGAGAATTCCGATAGTAAAGATCGTAGCCGTACGTTGAAAAAATTTATATCCATCGTTAGAGCAATCTTAACGTAACATGCACGTTCTTCTGGTTCAAATGCTTTCAACATATTTTCGCAGATGAAAAAAAAATTTGCATCATTTAAAAAAAATGAAATTTCTCTCAGCAAAATCAGTTTGATTGAAATTTAATGTGTTCGTAGGGAGCCAAGGGAAGATTGGAAACAGCAGAATGTCGCCCCTGTTGAACGCTCAGGTGTCGAGTGGCGATGGTTTTGACGATCGTCAATTTGTTGTACTAACATCGGAAAAACAGGCCAGAGTGGTTGCTCTACCTTCACAGAACTGTGTCTACAGGCAACAACTGGCCGAGACACATATCGTGATTAAAGCTGAAATCACATCACTCAAAGGTACGAGCAAAAAACAACTTGTCGATTGATAGAATTCTTCTAAATTTTTCTTGTATCAAATAATTTATTGAAACAAAGCTCATCGTTGGGTCAACGGTTAACAAAATTGCTAAAAATGGAAAATTTCACTTTTTAGATAGCGTTTGTCTCGTATGCTACATCTCCAATGGTCATATAGCGATATACAGTCTACCTAGTCTCAGGCCATTGATAGACGTTGATTTTCTACCACTGTTAGATCTAAGGTAAGCCAAAGCTTGAATTTTCCAAAATAACATTTTTATTCTCTCGTTCAATGAATTATAGAAATATGTGTAAATAAATAAACCGAACGTCTAGAAAGATGATAATTTATTTCGCGATGAAACTATTATTCGCACCAATATCATCGAGTATTTTGCACTTTCAATTTTCACGACTCATAGAGCGCTTCGAAAAAATATAAATAAACACATAAAATAAATGAATATTATGCCATACATAAAAACAAATCATTTGTAAAATACATTTGCCATCAGGCTTCGATCTATTTATCTTTTTTAATATTGCCGGCTTGTGATTATCGATTTCGGCCAAAGCGATTTAATAACGGCATGCTAAATTTTATCTTCTCTTCTCTACACATAATGCACACTCGTTAACCCTTAATACGCTCGCCAGGCATGCCCGTCATGTAGAAGATTTATTATTCGAGCACCGTTTATACCGCACAGAAAAGTTTTCTGCGCTATACTTTTTTTCCTCTCTCTCTCTCTCTTCGGAGATGAAACTAATTATCGATTCTCAATTATCAATATTCTTCTCATTGATTACCGTTTACGATTGCTCATTATCCGTATGCAACATTCAATAACTCAAGGGAATTTACTTACATGGCTTCGCCTTCGATACTTGCCTCATTGTCTTCATTGCTAACAACTTTTTTCGAATTATCGTAGACACAACTTTACGTACTACTTGAATAAATCAATTTTCGATAAATTATTGAGAAAATTGTTCGAAGCGTTTCCAAAGTAGAGAAAAACCAAACTAGTGGTTTAGAAAAATGATTATTGAAATTTCGAACATTCTTTTTCGATTATTTGGAAAGAAAAATAATTTTTCGACTGTTGTATTTATTGAACGAGTACGCAACGTCAATATAATTTTAATTCGTCGCAATTCTTAGTCGATAAAATAGTGCCCAATGATATCGCAGTCCCCATCGTGATGACTAAAGGGTCTTAAGGGTTAACACGAAGCTCAAAGTATAATTGTCGTATAGAGAAACAAAAAAAATCACGCCTAAACCTTGAAAATGGGTAAATACGCTTCTTTCTACTGTTTCTGTGATTTCCAACAGTTTTCAGACTACAAAACACGGCATTGTAGACCCCATGTTGTCCATATGGGGTCATCAACTCTTTGTAAATGGCGATACCGATCAGTAAGTCATCATATAAATAAAAGCTCACTCGTTGTTCCTAAGCAACTCCTAATAACCACAACTTTGCTCATTTTTTATTTTTTATCGTCGCAGCTTCGATTAAAACTGCTGTTTTTACCGAGTGTCTTTTCTCCAACCGTAACAGCTTCAATTTATTTTTCACAGACTCAATTTTCATCTACTTTTTAATTTTCCTAATATTTCTCGATCTACTTTCTTCTTCAAATTTTTCTTCTTACTCTTTATCCTTCTTCTCGTTCTCCTTTATAAAAATAAACCATAAAACCCGATTAATTCGTTGACTCGAAATGGGAAAGACACTAACACCCAAAAAATCAAATAATCATTTCGAATTTATTGTAAATAAGAATTCGATGAAAAAATAATATCGAAACGATCAAAACGTGGATATATTTGAAAGGTGAGTCCGTTCATAAAAATGAAACGTAATTTTCGCTCTTTTTTTATCATCTGCCGATCTCCAAAGTATCAATCGCCAATATTTAATAAAACATTTCGAATTTTACATTTATTGCTATTTTATTAGAGGCACAATTTTTAGGCAACAACAATAAATACCTTTTTGCTCGGCACTGCAACTTGGACGAATGCATGAAAGAAACAAAATAATCGAATCACCCACACCACGGCTCTCGTGACTCAATAATTGCACTTTGTAAACGAATATTATTAGCCAAGAAACTTTTCTCTTTCGCAATTATCTTGTTACGGAGCTTGGCTGATAGTGCTAAAGTTTCTGCGTTCTGAGGATAATTTTTACACTGTACAAAGAAACTCACTTTTTTCTCAAATTCTTCGCCTCTGAGATGCTTTTCGCGGTTGTACTTTTTGTTTTTAAATATAATATTTAAAACGAAAAATAAAAGGAAGGAAAGAATGGGTGTCAGGTCTATCCCGTTCTCGTGTACCGATTGTTTTTTGGCGATTCTCGCAGATACAAAATGCAACAGTATTTTGCACAGGTTTTGAATATAAATTAATGTTAAAAATTGTCTTTGGAATAAATGGGACCATTTGCTTTACAGAATCGCGAAGACGATTTGCTTGAGCAATCGAGGTCACGCTCTGTATCTCTCTTCGCCTACAGAGATCCAAAAATTCACCGTCTCCACTGAATTTTGGTAAGTCAATTATTCTCGGAATTTCCTCTTTTAACGTTTTCCTCATTTTCAAATAGATGCAGCAGCTTCGGTACTAATGAGAAGACATTCATCTTTGGCTTTTGTGGAAGCTCTGGATATTAATTTCAAACGTAATTCTAGCTCCGAACTGACAGAGATGATGGGAGATTTGTTCGTTGCTCACGACATGCCAGAACCACCCAAAGAAAGTTTCTTCAAAGGGCTCTTTGGCGGTGGAGCTCGGAGTTTGGACAGAGAAGAATTGTGTAAGTATGCGTGAAGCTTTATCGTCGAGAGGCGATTCCGCTTCAGAAATTCCAGGATATTTTCATAAATTAAAAAAAAAATGCCTTTGTACTGAAAATGTAAAAAAAAAAAAAAAAATCTTTGAAAATTCAATACTTTCTTAATAAACGATGAATTGTGCAGTCGGAGAATCGAGCGGTCGAGCTTCGCGTACGGTAGCGAAGCACATACCAGGACCGGATGCGCAAACGCAAGCATTGCGTGAGCGTGTATCAACAGCAACGGGAGATGTAGCGATGGCGCATCAGATGGTAATGGAAAGAGGAGACAAATTATCGCAATTGGAGGAAAGAACAGCGCGAATGATGGGAGAAGCAGAGAATTTTTCGGGTTCAGCCCACGGGCTTATGCTCAAATATAAGGATAAAAAGTGGTACCAGCTATGAGGATGTCATTGGTGCGATAATTATCAGTGGAATGATAATAGAATGAATATTATTGTAACTTAGAATATTCGCGAATACATTCGCGAGTAATATCGTAAGTAAGCAAAAACCAAGAAAACAAACAAAAAATAAATAGTTAAGAAACCTCGAGGTTTCGACACGAACGTGCATTTTACCCGCGCAGACCCCAAGACTCTATAACTCTATACAACACTATACGCACATGAATTTAATGAAAAAACCAAAAGAAAGAAAACAAAAAAAAATTGAAAAAAAAAAATAAATATAAAACAAAGCAAAAAAAAGAAACCAAAATTGCATCAGAGTAGAAACAAAAAACGAAAAAAAAAAACAAAAAATGAAATAAAAATAAATTAAAATAAATTAATGAAAATAAAAAATGTTGAATACTTCGATCAGAAACTCGGCGCGGGTGCTATCGTGGTTGTTATTAGTTATTATCACTATTACGATGATGAAAATACGGCGATTATGAGGATTATTATGATTATTATTATCATCATTATTACTAATATGTTGATTGATTAATTATCATTGCTACGAGTATTCTACGACGATTATCATTGAATAATCTTACCAATATATATTATATATACATATGTATGTATATAAATACATACATATTGTATATACACATATGTATATATGTATATAGTCGCACGCACACAGCTACGCAAGACGAAAATTCAAGATTACTTGGAACGAAGAAGATTGAGCGAGAATGAGAGAGAAAGCGCGAGGGGCGGTGGGAAATAAACATACGGAAGCCACAAACACGATACACATGCATAATCACATTCGAAGCGACGATTTAACGAGTAACATACTATTACAAATAACACACGGTAGGAAGAGATTAAAAAATTGCATTTGAAAGGATTTGTGAGGAGGGGAATAATGTTATTTCGATGTACGGGATGTAAAAGTCAATATAAGACGGGTTTGATGATTTTTTGTTCATTATTCCTAATGACGCTCGCGGATTATTAATTCGAACGTCCTGTGACTCGAACACTAACTAATAGTATTAAAAATAACAAAAGAATAAAAAAAGAAGGAAAAATATGAAAATGAGAAGAAACAAAAAAAAAGGAACTATTATTCGTCTCGCGGGTCTCAGCCGTTTAGCGGCGTCGTGAGAGGCCACGCGAGGAGATTAAAGACGAAAAGGAACAAAAAAAATTTTACAAAAAGGGAACTTTTATTCATTGTTATCTCAACTGGATTGAGATCAGAGTTTAATTGATTAACTTGGTTTTCCAATGACCAACTCAACGTGAAGAAAGACGGGGGGGCAAAAGAGAACAAAGAAGCAAGGCGGAAGTTTTTAAATATAAAACGAGAATGTAGGGCTAAAAAAATTGAGCACCTCTTCGTTTACTCGCGAATGAACTGAAATAAACGAGACAAATGAATCAACAAGCTTAAAGAAACAAAACCAATTGAGAAGAGAGATGGATGCGCAACAACCGCACAGACGCCGTTCCAAATGCATTGACAATAAAAAATGTAGTTTTCTTAGTCGATGAAACACACTTAATAATTGGCAATGATTAAACAACTCTACATTCCAACATCTCGTTATCAACAACTGACAAATTTGAAAAAGAAACTCAAAAGCCGGCGCGTCAATGCAACCAACAAAGAGACAATTTTATGCGAAGTCAAAGAGCAAACGGGGTATCGAAGAGAGTCGTAGTCGATAAGAAACGTAGTAATCGCTAGACGTGTTATGTATATAACAATGTCATAATGGTAGTAAACAAAAACTGTACGTTATTTAAAAAAAAAAACAACAACAAAAAAAATGAAATAATGAAATAATGAAAGAAAAACAAAAAAAATTGGAAACAGCCACAAAACGTTAATTTGAGATGTCTTGTGAACTAAACGCTAATCCTGGTATAAGTGACGAATTTAACTGAATTTATAGTGCACGCAATATAAAGGGCAAACTATTGTACTTGTACTATATGCATAAAATAGATTACGTAAAGACAATATATAATAAATTCGATTGAATTAAATCGAGGCTCTGAATCATGGTACTTCTTCCATAGCAATAAATGTATAGCCGATGTTGATGATATAAACGATAAATAATACCTACGCACAGACACACACACACACACACACACACAATGACACGCACACGGGCACACCGACACGAAAGTTGAACCTTGGTTGACACACTGGGTCAAATTGACCCGGAGCGTATTTCATCCGCCTGCCATCAGAATTGGTCTCTCAGAAATCAGACATACGCTCGAAACATTCTGCACAATCGAATTGTTTGGAAAATTC
The DNA here is from genome assembly GCA_037952995.1 of Hyposoter didymator. Taxonomy (NCBI): domain Eukaryota; kingdom Metazoa; phylum Arthropoda; class Insecta; order Hymenoptera; family Ichneumonidae; genus Hyposoter; species Hyposoter didymator. The sequence goes on along the minus strand of JBAJMU010000006.1, from coordinate 10,804,952 downwards.
TTCGAAAACGTCTTTTGAAAAAAAAAATAGCATTTTACGAAAAAAAAATTGACGTTTTCAATTTTTCATAGTCTCGAGCCTACGAGCGAAATTTGCTCGTTTTTCTAAATACTTGCAGTCTTGAAAAATATTTCAAGGGTAGAGATCATTTAGAATGAATGACAAAATCGGGTCAAAATGACCCAGTATGTTGACGATCAATCAACAAGTACCAAAAACAAAACACCGCACAGCTTTTCTTCAGCTACAGTGAAACGAAAGATATAAAAATAAGATAAAGCTGATGAAACAAGATTCTCAAAGTTACTTAACGATAGTTAACATTTTTCTTGGACAATATTCAATTATTCAAGATAATTAGTGTCAATTGTGTATAGTAGAAAGATTTTCAGTTCAAATTAATAGTACAAACTTACAGCGTTAAAAAAACAACAAGTAATATTGAATCGTTGTAGCAAAAAGGGGTATCGTGAGAACAACAACATAAAAACAAAAAAAAAAAGAAAACACTGAGCTTCATTCGTTAGTTTTTGTACGAGATAATGAAACAGAATAATTGGCCAGCGCGACAACACAGAAAGCAAATGATAATTCTATGTTTTTCGATTATTTCTTCGTCACGAGGATGTTTACCTCATCGATGAGAAAGAAACACACGTCAACTTAATGATTAACTCAATATCAATTTATCTACGGATTAGCAGACATCGCTATATTTATCGGTAGATGATAATGATAAATAAACTGAAAACAATAAATGCTTCCTCAAAGTGCATTCATAACTCTTTTTTTTTCTTATTTCATTAATTTGCTCATGCCCTAAATTTTCAGGGATTTAAAAAATCAACGCAAGTCACGGGTTTATCAAAAATATCTAAATTTATACGTCGAGAATTCTCTCGAGCGTTGGACAGAATACAAAACTTATAAACTACCATCATTGTTGTTAGGTCAGCCCTTTTTTTTTTACTGTTTTGTCGATATCGATTTGCACTAACATCGCGATGAGTAACGTTTGACACAACTTCCAGAGCATAAGTAAACGTCGAAGCGAGTCTGGCCTGAGTCTCCTGAAGAGCAAACTGCGGCTGCTATTTGGTGTAAATTTATTTCGATGAATTGTCGTACGTACGTTTGAAAACAAGCTTTTCCGCACGCACAAATCCGCCCACTATCCAAATATTCTACCAAACTCACTGGAACTTTGCTCGCATCGTAATGTATTCTGCAGATTAGAAAAAAAAAGTTTAATTATTCCGGACGCTTTGTTAGCTTAGATTACGAATCACGGGGACTGAAATTTCACCTTGAATTAATTACGAAACGTGCTGCCACTTCGACCAATGTAGGAACACATTCCATGTGATTTTCGCTAAGCGGAGCTTCCGAACCAAAAGAATTAGACGATACGTCCAGATGATGCAGACGTAGATTCATCATACTTCCTGGCAAACGGTCCAGCGAATTCTTCTGAACGTTCAAAAACTTCAGGGCAGTCAAATTTCCTATACTCTGTGGTAAGGTTCTCAATAAATTGTCTGCTATTTTTAGAGTCACCAGCGATCGTAATCGTCCTATTTGCATGGGCAATTCGGATATCTGTTTTAAATGTGAAAAAAACAAAAAAAAAACTATTAATCCTTCAAATTAGATTAACGATGTTGCGTTGCCACATAAAAACAGAGATTCAAAAGTTATTCATAGCTTTTATAAATAAATTTCGTATCAAAATAACTAAGAGAACGATGGTGAATTCTGCATCGTTGGAAAGCAAAAAAAATCTGTTTTTTCTCGAGCAGAGCCCAAGGTCCTCATCCGATATTTGGTCAGGACAGGAAAACGATTTTTTTTAGGACCAAACACAAAATCGGTACAAAAATTGTCATAGTTTTTTTAATTAAACAAGCAATGGAGAGAAAAAGTTTTTTTTGTTGGACTCCGACGTTGCAAACTTCAGTGTCTTACTGAGAGAGTTAAATGAAAATATGAGAATGGCCCCTTACAATATTGACCAAATCATATACCAATTTTCAGAAATGTTTCAATTTTGAAATGATCAGAAAAACAAAGTAATAAAAATGTCTCTGGCAGAGATAAACTTTTGGGAATGTCTTTTCGCTGTTTCTGACACTGCACGGAAGTGAATTTTTTATCAAGTGCACAGATTGGACAATCTTTGCACTGTCCAGCCAAAAAAATTCTGCACTCAATGAAAATCTCTCTATTTTTGGAAGTTGCACAGAAATTACTCCACAACAATCCTTCACGACTCAAAGTTATCGAATTCTGAGTGCGAAATTTAAATTATTATCCGAGAAAGATTCTGCATGCGTTTCTTGCACAGAAAAATTGAAGATTTTCCACAAAATAGTAGCGAGAAAACGATTTCCAACTAATTAACAACGTTGTATTGTTCTTTTTGCCAATTTCGATTATCAAATTGATAAGTGACGCGAAGAATGCTGAATGTTGTGGAAAAAGATGGGAGTAACCTGTAGCTCACCTGGTTAGAACTGATGTCCAACAATTTCAAATTCTTGCGAATACTCGTGCCGTCCATCCAAGAGGATTTGAAGGAGGAGTGAAATTTAAGTCGATTAGAGGCAAGGTACAACTCGGTCAAGTTTGGCAGAGTGCCAAGTTCGTTAGGCAAGCTGGACAATTGATTTTCGCTGAGATCCAAGATCCTCAAGCTTTGTAGCCTGAGAATTTGTCTGTCGAACGATTTTCTTTCCAATTTGGCCAAGTGAAGAATTTCGGTTGTTCTAGGGAAACCTTCTAAAACGGGATAGTCGGATTTTTTTGTAATTACTACTTTGGTCTTGAGGGTTATCAGGGTTTTTGGATTTACATTGGAGACGGAGAGCACTGCAGGATCGATTTTTTTCATTAATCCCAGCTTAAGAATGTGGAGAAAGCTTTTGAGCTGAATAACGTCAGTTTGGATGATCAAATCGTGAGGTGGATCTTTTATCCTGATTGTTGCTTTGCCGTCATTGACAAATTTCGTAAAAACTTTCTCAACGTTGTTGTCGATCTAGAAGTGTCATTTCTTGATCATAAAAACAATGTTTTTTTTTCTCTGATTTATACAACGAGCGTTTTTTCTTGTTCATTCATATTCACCTTGTACTTCGTTCCTAATTTGTTCGTTGTTGTTTGTAAAAACAATACGAGATCATTGTTTTTGACTGTGGGTCTCGCGAGTGTCAGACACCCACGTTGACTCTTTTTCCTTGATGGAATATTAGTCGAGGAAAGCAATCTACAATGAACCTCGACATTACACGTGAGTTTCATGATGAGTTTCAAACTCTAATTGAACAAGTACTCAACCGTCAAACTTTACGAAAACTCTAGATCTGTTTACATCTGTTCGAGACCCAATGCACTCTAAAGACTGAAATGTTTTGGGTTACCGCGAAAATTTGTGTAGCGACCACAGGTTCACACATTTTCCGCTACGCGGCCAGAAGCCAAGCTGATCTCGTCTGATCGACGCAACATCGTGATGCCATTAGATGACGCTGCAAGGCAAATCCAAGCGATGTGTAGTGTTATGTATCGAGTTGGTGATATCGATATTAATCGATCGCCTGCTCGATTCAACGCGCTTCGTTGAATTCAAACGATGTCGCGCGATGGAAAATTAGAAAAACGAGGCAAATTAGTCAAGGCTATTTAGTTATACGGTCACTCGAGGGTATAGAAAAAAGAGAAATCAAACAGGACCCAGGACGACAGGACGACTGCACACCAGATGACCCGTCTGGAAACAATCAAAGAAACGTGAGCACCAAGACTGTGGAGGAAACAATGCCCTGGACGAGAGTCTGTTCATCGTCACGTGGCAGCCACTCGAAAAGGATTCGAGGCGCTGTCCCCTTTTTTGTGACAACACAAAAAACGGGGCCGCGTGGAAAACCTCGCGGAGTCACGTACCGCCGCGACGCCAGTTCAGCGAGCGTCCACCACCCTGGACCCTTTCCGAAGGACGAGGATTGGCCACTTTGTAACCCTGCTGGACAACCCTCTACCCCCACTGAACTTGGAAGGATGCGTGGGAGGACTTCAGACCGAGACCAAAACTTCAACAAGAGCAGAACAACTTCGAGCTCCGAACTTGTAGCAACAAAAATAACTTTAAACTTTGTAACAATATATTTTGATCTTACACCTTTATTTTTCGACTTTAACTTTCATTTCCACGAAATCCCGCGCTCTCTGAGTTGGACACTTTAGTGTCCCAACGGACGAGAACTCTCCCGCCATCTACGAGAGAAATTCATAAACACATTACGCAACGGTGCGTACGTAACAGTAGTAGAAGGTTGAGAAGTTTTTCTCGAACTTCTGGCCACTCTGCTTCATTTTCGTTACTTCCATGCTCCATCGCTTCTTTGGATTTCATGACTTTTCTCGAACGAAGAAAACAATCGGAACAGCTTTGATAAAGCTTTTTTAGAGATTGATATCATAAGATAGAATTCTGAAAACCATGGCTTCCGAAGAAAACTCGTGGCGAACCCAAAACTTCCGACAAAGCGTTGTGGCAAAAATGTATGTATATGGGAATTTAAAAGACCGAAAAGAAACAGTGTTTTGGCACACTTTGAAATTTGTGTTTTTCCATGGTTTCACCGATTGTATTTCGATTCTACCCAAATTTTTATTCAAGGTGCACGGTAAATACTCCAGTTAACTGTACGACTGAAAATCTTCAGATCAAAGAACTCTCGCAGTCCAGAATTATCCAATTAAACTTGCCTCCAGATTCTAAAATCTGGCATTTCGAAAATTGACAATTGCTCCGAAATATTTACACACTTCTTTATGAAAACAATGACAGAAACAGCTCAAACTTTTATAAATCTTAAGGAGGTTCATCTCACTAACAAAACTTTAAGCTACTCGCAAAAAATATAATAATCCCAAAATTCTAACCTCGTTAATACAAAAAATCAATCAGACCCAAGTTCCTCAATTAATACAGCCTCTCATGGGTTCCGGTGTATTCTACGGTTGGACATAAATAAAAAAAAAAGTTTTATTCCCCAATTTGAAAAATTCCATTTTTTTTTAAAGCGATGAAGCGATACAAAAGTCTGGAATGCCGACAACAAAAAACAGTATTGAGATGGAAAGTCATGTTTTCCAGAAAGCAAAAACAAAAGTTAGTATGAATAAAAAATTTCTGGATCAATTGTTCCATGCAGTTTGTTCAAATGAGCTCCTTAATGATGAAAATTTTTCTAACAGGAAGAGTACCTTGGCTTCGTTGCCCGCTTGATCCTCCACGTCAGAGAACTGAGTAAGTTTTTGCCAAAATCGACCAACGTTTTGTCAAAACAACGTAAGAGAACAAATTATGGATGGATTTTCAAATAAATTTTCCATTTTTTTAGATGCCAAAAAGAATCCACCAGGAATAGCTCCGGGTGCTGGTCAAGGCGGGAATCAAGGGATGCCGGATCCCATAGGGGCCCTTCAGACTTTGGCTCGTCAAGGCACAGGAAACAATCAGATGATGGGAATGTCTGGACCAGGTCCTAATCCCCAGGGCATGGTGCCACAACCTCCTTCGAACACAGCTACCAATCGTAAGCCATTTTATCAATTATCAACATATTTTGACTTGCCTGCTCATAAATATGAATCTACGGATTGCAACTTTTCATTTTCTCAATTGGTAAGTCGCAGATTATTCGGACCGTTTAGTCCTGAATATTAGGCATTCATTTCATTGGAGCCAAGATATGAAAATTGAAAGTTGCAAATTGCGTCTTCAAGATTCAGCACGATGCCCAATTCGTCCTCTGAAAGGTATCATATCTTTTATTTTCGCTTCCTCATAGAGAGGAAGCATTGAGCATCGTGCTAAATCGTGAGGAAGCAATTTGCAGCATTTTCGCAATGTGATACCGACCGTCTTATGACGATACTCTATTTATAAAAAAGAAATTAGTAATAAATTCTAAAATTTACAGAACTTAAAGCGATGACGGACTTTTTAGAAAAATTCAAAATGTCGCAAAATTCGTATTTAAAAAAATAATTTCGACAACTTTTCGAAATACTCATATTTTTGTAAAATTTGAAAAATCTTTAAAGGGACAAATAAAATGAAATGAAAGAACATTGTCATCGAAAACCGTCGCATAGCTTCTCTGTCTGAGGAAGCAAAATGCCAGAAAAATTAAATTACTCTGGAGCACAATAAACTATGAATAATCGGTATTTTTCGTCGCTGAATAGCAAAATATATTTTTGAGAAATTAAAGGTTCGGAATGAAGGAATCTGACTGTAGGTCAAGCAGCAATGCCCTTCGATCATCGCTGTTGCTCGTGTTTATTTATTTTCTTTTTTTCGAGTCACCTCGCGGGATTGTAAACAAAATAATTTCCGAGTAAGCGTCGGTTTGTGTTTCTTTTCGCGTTTTTCTCCATTGTTCTCGATCCCTACGGTTCGGAACATAATATGCGACAGTGTTCAGTGAGCTGTCCATGAAAATGGACGAAAACAGGTGTCGTTTGAAACGAAGGCTTACGAATTTTTACTACGCGGAATGTTCGCCACAGCGTGACGAGGTTTGGGACTCAGACAGTGAAGTGGGAAAGCTCAGAATCGCAAATTCACCTTCTCAACGAGAATGGTGCGAGTACGTAACACAAAGACAGAGCAAAGAGCGAAAATACGCAACTTGGATAAACCAGAAAATGAAGAACAAAGAATTAATAGAAAACATAGAGGAACGAAGTGGCTGGAAAGTAAAAATGTACAAGACGAAAGTTTGGTATTTTTACAAACCGACCATCGGCGACGAACGGGTCAAAGAACTCTCCTATAAAATAAAATTCGAATATTTAAGATTTTTGCGCAAATGGTACGTCCGCAAGGGAGATTCTTCAGTTCCCGATTGCATCGAATTGCCAAGTTTCCCGGAAAAAGGTACTTACGATCCTACCGGATCGCGGGTCGTTGATTTTCTCGTCGAAACTCGCAAGATCATCTATGCTTGGGTCCTGAAACGAGAATACTACCAGAATTTCGAGCTAATGATGGAAACACGATATGACAAATTAGAAATAATCTTCGATACGAATTTCAAAAAAGTCGCTTTCAAGTTTCGAGTTGAAAACGGGTTCTGGCTGCCAGGACATCCGAAAACAAGCGAGCACGATTATTTGTCTGTTAACATTAAACTCAACGATGACCTTCGCATGGAAAAGGACGGCATCGATTACAATTACATTCACAAGTCCAACCTGAGACAAACCACGCGCCAACGCCTCACACAGAGTTTGGATGAACGTTTAAAAATCTTTGAATCTTTCGAGCTACACCGTGCTTTCGAAGAATTTATGACCGTACCCGAATCTGCGGAAATTCCTCAACTGAGCTCCGACAACGATTCCTACGGATCTCTGCCGGAAAAAGTCAACGAGAGCTATTCGAATCGACGAAGAATACGTTCGAACTTATCGACTACACGGTCCTCTCGATTAGTTGAAGATTTCGAGAAAAGTCCAACTCCAGAGCGCAAACGATTGAGAGAAAGCGACAACGAAAGTCTTTGAATATTTCGTTTCGTCGTTTATTTTTTTTTTCCCTTCATTTATTAATATTATTTATCGTTATTATTATTATTATTATTTATGGGACAAGTCACTCACAGATCCAATTTACGGATCGGAAATGTTTAGTTTAAGGCAACAAGTCGTAGAAAACAAATCATGAGTTTATTTGCTACCAAAAAGAAAGCGGTAACTAAATGCGATGACAGAAATTTTTATGTCATCAGTTCTCTAACGTATTTATTCGTTATTACGTGGTGAGAAAGGCAGTGGCACCAATCGATTTTTCTAAGTGTTTTATGGAGGTTGGATCACGAAATAAAAATATTCTAAATTTCGACAAATTTTTTGATAAAATTCTTTGGCATCAAGTATACGAACACAATTTTTTTCCAAATTTGTTACCACACGGTTATCGAATAGTTGAGAGTTAATTCAAGGTTCTTATGCACGATATGGATACCTGTATGGATGTAAACTCTATACCGATACACGTGAACTTTCGTGTTTGATGACTCGCGTACTATGTGTTGGAAAAACCTGAGAAAAAATTGTGTTGTCATTTATATTGTTAAAGAATATATTAACCAAATTTTATTAAATTTTTTATCTTTTTGAAATTTTTTATGTTTTCAACATGTATCACTCACTCGCGGTCGGCAAAAATTCCTCTACACATTTTATTTGGAGAGACTGAATATTTTGAGAGAAATATTAGTTACACGTTCTTCCCGTTTCACCAGAGAAGAAGATGGAACTTTTGTTTTTCTCAAAATATGAAGGGTTTTGGAGAAGAACGTGTATCTACTTTTTTTGGTTATCACTCTCACCCTCACGCGACTGCTAGATCACTTTAAACTGTATGGTTCGGAACCCACATAAAAAATGTAGGTCTACAGCTTAGAGTGGAAAAACAAACAGTGAAAATAATGATATCCAGAGAGGATAAAACATGGAAAATCCCGAGAAAGGTGTGCAACAGCACGTCAACTTGTAACTTGGAGCTGAAAATAAATATATAGGATAAAAATCACACAGGCTATTAACGTACATTGTAATTTGTACGTTTTTCAGTGTTGCAAAGTCTGAATCAACGTCCGAACCCAAATATGAATATGCAGGGTATGCAGAACAAAATATCGGGAATCGGGATGATGCCTGGACAAGCTGCTGGGCCAATGGGTCATATGGGTCCCATGCAGGGTGCTCCAATGATGCAACAGATGAATCCAATGAATCAGGGGAATATGCCACAACAGATGAACCAAATTGGTCCTGGGCCGATGGGTCCAATGGGTCCGGGACAAATTCCACCGGGGCAAATGCAACAAAATATGCAGGTACGAGTCCAAAACTGAAATATTGACTTTTGATTGGTTCAGAATTGAAATTGTCACGAAATAGAGGTTTTTCCGTCGTAGTCGATAGCGACATATTTCAATTCGCCATGGAATATATCCTCAAAATATGCAGAAACGTTGAATATTTCAGAATCAGATCCAAGGTCAAATACCGGGCCAAATACCTAATCAGATTGGTGGTCCGATGGGTGTACAGAGTGGGATGCAGCAACAGATGAATCAAATGGGTCCAGGTCAAATGGGACCCGGTCAAATGCCCCAGCAAATGAATCACATGCAACGAAAGGTGGGCAGCCCAAAAACAAGAAAAATATCCAAGACTCCAATGAAAATATGCTGAAGTAACTAAAAAATATTTCAAACTGATTCGTTTGTTTGTTGCAGCCGAACGAAATGATCAACGCAGGTTTTCCGGGCCCAAGAAACGTCACGCCTAATCAATTTCTCAGACAAAGTCCATCACCGTCCGCTCCCAGTCCAGCGAGTTTAGGGGCGCCAGCCAGGTGAATATTTGAACAATAATCTCGAGCAATATTCTCTGATGAAAAATACAGCACGTATACGTTCAACCCTCGCAATGAAATGGACAAAACGTTTAATCGATTTTTCCTAACGAACATCCAAACAAATGAGATAAAGCTCCGCGGAGATCTATAAAGATGTTGAGTATTTTATGACTACATTATCGACGCTGGAGTGTGTAAATACGTGAGGGAGTATTAGTGATTGCACGTTGCAGCATGAGATCACCCACGATCTCAGTAAGAAATAAGAATTCGAAGACGTGGCGCCGATAAAGAGAAACAGATTTCAAGCAAATGCCTGAGCACGATTGAAAAAATGATCGACATTTTTCAACAAAAAAATTCTCATTACTTTTACGTTTTATAATCTCGAGTCTAATTTTCTAAATTTTTACAATGTTGGAAAGAGGAAGGTAAGAATACTGACTTTTCCGCAACCGGATGAAAGTATCTGTTAGATAATTTGTACAATATTATCAACGTCGATTACTATTCCAAGAAAAATGAGTTATAAATAGGTGTGGATCGTCAGAGCCTGTTACTGAGCAACGCTCATAACGAATGCACTATTCTCTAACACGTTAGTATGATCTGTTCATTTCCGTGGACAAAGGCGTCTGTTCCGGACCACGAAGTATATGGAAATAAAGTTAATAATTAATCATCAAACTATATCAAAGAATAAATAGCATTCTTCACAGGGTTGTGTAAACCCTTCAAGTGTATATTGGGTCAATCTGGCCCTAGGCATTTTTCAAATAGTTGTATTCCGGTAAATATTTATTTTTCGTTTTCTGTGGAGACGTTTTTTGTAGTAAATTATTGATATTTTGCGGCTCTAAATTCATTTTTTCACGAAAACGAAAATTTCATGCCAAAACATTTGTCGACAGAACGTTGTTGGAGTCAAAACGACCCACTATGCACTCTAAGGGTTGAAATGACGAACATGCGCTGTTGAAACGAGCGAGAGAAAACATTTTTGAAATCGAAAATTTTCCGAACGGTTTTATCGACCACGGAAAGCCCCTGTCAGCGGTTTTTTGCCATCGTCCTGCGTACGCTGACAGAGCCTTTTTGTGATTAGTCAAGCGACATGGGATATTCGGTGACTGATCCATCGCCTTGATTTCAGCAATCAAATGGTTCCGTCTCCGGCTCTTGTGCCATCGCCGAGCCCGCAGCATTCGATGATGGCGGGGCCTCAACGTTCAGTGGGGATGGCACCATCGCCGAGTAGTTCCTTGAACACGCCTGGGGGAGTCGCAGCCACACCAAGTCCTCAGGAGGATCAGGCTTACAGGGAGAAAATTCGTCAGTTGAATCGATACATCGAGCCACTCAGGCGAATGATCACGAAAATGGGCAGCGAAACGAGTAAATTTTGTTTTTCCTCAAACAAACCAAAGTGTGTTTACTTCTGACGAGAATCCAGATGATGAATTTCCCTACGATTTTTTACAGATGTCGACAAAATGAGCAAAATGAAAAAACTTTTGGAGATTCTTTCAAATCCGTTGAAGCGAGTTCCTCTCGAGACGATCATTAAATGCGAAGTTGTCCTTGAGAAACTTGACTTGAAAAGAGGCGAAGGCAGAGAACACTACTTCTTCAGTCCCTTGCTCGACGCAGTTGGAGCTCATCTCCAAAGCACTGTGGTCAATCATACGCTGCAACGGACATTCGGGCCTTCCCTGGAAGCCCTCTTTGGCCCGGAAATCAAGTAAGCACTTAGCCGCAGATATTTCTCTGATAACTCTCCGTAGTCAGCAGAGGTCAAAATGACCCCAAGCGGAACTTTAAGCTGGAATTACTACTACAATCATTACTACGATTTTGTTTGATTCTCAGGAATCTTCCGCCTCCATTGAAGAAGCAAAAAGTAGAAGAACCCGTGAGCGATATACCGGATGTTCTTCAAGGAGAAATAGCGCGATTGGATCAACGTTTTAAGGTAAACTCTTCGCGATTCGAACAGAGCAAAGAAATGGAAAAAAAAAAACAAAAAGATTCATGCACTTATAAGTCAGATGACTGTTTTCGCAACGATTTTACAAACAAGAAAGTCGTGGGGTAAATATTTTCTCCAGTTTGTAGTTTGAAGGTAAAAAAATGGGTTTGTCGATAATTAATCCCAGAACTACAAACCGGGGGAGATACCTACTCCAGGCAAACTCTGAACAATCCCTAAGTTAGTTTTTCAGCACTTTGAGGTATTTAGATCAATTGTTCACCAACTAAACCTTGATGAAACTGACTCTGCTCTTCATCATTCTCTTTGGGATGAAAAAATAAAAAAATTCATGTGCTCATAAGTCAGATTATTAATTTCACAACGATTTTACGAAGAAGAAATCCATTGGGTGAATATTTCCCCTCGTTTGTAGTTTGAAGTTTTGAAAAATGGGTTTGTCGTTCCAGGGTTAATATTGCTCACCGTTATCAGTGTTTTCTCTCTCATTTGAGCAAAATTCGGTATTGGGTCGAAAAGGATGGAAACTTAATCGTTTATCCGAAATATTTTGATCTAGATCTCAACGTGTCCAGTTGTTACTCAATATTTTTCGCTACCACGAAAATAAAATTGAAAACAGTCTCTCAAACGTTAATTTTTCGTGCGGTTCTCGTTTATTAGGTGAGCCTGGATCCAGCGCAACAGAATGGTTCAAAATGTATACAATTGATATGCTGGTTGGACGACCGGCACCTGCCATGCGTGCCTCCAGTTTCGGTAACGGTGCCTTCCGACTATCCGTTAACACCACCTCGCTGCGTTATGGCGCCTCACGAATACGCAACGACCTTTTTATCCGCTGTACAAAAAGCTCTCAATGCGAGAATCACCAAATTGCCGAAACGTTTCTCGGTCTCGCAGCTCTTAGACACGTGGGAAATGAGCGTTCGCCAGGCCAGCGCTCCCACGCAAACACCAATCTCAGCCAGTACTGTCCTTATGGGACTCTGAACCATTAACCCAAAGGAAATCTCAATCAAATCGAACGAATCAACAAAACCATGGGATCGTGTACAAAAAACTCAAACTATGGGCTCATCATTTTTCTGTTATTCCATTCGAGAGTTTCATACTCATAAAAAAGTTGTCTCGCATCGTTGTTTTGCTTTCGGTTCATTTTTTCTCATCGCCTTCATTTAAACAGCGTATAAATTTAAAAAAAGAAAAAAAAATATCAATTTATCGATAAAATTTCGTAGCCACAAGTATTTTTTTTTTTTACTCGAATGCTTTTTTATTCGGTAACGATTAAAAGGTTGAGAAAGGTCAAATTTGCAAAAATCATGACGCAAGTTGACCACTGGCCCAAAGAAACTGTGGCAGCAATTAAGTTTTTTTTCTATTCATGAATTTCGATTAATTATCATCTCAAACGCGGAAACTTGATAATTGAGATATAAAGTATTATTAAGTGGTTTTCATTCCTGAATTCGATATATTGTACGATCAAGATTTTTTTATTTGTATATAAGCGTAATAAATATATTGACCAAATGTGTGGCCTTTTTCATTTCCTTTTTTTTTTCGTCGAGCGACAAAGATTCCGGCAGAAATTCGCCTCGTTTGTGATTGGACGTTACGAATCGAAGTGGTGGGGCTGGAACGCCGGAGAACCGGCACCGCAATGGCATTTTTCAAGTTGAACGAGATTGTACGGTGCGAAATAGATTTCATCGAATAACCTTAATTCTGATAGAATGTAACATCGGTAGACAACGTGCGAGGGAAGATTCTTGAAAAAGCAGTTCCACGCGTGAGAGAACGGAGGTTTCGTCTGTTGCCGGTTGCTCTCGACGAAAAGCACGTGAGACGAGCGTCTCTGGCGAAAAAAAAACATCACGGAAACCAGTTTGTTTTCATGTTGACAACAATAAGCGGGAACGCCGCGTTTGGCGCGCTTTTTGAAAAGCCAAAATGAAACCGAGAAGCACGTCACTTGGAAAATACGAAACTGTCTTTTATTTCGGAGCCTGGATCATTGGAGTTTTTTACTCAATTTACAAAGTTCATTTAATTAGTTATAGTGAGTAAATTTAAAAAAAAAAGACAAACTATGAGAAACATTCGAAAAAAAATACTAATTAAAATTTTTTTTACGATTGCATTTCGATTACAGATTTCTCTGATTACAATGCAGCCTACGAAGACTTCAGTCCAGGATGGTCGTGGATCGGAGCAAAACGCGATACCTCGGACGTCGAGTGGTCTCTGTGGATTCCATTCATGTTCGGTATCTTCCCATGGACCGTCTCCCAGCTCGTTGTGAGCCAAATTCTCAAATATTATTCTACCAGCACTGTAGTAAGTTGTTAATTTTTTTTTCCAACACATCCCCGTGAAAAAAAACTACAATTTTATGAAAATTATCATATTCGGTTCTGACGGAAAAAAAAATTATATGAATCTTCGTTGAACGTTTTCATTTGAATTTTTCTAGAAACTTTCGTTGTGGAATCTCAGCATATCTTTGCTGTTCCTATGGAGATACATAGGCGGTCTAGGGATGCTGAGCATGTTGATACAGCCTTGCATTGCTTGCCTACTCGTCTCGATGAGAAGCAAACGAATATCTTGTGTGGTCCATCTCTTATCACTGGGTGGATTGCAAATGGCAAAAACGATGCACATTGTAATGCAACATTGGTTGGGTCTCGGAGACGTGCAGTATCAAATGTTCATAATCGGCATATGTTGGATGCAGCTGAGATGTATAAGTTGCAGTATGGATCGAATCGACACTTACAAACACGAAAACTTGAGCGGATTCGTTCAGGATCTTTTACACAGTGTCGCTTATTGTTTGTACCTGCCGACCTTGTTTTTGGGCCCGTTGATTTTGTACGGTGAATACATCGATGGCGTGAGTAAAATATTTCGTGGGAAAAACCAAATTTGAATGCACAAAAATTCATTTGTCTCTATTCGTAGATGGAAAGACCTGCAAGGAAATGGACTTTTCAACGCGCCATGAAATTTCTCCTTAATCTGCTTCGTTATTTATTCTGGCTACGGTTTACGGAATTTTCCATGCATTTCGTTTACTTCAACGTTTTGCAGTATCATCCAAAGGTATTTTTTACTATTTCCACTCGGAGAGAAAATAATATCAAAAATTCGTCGCCTCTCTGAAGGATTTTAGCAAAGACAGGGTAATTTTTCATCCACATCCTATTTCGCCCAATTCCAGATGAAAAATGACAATGTATTTGCTAAAATCTCTCAGAGGAACGATAAGTTCTTTCAGTAACATCGATATTTGTTGCAAACTCGAAAGTTGGGATTTGGGAGTTGATTCGTGATTCACGTGGATCGATGATCTTGCAGCTCGTTGGCGAAATGGACTCTTGGGCTTTTTATGGTTTCGGATACTGCATGGGTCAATATTTCCTCAACAAATATGTCGTCGTTTATGGGATTTGGGGGGAGTTTAGCCGAGCTGACGATATCAATGCACCTCCTCATCCAAAGTGCATTGGACGAATTCATCTTTACTCCGATATGTGGAAACACTTCGATCGAGGCCTGTATAATTTCTTGATCAGGTGGAGCAACAATTTTTCGTCTTTTCTTATTCGAATTCCGCGTTTTTCCATAAAATTTCACGGTCTTTTTTTCCAGATATATTTACGTGCCTGTTTCAAGAAAAAACATACCATTGGCCAGACTATTCGCCTCTTTCCTAAGCTTCAGTTTTGTCTTCCTCTGGCACGGAATGCAAATGTTCATTTTCATTTGGTGTCTGCTAAACTTCATCGGACTAACCATCGAAGGAATTGCTCATTCCATCGGGAATTCGCAAACGTATTGCAGATTCGAAGAGAAATATTTGAACCCTCGAAACACCCGGAGATTCAAGTGTGCCTTGGCCTCGCCCTTGTTGGCTTTTTCAGCAACCTCCAATTTTTACTTCTTCGCCGGTGACGAGATTGGACACATTTTTATGTACCGATTATTTCATGGTATTTCGAATTTTTTTATATTTTTTCAGCATGCTTTTCGTTTTTTTCTCAGCCCGAACATTTTATTCAGTCATATGTTGATTTTTTGATTATTCTATTCGACAAGGATTTTTGTAGTGGAAAAAAAAAAACAACATTATATTTTCCGTCTGTTCCGAAAATTCGCTGTTTCAAAAATGCAAACCGATTTCGTGATACCCAGAAAATTATCTCGATCAACTTTTTGTTCGCATTCGAACGTGACTCGTTGCACGGAAAAAGGCTGAGCAGAAGAATTTGGAGGCTGAGCAGGAGAATTATTTTTCCCATAGAACTAAATATCGGAAATGCTTTGTTTTATCATTTCAGATTCGTTCTCCAGTGTAGGAATGTTGTTATTTTTTCTTTACTGCTGTTGCCAAGTATCGACGGAAGTGAAAAATTATGAGAAACAAAAAGTGGACAAAGAGAAAGGAACGAGGGTGCTGAGTTGGAAATAATTAAGACGCAATTCAAGCACGGGGACGTTACGTTACGTTATCCTTCTGTATCGATCACTCGCCATACACTCTTCGAATTTGTCTTTCGAAAGAGTAAATAGCCAAAGTTGCTTTCGGCACCCATACTTTTCGGCTATTTTCAGATATTCGCACAAAGTCTCATATTTACGATTCATAGGTCGCGGTGAAATTTGAACTTCTTGTATGGAATACCCGGCATCGCGTAAAAGTTTGGCGTTATTGATGAATTTGTCGTCGCTCATCTTCCAGAAGTCTGGAAACTTGTACATCAAAGTTTCAGCATCCTCCATTTTGCAGTCGAAAATACCGCACAGAGCTTGCAGTTTATTTTCGTAATTACTGAGCGCCTCTTTTGATCGTTTATACTTCGCTTTGCACCTGTCAACCAAACGAATTAAAAATTATTGAAAATACTCAAGGCAGACTTCGAGTTATCTGATAAATAAAAAAATCACTTTTCCCATGAATCCTTATGACCTCTAAGAACCCAAAGTTTAAGGGGTTTCACTCCAAGCATTTTCGCCATGTCTATTTTTTCCTTTATTGTGGGGAGACTGTATTTATAAGCAACTGGATCAGCCAGTATATATTCGGGCGCGACACCAGCCTCTGAAAGAATTTTTTCACGATATCCATATCAATCGTTTGCATATCAATTTTTTATTCTGAACGTTTATTCATTTTTTACTTTTTGCAATCCACGACCAAATTATCAAAAATCTACTTACCCAAAAAATATTCTGTAACGGTCATGAGTTTGGGTACAGGAAGCAATAGGATATGAGGATTGTAGCTGAGCCATCGACAAATCGTGCTAAGATCACACTATAAGAAAAAAAAACAACAACAATTGATCAAGAATTTCCGTATTCTAGGAATAAAGAGACTGCTTTCAATTTTATTTTCGTAGTAGCTAAAAATATTGAGTAACAACTGTACAAGTTGAGATTTAGATCCAAATATTTCCAATGAACGATTAAGTTCCCATACTTTTCGAACCAATACCGAATTTTGTTCAAATGAGAGAGAAAAAACTGATAACAGTGAGTAATATTAACCCTGGAACGACAAACCCATTTTTTTAAACTTCAAACTACAAACGAGGGGAAATATTCACCCAATGGATTTCTTTTTCGTGAAATCGTTGTGAAATTAATAATCTGACTTATAAGCACATGAATCTTTTTGTTTTTTCATGCCAAAGAGAATGGTGAAGAGCAGAGTCAATTTCATCAAAGTTTAGTCGGTAAATAATTGATCTAAATACCTCAAAGTGCTGAAAAACTAACTTAGGAATTGTTCAAAGTTTGCCTGGAGTAGATATCTCCCCCGGTTTGTAGTTCTAGGATTAATTATTGAAATTGCATCACAGGACAATAGGAGTTACTCCTTATCGACATTTTGGAGTCGAGTATTGCGAATAATTTCCCATCTTACTAAAAAAATGACAAGAATCGTTCTGCAAGCGACCGAAGCTAATGTCAAGATCGTCGATAAGGGAGTCACCGAAAACAGAATGAGAAAAAGATTTGATAGGATAAAGAAAACTCTCTACCTGTAATTTTTCAGCCAAGTATCGCATTCTGTTACTTTCGGGCATATAAGTTGCATCGATTCTGCTTCTGGTGTTATAAACATTGAGAGTACGGAGGCTCAGATGGAAAAGGGGTACGGCGTCGTTGATATCGATATGAATTTTTTTTATGAGGTTTATCTTCTGTTGCAAGTCGTCGCCGACTTCGACGAGAAGGAATGGATTCTCGATGATGGTTGTTTGGCGAATTCCAGCTTCACGAAGGATTTCAAAAATTTTGACTATGATTTTGGTTGGGATACGCGCGAGAGCAGGATTTTGTTGAATTACTTTGAGCGCGTCGGGCTTTGTGAATGCTAAGATTTTCATGAGTGTCCGTGCGGCATGTTCTTCACCGAATTCAGTCCCGATCAAAAATTCTTTGTAATCCTTTACGTCTTCGTAGTCGGCGCTACCTTCAGCAATTTGAGGGAATTTCGGAATAATTATTGCACCCTTCAATGTTCGATAGACCTTCAAAGAGGGACCGAAATTGGTCGATCGAATCAGCGTACATGGTTCGTACATGCTGGACGTATTTGTATATAGCAACGTACGCCTCAAGCACCAGGTTAAGTGTCTTGCCATTGTGTTTATTTTAATCACTATTTTTATTGAGTCACATGAAAGTTCTTGAACATTTTACGATCGACAAAAGTCGGTTTTTGAGGTTAGGCTTAGACGACGATATATATAACCATTGTATCGCGAGTACGTTTGTTTGTTTGAAAGAAAATTTCGTTACGCTTCTAGTGACGTTCGACAACAACTAATAATTGTTGATCTTACGAGGAAATAATACTTCGAGTGTTTCAACTTCGTCAAAAACGACTGCAAACGTGTTTTTCTGATCATTCGGTAATTCGAACTGAGGATGTGTCTGGACTACTCTAGATGCTCTAGATGCTTGCGTGCTGAATAAGCAATAGGAGTGATGAAATTTATCGCTATGTTCGAGAAGACTGTTCGGACTTCAATCGAGTTATTTATGTTCATTTCAGAATTGAAAAATATTACCGTGCGATCGTTTTTTGTTTGTTACAAATTTCGAGCCTATTCGAGATCAGAATTTGGGAGTATCATCGGGATTTCGTGAATGTATGCAATACGCAATTCTGAGGGGTTCGTCCTTGTGTCTACACGCTTAATAATTGCAAATATAATTAATTGAAACAAAGACCGGACTCGATATCAGAGTGTGGCTAAAAAGGATCACGATCTTTTTTACCCAGAGAGCGTTTGGCCCTGAAAAATTGATCATAAATATTCGACAATGACACAAGGAACATTTTTGAAAGATCGAAAAAAGGCGAACTACGCCGACTAAATTCCTAATTGGCATGAAGAAATCGTTTTACGATTCCTCGAGAAGAGGGAACTTTTTCCGACTAACGAAAACATAAAAATGGACAGTGAATCATTGTCTCAGTGATTATAGTCTTAAGTGTGCACATTATTATAATATTACTCGCACAACCCGCAAGAAGACCAAAATTCAACAATAGACATTATAGGCCGGGAAATGGGGCGGAGGGGCGTATTATCGGATCGTGTCGTGCGCGCGCGTTTGCCAAGACGCGCATGTACACTCCACACACGCTGCGTCAGGATCAGCCTTGCCAACTGCGTATTCAAATTTTATGTATTTCAAGGATTGTCTGCTAGAACAATGCATTTGTAAAAAGATGAATGCAACGTGAATTTTTCAAAGAGAAAGTTGGCGAGCCCGGAAAAAGCAATTTATTTCGAATAAGTTAATTGATTCGTGTTAATGGATAAAACGACGAAACGCTACAGCCCTGGCGCCTCAAGGCAGAAGAACTGTTAGGCATGCGCAGTAAAGTTGTCGATGGTGGAGACGCCAGTGTTGAGAAGAAGAAAGTCGCCGCGACGAAGGGAGAAGGGATACGAGAGGAAAAGCGCCGGGTATAGCGTGTGCAGAAACGACGAGAGGTTTAGTCGCGAGACGTGAGTCGAGAAAGACGGTGACGGGTTGTGGTCTCTAGTGTCGTAGCGAAAAAAGTTAAGTACGCCCCCTTCCCTCCCCCCACCGAAGTGTTGAAAATATGAGCTGGCAGGATTACGTTGACAAGCAGCTGCTTGCGTCGAGGTGCGTCACAAGAGCAGCGATCGCCGGACATGATGGAAATCTGTGGGCAAAGTCGGATGGCTTCGAAGTGAGTAAAAAAAATGTCGAAAAAGAAAACCCTTGAAAAAAAAGAGGAGAGTAAAAATGTCTTCGTTACGGTGCACGAAAATTCAATAACCTAGCGTATCAATGAAGGAGGAATGCAGAAATGTTGAGATTCAGAGAAAGAATCCCGGGTTGATGAGATTTTTTTAGACAAAAACGATGTCAAGTTGAACGAACATCTCGTGCGAGGCTCGAAAGTTCCGGCGTATTTCGCTGAAAGAGCAATGGTTGCCGGCTCCATTGGAGGACCGGCTCCTCACGGAGCCATGCGCGTTTTTTTTTTGTTTCCGAATCCTTAAACTCGTGCGTATCCTTGGAATAGGAATAACAGCGAAAAACTAATGTTGAAGAATAAAAAGTAGAGCCTTTTAAGAAAGTGGGAATTGTGGGGGGTTTACCGTCAAGCCGGCTTGGTCTTGACGATTTTCCTAACCCCGAAAAATGTTGACTGCGAGCTGGGAAGGGGAGAAGTGGGATAGAGGCATCGAACGCGCGGGCGCGCTACTCCGCTCAACCGACAGAGCCGAGGGAGAGAGCCAGCGAGGCAAAAAAGCCAAGGCGAGCGAGGAAGAACTGTGGGGGAGAGAAAGAGACGAGAGGAGAGAATCCTCTGTGTGCCACGTAGTAACCATCATTTGCTTGAGCCTGGGATGAAAATAAAAATCGGTAGCTTTAGCGGTTCGCACGAGTTGAGAACGGGGTTGGAAATTATAAATCCGAATTGTCGGTTTCCCTTCGTATTATCCAATCATTCAGCGTTTAGCCATTTCCTCGATCACGAGGGCGCTACAATCGCGTATCTATAGATATACGCACACGCGTATATCCCCATTTATAAACATATATATATGAATATACATAGATATATACCAGGAATATCGATCGGGTTAATATGACTGTATGGCCGGCTCAACGTGCGAAATACGATTGGAGATTTCTCACTGACTCTCCGCGGGCGGTGGGGACGAGAGATGAGAAAAAGAGTGAGAGAGAGACAAAAGAGGATAGTGAGAAAAGGTCGATGGTGTACTTTATCCTATCCGGCGCCGTGGTAGCCTTTAGAAGATATTTTTGAAAGACCGAACCTCCGTAGCACGCACACATGAAGCTTAAACGCACATTTAACCGCACGCTGTTGCCTCCCAACTTTCCTCGCTACAAATAGGGTGTGGCAAATTTAGCACCCGAAAATTCAAACGTCTCCGATACCTACCTTGACTTTCCTTACATTCTCCTTTCTCTCGCATCGATCTTTTGCCTTTTTTTTGTGCATTAATCAAGGATTCTCGGGGAAGTCTATCGATGTTTCTAGAACGAATAAAACTTTTCGTATAATATGTGGTAGGACGATTGGGAGGATTGAGGAAAAATTCTGGAACCGAGATGGCATTGTTCATCTCCATCTCTCTCTCTCTCCGCTCCTCTTTCTTTCTGAGCTTTCCCCCTCCATTTTATTTTTTTTACTCTACAGCTCTTCCGAGGATAATCTCGTTTGTAACCGCCCAACGAAGTCTCCAGTAACCATTCCTGTGCGTTCTTAGTACTACGAGAGTTACTTGTCAAATATAATCCGTCCCTTCGTTCTTTTTCTCTCTTCGTATTTTTCCTGCATGCGTTGTCAGCAAAAAAAATGTTGAGCAACGATCAATATTGACAACGGAAGATGCGCTTCGAAAAATTCGTTTCTCGATTCCCATTCGATTGAAAATTGCAACGGAATAAATAATTCGGAGCAACTTGTTTTTTTTTATTTTTCTCTTTCGGTTTTATTCAATTTTTCAAATCTGCATTACTGTCTATACTTGTCGGCGACAATGCGAAGCGACACGAGCACGTGTCGACGCCACGGGCACATAGAGATTTCCGACGAACCTTTCGCACCGGTCTTTCGCGTTTAATCGATGAGTCTCGATGTTTCTTTCGCGCGGTCTAGCCCGAGGATTTTCTTCAGAGAAACTGCAAATTCCCTCATTTCTGCATCTGCCTCTCAAACCTTGGCTAGTGTTGTATCGATATATACGTCCACACATACTCACGCACCTTCCGGTCGCGACTGCCAAAATGGCGACAGCCGACTGGGCAGCAACCTTGTCAGGGCCGTAGCAACTAAAGTTCCACCGCCATGAGGATTCGAGCGATTTTTTTCGAAACATCGTTTTTCTCCCAATTTCCTTTTTTTTCTTCACAAAAGCCTTGCGGTTGGTAATGGCGTTTTGCTTTTTCGACGAGAAAATCGTGACGATGTGAAACGAAAACAGCGATCTTGTGCCTGTCGTTATCCACAAAGATTACTGCACCCGTTGATTTATTGATAATCGCTCGAATAATTATTAATTCCCTACCCCGCCTCCCTCCTCATAGATAATAGACAAACTGCGATGATACCCCCGAACGATAATGCTGATAATGCTGGGACAAAAGGATATGAGGGGAATGAGTGACAGGAATTATCATAATACGGAGAAGTGGTAGCCGGTTTAGTCGTCGTTGACGATGGTTCTTTCGTTCGCCGCATGGCGACAGCGAGTGGAGTTCTCGGACTCCGGAGGATTCGCCATGTTCACCGTTAGGACGGCGCGCGAGTGAACGAGAGAAAGAGAAAAGTTGGACGAATGCGAGAGAGAGAGAGAGAGAGAGAGAGAGAGAGAGAGAGAGAGAGAGAGCGACAAGGGAGGTAAAATCCGGACTCCGATCGTCGAGTGATTCATCGCTCGTTCAGTGACGTATTCATAATTCGATGCACCCTGTGACTCACAGGCATTTTTTTATCAGGTTCTCCGTCCCCTTCTCAAGTCGCGTATTTCTTCATGAAACCTTGAAAATCGGAATAAAAACTGTGGAACGTCGTACAGAATTTATTTTTCATGTAATAATTCTCGTTTTTTTTTTCGAAAATCATTAACATTTTTTTTATTAACGAGTCGTTTCTTGTCGCATCGTCGATTAAAATAATTCTTGTTGACAAAAAACGTACCAGTAGAAAAAAATCAACGGTGGGTTGCAAATAAATTGCTTTCCTCCTGGATATTCAATGTAAAATGTTAACGAATTGCCAGGTTTTTTGAATCTCAATTTTTTAACAAAATCTCGAAATTTTTTCAATAAATCTCAAAACTGTCGAGTCATGGGGCTCGGAATAATACGCGAAGCGAAGAAATCGCAAAAATCGATGCCTGCGACCTTGAAAAATATTCATAAAAAAAAAAAGATACGAGCAGAGAATCAAGTGCCAATATAAAGCACACATGCCCATAAAGCCCATATGATTAGAAACCGTATGGGTGACGATTGTACCACGCATATGTTGATTATTGATCGAAGGATAACACGCCGCAGAAAAAGAATCGAAGCGAAACATCCCCTCGGAGAGCGCAAGAGAGTCACGAATCTAAACTGCAAATTATTTTATTATTCGAATAAAAAAGTTACGGTTAGCTCGAGGATTTATTCGTTTGAGAAAAAAAAGGCCGAAGCAGCAAAAAGAGACGTAAAAGTTGAATTATTTCGTCGATCGATGTCGTTTTTGGAAAAAGTACGAAACGAGATTTGAATATTGTCGATTATTCGCAATTGAAATTTGTGATTAATGAGATTTATGTAACTAATCGATTTGCGAAAGAAATTCAGATTCGAATAATAATTGTTGACCCGATTAAATCTCATATGAATCTCTTTTATTGACGATTCCTATTCAATGTTTAATGTTGATGAAAAACGAAGAAAAAAAAAGCACAGCTGCGTACGAAGACAGTTCAATTCATTTGCAATTGGTCGTGCACCTGCGTCGATTTAACGAGTGCTCGGTTCGCCTACCCATGGGAAAACAATGTTAGCTGGTACGCTTGCTACGCGACGCACCAACACACACGCGCACATTGATCAAGAGAAACTGAAAAATTAGCGTTTACGCGATTTATCAGTTGGGCGGTCGGTCAAAAATCTCGCTGCTCGTTCGCTCTTTTCGATCGTTCAGGAAAGAAATTTTGCATCTTTCGAAAAATAAAAGATCGACATACTCGAATTTCGAACATTTTTCTTTACCATTATTTTACGTAAACGCGATCTTTGATTTTATTTGCATGACATTTTATTTTTCGGGGAATAAGAATTACTCAAATCTCTGTAACAGCATTTTTTCGTGCATTCATGTGTATAAATATGTGAGCGAACGATTTTTCAAAAGATGGCACAGCGTGCGATCGAATCTTCTCTCACACGTGGATGAGAGGAATAACTACTCGTAGAGGCCTCTTTTCGCGTGCAGGTTTTGTCGGTGACCGTGACGTCGGTTGCATCGAAAGGAGGTCAACCCCTTGGATGGATTGCTCCGAACGTTATCTTTGCAAGGCTTCGTAGAGCGCTGTCTCTTTCTTTCTTTCTCATTCTCATTTTCGCACTTTGAACCCTTTCATCCACGAGGGTTGATGACGTTTCGACTCTGCATCGGAAAATCAACGTGTTGGATGTTCCATCAGCCTCCTCGCTGCCGATTGCAAGCTCTAGGTCAATCGTAATTTTCGAAAGATTTTTTTTTGCGACTAATTGCTTCGGGGCATCGCGGTGACGATTTTTTTTTTTGAATTGATTTGAATCGCATAGAGTTATTTTGTGGTTCTTTCCTAAAACCGTTACAGTGTTTTGTCACCTGCGAGGATATAGATCAGTCTTTAAAAACCGCCAATGAGTGCGAGAGAGTTAGCTGCAAATTTAGAAAGTGAAATTTTCTCCCAGCGTTCGAATTCTGAATAATCAGAGAATTTTACAATCCGATAGGTTTGCGATTATCTAGTGGATAATGTTTTCCCCATAATTATAGGGAAAGAGATGATTCTTGAGTAGGAACGTAGGAGGATTCGTAATTAAACGCTTGAAACTTTCTGTCTGTGAAACACTTTTTGGTATTTTCTTAATTTTAAATATTTGTTGAGCTTTTTTTTTCTTTCATTTCTATTCGGAATCAGGTGATAATTTAGAACCGACATTCATCGTACACGTTGATGAACTAATTGCGTGCTTAATTAAATTTGATTGGGTAAGAATGATGCTGGATTCGGTTGCCAGGGAATTAAGAATTGAAAGAATTGAGAGATCATTTGAGAAAGTGTAATTTTGAAGCGTTTCACTTCAAAGTGGAATTCTCGGACGTGGTCGAAAATGGCTAATTAGGGCGGCATAAATAATCGTGCTCATAAAGCGCTTGATGAAGATTGAGTTTGCGAGTCTGCTCGTTTTAATCGCGATGAGAACACTCGACGTAAATGTCTGACGTTGCAGTAAAAGGCAAGTAATGGGCAAAGTCGGCTGTTCGTTTCGAGTGTGCGATATTCTCGTATATCCATGCGAAATGCATCGAAAAGTCACGACTAAATTCGAAAATAAACAACGGTTGAGCGATTTTGGCTACTCGCCAATTTCGATGCTTCAATGAAATCGGTTCCGGCTTTAAATCGAATTTTCGCTGTTTCTCTGCGAATCTTTTCCTATTAATCTCTTTGTTGGATTTGAAAATGTTTTTGCGCCTCAGTTTGAAGCGTTATTTTTATCCGCTGTTGATTTTTTTCAACGGAAAATAATTATTCTTCATTTTGCATTAATTTAAAGGTCAGTAAAGAGGAACTGGCGAAGCTTCTACAGGGCTTCGACGAACAGGATATATTGACGTCGTCGGGCGTCACATTGGCCGGCAACAGGTACATTTATCTGTCTGGAACAGATCGCGTGATTAGGGCAAAACTGGGCAAGGTCGGTGTACACTGCATGAAAACGACGCAGGCGGTTGTCGTTTCCCTCTACGAAGATCCAATTCAACCACAGCAGGCTGCATCGGTCGTCGAAAAATTGGGCGACTACCTCTTGTCCTGCGGCTATTAGGTTTGTCAACCATCTATTCTTTTCTATTATAAACACTTGAATTTTTAGGATGCAGCGACAATTATATCTCGTTAAATATCGTGATTCGAAAACATTGTCAATTTTTTTGTGCTCCGAAAGTTTCGTTGCATTCCAGTGAGAGTTTTTTACTCCTAAAAAGCATAAAAAGCCTAGAAAGTTTGGATGAGGAAGAAATTTACTGAGGAGTACGGTGGAACGTGTGTTTTGGGCAGTGATTTTTTTTCTACCTGTATTTTAAATTAAATTTCGCGAGTTCTGAGGCTCGAGCAATTTCGAATGTTTCTATTCGCGGAGACATTCCGCACTGTCCAAACATCCGTGGGTGTTAAATTAGTGAATTTTCTATATTCAAATGACGAATCCGCACTCATCGACGATAGTCAAGCAACGTTTGCTGTGACTCACGCGTTTTCCTGCCGTCAATCTTCTGAAATTTTGCCAACTGATATTCTCATTCCGATGACTAATCCTTATCGTTTTTTTTCTCTATTAATGGATTCAAAAACATGAATTTTTTCTAATTTTTCCGCGATTTCCGAAAAAACATGTTTCGTATATCTAGAAACTCGAGAATTTCAAATTTTTACTTTTCAAAGAAAATGGAACGAGAAAAAGATGCAACGCCATCTAACGAGGTGAATTTTCTTTCGCTTATTTCTGTTGCAGTAACCTCTGGGACCCAACACAAAATATCTAATAATTAATGATAATGATACGATCGATTATTTTAATGACAGCGAACGGAATATAAAAAATGCGCCCCATGCAGCGCAACGGAAAGGAGGGAGAGAGTAAGATAGAAGCAAAGATAAAAAAAGAGATAGATAGAGATCGAGAACAGCGCCGGACTGAACCGTCGTCGTCGTCGTCGTCGTCGTCGTTGCCGTCGTCGTCGTAGTTGTCTTCGTCTTCATCGTCGTCATCATCGTTGCAGAATTTTCGCAGCAACCTAATTTGTACTGTAATACAATGTTGGCCGCACCCTCTGCGACTCGATGTGAAAAACTTGCAACGTGTTTTGTTGTACTCGAGTCATCGTCCTCTCCTCTTCGTAAAAAAAAAGTTGAAAAAAAAAAAAAAAAAAANNAAAAAAAAAAAAAAAAACAAATCAAACCAAGAAAAACAAAAGAATAATCTGAAGAACAATAAAACGCTAGCGTTTTACCCGCGCGTAACTAAAAGAACAAAACACAAATGTCACGCGTACCAATTTCGTCAGGAAGGAAAACACAAGGCGAAAAATAATAAGCTTGTGCTCGAAAAAAGCGTCGAAAATATATTTTCACCCACAAAAAGAGAATAAAAGAAAAAGTGGAGGAGGAAAAAAGCCTCCCGTGAAAGTCCAGGGTGTTTTCAGCGCGTTTTATTTCGTTTCGATCCTCTCACATTTTCTCCTCGCTTTACCCTCGGCGTTCATTTTACCACGACGACGCATATGACGGAGTCAACACACACAGAGGACGAGAGAGACAGAGAAAGAAATATGGAAGGAGAGAGAGAAAAGTCTCCCACTACGATTGAGATGCGCGAGTCATACTGCGAGAGAAAAGACGATACGAGCGAGACTGGTACGCGGTTTGTGCCTCTGTGTGTATGTGTGCGTGTTTTTGTCTGCTGTAACGTGACCGCTTTCCAAAGATCTCTGGCAGTTTGAAGAAAAGGGAGAAAGATACTCACCCCAAACATCACTGAGCAAAAGAACAAGGAATGGCAAAACGCAAAGATCGATAAGCATATAACAATATTATACCGTTAAAGTCGACAATGATAATTAAACTCTTATCGTAATATAACAGTTACGGCCTTTTTTTACGGATGTGCGAAAGAGAGAGAGAGAGAGAGAGAGAAAGCGAGTGAATCGAGTGTGAGTGTTTTTGGAGCTTTGGATGTTGCGCGTGGGAGCGAAATAAAGCACTAGCTCGGCGGTGTCCGCGGATGAACAAGTGGAAGAGTCAAGGACGCGAGGCAACGGCTCGAGGAAGACGAAAACAAAGAAAAGACAGAAAATCATCATCTTATGCAGGTTCGAGACGGTGCAAATCCGGCAGTCTTTGGAATGAAAGAGTGGAAAAGAAAAAACGAAGAGAAAGTTTGAAAAAAAAAAAGAAATAAGAATTCAACCTGGCTGCAGCATCCGGCATGACGGAACGAAACGCGGTCGTTTTAGCTATTTAACTGTTTTATTATTGCTACCGTATAAGATAGGCGAACGATGTGTCATATTGCTGAGATTTTTTATCGACGATGGGGGAATATTCGGGCGCGAGAATGGGTATAATGAACAGAAAGCGAAAGACAGTAAAGAAAAAAACGAAGGAAACAAAGAGGAAAAAATAGATACGGGGCGAGAGAGCGAGAGGAGAGCGAGCCGCGCCGCAACACGTGCACACCATCCGACATTTTTACACAATCAATATATACATACAAAGATGCGAGCGAGCGAAAGAATCATACATGGCAGAGCGAGATAATTCTTGTACCAACCGAGCGAACGAGACAGAGTGAGAAAGAGTGTATCTGCGTGTGAGTTTGTGAGAGCGAAAGGGAGAGAGAAAAACAACAAGGGAGAGCATGCGTGTGTCTGAGAGCGAGAATAGGGGAGATTAGAGCCACTGTATCGCGAGGAGAGAAAGGGAGGGAAAAAGTGAAGCAGCAGTTGAGAGAATGGCAGAGAAAAATGTTAACTTGAAAAGGACGAACAACAAAAAACTTGAAACTTTTCTTGCTGATGGCGTTTAAATTCATGCGAATCTGGAGCTTTTGTGAGCTGAACAAAACCTTGATGCGCGTTCGAGCGATGTTAAGGACAAAAGACTAATTGATATCAAACATCATGAGAATAAAGAAGATCGGTGGCGCTAACTCCGTGTCGAATTTTTCATGTCCGAGACGCTTTTACAGCCTGATTCGATAACAAAGCCGAATCGACAAATCTCGTGGTTGGAACAACATCGCTCTCCGACATTCACACTCTTACCTGTTCGCTACAGAACTATTATACTTCTTGTACTATTACCGCTATCGCTAACTACTACAAAGAAAAAAAAACGAAAAGGACAAAAAAAACTACTACCTAACTAACTACCACCTTAACTATTACTACCACCTTACCTATTACTTACATACTATGAAAACTGGGCGCTTGTTGCATGGAAAAAGAAAATGAAAATTGAGCTGATAGAACAAACAAAAAAAAAGTATTCGTGTGATTATTCGATGTGCCAAGCGCGCCAGGGCGAACTATTGTGTAACGATTTTTATCGATAAACCGAAAAAAAAACTGGAAAGAATAAAAATTGAAGTAACAATTGTATAACAAAAAAAACGTGTGTCGTCTCGCCAAAAATCATCGTCATTCGTTTTGTTTTTCTTTTCTTTAGTCCCTCTGGAAATTTGGCGGTCTATGTCATTTGCACGAATAGTAAAGGCCCTTTTTACCTGTTTGAATAATTGACAGTACCGATAAATAAACTTGCTTAATGCGCGTGCGCGTGTCCCCGAGATAAGGAGAGAGAACGATAGAGAAAGAGAGGCTGGAGTTTAACGAGCGACCAATGCCACCGAAGAAACGGAACAAGAGGACGCGAGCGAGATAGAGAAGAGATTGCGCGAGGAAAACGATAAAGTGAGCAACGGATATGAGGTGTAGCTTTGTAAAACGATATTTCCTCTTAAGATTTTTTTTGCATACATCAAAAGTAAGATTGTGTTAAGAGAGTAATAAATTTGTATAAAGTGGTGTAAAAAAAACGCACGTGTTTTTATTTTCATTTATATCGTCCGCCGCAATAATCTTCATTTTTAAAAAAACTACCAAACGAAAAATCTTATTGTACTTACTGTAATAATGTCGCTGGAAAGCAACGGAAATGGTCACTCCTGTCGCCGCAGCTCTATTTCCGGTCTCCGACATCTCGCAACTCCCGACAGGAGCGAGAAAAAAAACCGATAAGAACGTCCTACTTCAGACCCCAACCAACACATATTTTCGATCTTTTCTCATTTCGCCACGTCATTCAACTTTCATCCCTCAAGAAGCTGGTAAGTAAACCGAGATATGAAAGAGGACTTCCGCCGAATCGATCGTCGACTATAATTTGGTCACGTGCTCGAGATAAAGTAGAGAGATGGAAACTTATTTTTCCAACGCCAAATTAGTTTTCCAGAAAGAGCCATAAAAAAGGGTTTCAGACTACAGTCGTCCTGGGAGTCGAAATACGTTTGAGAAATTGCGCTGAACCTTTCTTCATACATTCTACAGATTAGTTATTTTCGTTCAACTTGAAAGTGCCGCAGTTATTTAAATTCCGTATGTCACATGCTCTCGCAACGTCGAGACCAAGATTATCGATTTTCAAGGCTGCAGCAAGCGTTTTTGTCACACGACTTCGTCGTGTATGAATTTTCATTCGAGACGGAAAATTCACCAATTTAAACTTAGAGGAAACAAAAACATCGGAAATCCAAGCCTGCGTCTGCCCAATGCCATTTTTAATTGAAAATAACCATAATTTCCGATTATCATGATTGAGGAATCATATTTTCACATGGGAAACACCGTAAGCACGTCTTAGGCGATGCATCCTTTTTTTTTAATGAGCACGAATATCTTGTACATAATAATGCAGCACACTTATTGAAAAATGATTACGATTTTGGAGTTTTATTTGACGCTGAAAGGGCAGCGATGTTGGGAGGCGATATTGACATTTATGAGGCATTCCTGTTCAACTGTTCAACATTTTCAATGGGACACAAATCTTAATTATTAACGAATGTGTCAATGATTAAGAAAACAATGGAAAAGACCTTTTCGAAAATTTATCATTCGTCAAGAAAGTTGAGATAAAATACACGAGTTTTTTAAGACCAGAAATTTCACACGTATATTTTTCTTTCCACTGGATCAGACAACTTTGTTAACTTCATACGCGTATCTACTACGTATATTGTTTTGTATTAATTTGCATATATGTAGATAGTCGTTTTTTCATATTTATATACGTAACTATGTATAACGATATACATAAATATATAAGGGGATACACTCACATGTGTATGGTGTAAGTGTACTTTTGTATTATTAAGGCATGTGGTTCGGTGCTTAGCTGCTATTACTACGTTTTCCGAGCCTGCAAGTAACTGTGCGGGGGTTTTATTATTTCAGTCACAGGAACCTCTTGCTAACGAAAGCGAATGATTCTCTCCATTTTTCTTCATCATTTATTTCATCGCCGTGGGTGAAAATTAATCGATGTGAGTCAAAGACGGAAATTATCAAGTTTTTGTGTAACACAACTTGACTGAATAATTTGAAAATTTCGTTGATCGATCGAGAATTGAGTGATTATTGAAGTTCCCAGCATTGCTCTTGATTTTTTTTCCTTCTTGTTGAATCGTTTTTCCTACAGCGTCTCTGCGATGACCAAGCCGAGTGACTACGCGGACTATCGCGGTTTGTCCACTTTTGGCAAAAGCGCGTCACGATGTTTATCGGGAGAGACCTCGTGTATGCGTTTGTACGGAATTAATGATTGCTCGCTCGGTCTCGCAGGTGCACTCGAGATCGTGACGGAGCAGCAGCAGTTTTATTTATTCATTTCTTTATTATTCGTTCCCTTACAGAATCAAGAATGGAATGTTTTTTCTTTGTTTTCGATCGTTAATGCTGACGCCTGTTTTGAACGGGATTTCTCGTGGGCTTCGAATTAGCTAGATTTGCCTTTTTCTATGTTATTTATTTAGAGAGAACGAGTACGATTTGTGCAGGGAGGTGTCGAGACCTCGTTATTATAGAAGAATAATTCTTATGTATCAAATCCGTTTCAACTTTTCGCACGCAAATAATGTTACGAATAAAATTGATATTGTAAACGTGGCAGAATATTTGCGTCCGGGGTAGGCGACCCTGATATGCTGAAGAAGAGCTCGAAATTGTCAATTTTTCCAAAATTATTCGAAAAGGGTTAAAATTTTTCTGAAAAGTTCATGCGAAATTCGTGAAAAAGGTTGATCGTGTGTGGAAAAAATTGGAGTTTAAAATTCCATTAATCCAAATATTTCGGACCGTATAGAAAATGTTGGATACAAAAATTCTCCTGAAGAAAAATGTTTGGTCAATAATTCTTCATGTTCTTTGAAATCGTTCAATTTCAATCTGAAGGATAAAACGGAGTAGTACAAATATTCCATGTTGCGAGCAACAGTTCTTCGACGTATGAATTTTATTCCGTCGCGAATGGCGTCGACGTCTGACAAGATTAGCAGAACTACCTTGACGGAAGCAAATTTCGAGAAACATTTCATTTATTCGAAGCATAAAAACCAAAACTGTCCAATCAAACTTTTTTTTATTCGAGAAAACACGATAAACGTGACGTTCACGTTAAACAAATATTGGTCAATTTTCCATGACGAATTGTTCGAGCTCACTCCGTTGACTGCGCGCACGTTTGATCGTGACAACGAAAAACAATAAAAAATTCGTTTTTTCGTTACTGATGATTCGATAACGCAAAAGTTGATACTATTGAGCACGTATCGTGGTTACGTTCCGAGTGCTCAGAGAAAATAAAAATAATTTACACAATTGTACTCCGCGCATTATTTTGCGGAACGATGCGGTTGTTTAAATTCCGGATTGTTTTTAACAAACAAGATCGATGTATTCGAGTGACGGAGAGCAAATAAAAATAAAGTGGAGAATCAAAGTACAGAGTTCGATGAAAAAATATGAATAATTCTGTGGGCAATATTCGTTTATCAATTTGTTATTTCACTTTATTTATCGTTATAGTATTTATTAATATTCATTATTTCATCATCATTGTTAATAATATTATTATCTTTATCGTTACTTAATGTTATCGTTATTCAATATAATTATTATTGTTATTATTATTAATGTTATGTTATTAATAATATTATTATATTATATTTTTGTTTATTTCTCGTTAAATTGCATATATTAAATTCATTCCAAGAATCACTATTATCATAGATCGTTATAATTTATAGATAATACGAGAGGGCAAGGGGTAATAGACGCGTTGCATTTTCTTTTCTTTTTTCTCCTTGTTTGTTGTTGTTGCTTAACCGGAATAAAAACTATTGTAATTTCGTAAATTCACGATATTCGAGATTTTTTTGGGCGTGAACTTGTGCCGTTTGTCATCGTTTTGTTTTTTTTGTTTACCCTCCTGTTGACGAAACGTAACGCGTCGCACTACTAAATTCTTTGGGTTAATACTCGTGCTTGACCGAGCCAACGGCCGACCAATCGGCTACACCACCTTCGACCTGTTCTACGCATACACTCTTTTTCCCTTTCTCTCACTCGCTCCTTCTCTCTCTTTCTTTCTCTTTCTCTCCCTCCCTACAAACTAATTACTGCACTTTCCTCTTTTTTCAATGCCGCTACACTTAATCCTGAATGGCTTTCTCGAGACCTATTCACCCACCACTCTTATTATCGCGCTTTGAAAAATCGATGCTCGCGAGCTCCACTTCGTTTTGCCTTCTACAGTTCGACACTTTGTTCGGCACTCGTATTCATTAATTTGTGCTGTTGTTGTTGTTTTTTTTGTTTATTGAGGCCTCGTCGATTCAAACGCGAACAAATACCAGCAAATTATTTTCCTAGATCCAGGCGGATGGAAACTTTCGAAAATGAATCGATTCGATATCTTCGTTATCGGCTCGGTATCGATGTCATCGATTTAATATCGACAAGACTGAGTCACCGGGATTATTCTCGGGGGACCCGACACCGTTAATAAATTATTTATAAAACTTGCATTCAATAAATCAGTTTAAAAGGCTGATTAATCAACAGAGAGAGTGAGAAAGAAAGAGATCACTGTACGATGCAGCAACATGGATTGTTCACCACGAGATGATTGCTCGTCGTCGTTATCTGACGTCTTCGTTTTCCACCTCCTCCTCCTCCTCCTCCTGCTGCGCCTCTTTCTCCTTTTCCTCCGAGTTCGTTACGTTGATAACCATGCCGATTATTACCGAGAGATTGTTCATCCTGTTGCCCAGTGATCTCTGTAGCATGATGAGATTGCCGGCTGCTCACCAGAACGCACCTGGGCTATTGATTCTCCAGTGAATAGTGACGCGACCGTTTCCAAAAGCTCTTGAAGAAACCTTTTTTCTTTGGTGCGTCGTTCGGTTCGCTGACACCTGCGGAAAAAAAAAAAACAAAAAAAAAAAACAGCGAAACGCTGGGTTAATAATCAGGCAGAAGATGTGAATTTTTATTAGAAAATGAATAATCGTAGCACATTGTCGGTAGAATGTTTTTTTCAGGTCGTCATTTTTTTTTTTGAAACTTTAATTATTCACGATTCTTAACTCTTACTCGCCGCTTCTGCAATTTTGTTTTCATGCTAAAATAATAATAATCATGTCTATCAACATTCCAGTCACGATTTTGCGGCCAACAGCTCTCGAATCTTCTCGAAGCAGAAACCATCGCGCATCACCAACCCGTGCGTCCGTCTTTTCTCTTCCTCTCTTTCCCTCTCTCTCTCTCCCTGTCGCTTTAAGTACCTCCAGTATATCGTATCTCGCATCTCAAGTAGTTTTACTTCCGGCTCAATCGCATATTACGCGCAGTACACTTAGCAGGGATTGTTCAACGATTAATCGTACGAGACTCGTCCTGTGTGCTTCCCATGCGTCGGTCTATTCCCCAAATATTTCCGTTATTTTTCTTGTATTCTCATTGCCAATACGACAGGCTGAAAAAAATTGTTAAACCAACAAAGAAAACTGCTTCGATTACGAAAAAATTTCGTTCGCTGTTTTTTTTGTAGAATTCAAATCCCAATGACAGAAAATTCGAGGTAGTGCCTTTTTCTTAATTCCGTAAATCCGATGTTCGCAATTCAGCAACTTCCTTGGATGATGAAAAATATTCGAGAATTTTTATTTTTATTTTTGTACGAATTTGTAGCGACAAAAATCCTGGAGGCTCATTCATGGACAGAGAAGATTGTGTCCAGTAGCGTTTGTTTGGAATTTCAATAATTGAGCGAGTGAAAATTGGAGGATTGATGGTACGGTTGAAAAAAACATGCGTACTGGATCTCGGGCGGTCCTTCGGACGCGAAGTAGACGTCGGAGACGACGTCGTCGACCGAGAGGCCTACACGGATCAATACCCGCAATAGTGAATAGAGCATACTCCAGCTATATCTACATCTCTTCTCTCTATTTCTCTCTCGCGTGGCTGCTGAGAGAAGAAGAGAGATTCTACGCTGTCTGTATAGGTCGGAAGCGCGCGGGCGCGTATAAAGCAAGAGGAGAGCCAGGCTGCGTGTCTCGGGTGTGTCCGATCTATCCAGCATCTCCATCCCCCTCGCAACGAACCTACAACGAGCTGGAGTACGCTCGAAACAAACAAAAAATTGAAGAAAAAAAAGCAGAAATGCATCGCGCTAACGCGATACAATTCCACGATTTTCTCATTATTCATTCTCTCTCGCGTTCTCCGATTCGTTCGCTTGCTGTTCTCGCGGCGTCCTTCCGTTTTAACCGCAATAAGTGACACCCCCGTCCTCGCTCGGGGCTGCCTTTTAGAAGCACGTTAACGCGACTTCTTCCATGCGCCGCGATCGAGCACAAAACGAGAGCGACATGTTTTTGTTTCTCCTTCTCAATTCTATTCTATTATTCGCTCTCTCCCCTGCTCGTCTTCCTTCTACCATTCCTGCTCAACTATACATCATGTCTGGCAATGCATCACGCATCATTTGGTTTTCCCTCAGACTCTCTATCGACGTCTACGTCTTGCGGAAATTCTCCGATACTACATCAGACGTTTCGTGTATGTGACTTCGGTCAATACATTTTTTTCGAACGCTTTTTCCGAACGTACATTCCTAATGAGTCATTTTTTTAATTCATATTTATTTTGTCTTCGTCAATAAATTGCTGGGTGCGTTTTGCTGAGAAAGGCAGAACAAAAATTGTTGTGCATGAACATGAAGGAACAAGAATGCTCGAGAAGCAAATAAGAAACGAAGAGAGAGGGAGACTGAGAGGGAGGGAGAGCGAGGAGACGCGAAGCAACGAGAAATGACGAATCCAGGGGTCTTTTCCAAAAATAACGAGGAGACGAGGTCGGACTCGACGTATAACGAGAGCTGAGAGGACGTGAGTGAATATATAGATGCTGGCAGTATATTTTCAAAGTCCACACGCTGAGATATCTCGAGGCTCGTGTTTTTGTAACCATAGACAGCCAGGATTGCTCTCTGTTCTTAGATTCTTTGAAGATAAAAAATGATGAAAAAAAAGAGCATCTTTGCCACCCTCGGAACGTTGTTTTACAGTGGCCAAGGGAGCACAGCTGCATTTTCGAGTGACGAGAGAAACGAAAGCGTTAATGTCTAACAGAATCTTAAGCAGCAAAAAAAACAAAAAAAACTGTATCGCGCAATGTTAAACTGGAACGTATCACTATCCTCTTTTCAAAAACACTAATCATGATTGCCGAGA
Organism: Hyposoter didymator; assembly: GCA_037952995.1. Classification (NCBI taxonomy): domain Eukaryota; kingdom Metazoa; phylum Arthropoda; class Insecta; order Hymenoptera; family Ichneumonidae; genus Hyposoter; species Hyposoter didymator. Next base: position 10,768,851 of record JBAJMU010000006.1, on the reverse strand, counting down.
GTCTTGCTCTGCGTGCGAAATTATTCGAGCCACAGATTAGAAAATCCACGAGAGCTTCAGAATTTGCTCGTTCGCTGTCTCGGATCTTCATAGCGTGGGGCAAAGAGAGATTGTTCCCCGTGTACGACAGACCGCCGAATCATCGCATCGAGAGGGAGAGAGAGAGAAAGAGTTTATTTCGAGATTTTGGTACGTGGTCGTTCCTCCAGTCTTGGTTCTCGACGACGTTCTTAGATACGATATAGTATTTCAATCGTCGTGTCCTCTGTCATATATTTATATCGAGGGTTTCATTTTCAGGTTCTTTTGTCAAACTGGATGTGCCAGGCTACAATTTTTCTTTCTTATTAATAGCAAAATATAATTAGAACTTTTTTCATAGCTCGTGAAAGTTCTCTCTTTGCATAATCAAGTGTATTTTTTAAATTGGAAACTGAAGAAAATCCGCATTTTAAAATATCATCTTCACGTGACCATTCAAACATGCTCTACATTTTCAAGAAAATTTTCTCATTAGTGCAATATCTTGACATATTTAACTCCAAATGAGAAAACAACTCGTTAACGATTTGTAAACGAAACACACACGACGTTTTAAGTGTCGGGCTGTAAATGCACAGTCACCCTGCAGTGACGACAGCGAAAAAATGCTTTCGTAATTTCAATGCGAAGCATTACCCCCTGCCAGTTGTCCAATTTCTTTTTTTCCATGACTATAGAGAAATGAAGAGAAACTAAATATCCTTTGGAAGCAATTGTAGAAAATGTGGAAAAGTTATGAAACTTGAGAGAGTCGCTCTAGTTCAAAAAATGCATAAAATAGTGCAAAAAAGTTGCAGGTACTGGAAACGCCAGAGGTCTGGCGGGGGCTGTGGATGAATAAAAAAAAAGAAGCTCAAGTCTTCTTCCCCGACGTTTTTCGGTCCGATGCACTTTTGCAAAAATCTTCATAGCTTTTACGATAATGCCGACACGTTGAATGCGCAAGAGCTCAAAAAAAAAAACATTCGTATTCTCTTTCTTTTGTCTTATTAAAAAGAAGAAAAAAAATTATTCTGGGGAGATTTTCTCGTGTCCAAGAATGGAAGACGAATGTCACATAGAAAGGGAGCACTTACCGGGATAAGGTCCCGATGGTGAGACGTTATCCTTGCCAGACTTGCCCCCAGACTCTTTACTTCCGCCTCCTGAAACAACAAAAAGAAATAATATTTCTTATAAGCTCATTCATATTCAGCGGTCCACTCTCTTATGTCCATATTTACATATAAATATACATCCAAATATATAGATATATATATATGAATGCAAGAACGTACAGTGGAGTTCAAACGAAATGAAAGGAACAAACTTTCTTCGATTCTATCGAAGCTTGCTTTGTCAGGAAGCAGAGAAAAATATTGTTTCTTAAACGCTTTTCTCAACTTTTGCTATCGTCCCTATTTTTCTCGGAGCATGAGTCATTGGATCGTAAAAAAAAACTTGTCACAATAGCCGAAAACTGTATATGAATGTAGGGCTTTGCTACAGAAGGAAAATGACGATTAGATTTCATTGTGACAAGTTTCATTCGGTCGAAGAAATGATCGTGTCCCAAATGTTTTGCCTGTATTAATTTTGTTCGTATCGTATAAATAGTTAATGGCTAATATCCATGTGCGTACAATAGGGAGAAAAAGCATAGTGTAGTTCTCTCGGTTTATGAGAATGTCTGATATAACCCTCGACTGGAATATTTCATGCACTCGTGCACATTAATATTTTAGTGGTTGTGGCAGAACAACTTCTTACCATACAGTTTATACCCTATGACTGTAAAATAAGATATTAACATGCGAATTTACGTAAATTGTTGGAAAAACGAGTAGAAAAACATGAATATTGTCTGTGACTAGTCTATGGTTGCAGAAAATTTTTGAAAATATTTGTAACAGCGAGTGATTCTGGCAAAATTAAATAGAAATATGTTTTTTTTTCGATAACGCTGTTTCTTGACCAAATTTTGCGGCGCCTCGAAATTTTAACAAACCGAGTTTCGCTGTGTTGGGTGGGAAAATCTGTTTCTCGATATTGCGAATTTGTGATTTTTATGTCGCACATTTTCTCGGCACATTAGGTGACAATGTTTCGCGAGATTATTATTATTAAAGGGCCTCGCAGGTACGGTCAGGGTCACCCATGATCTACTAACTAGCAGGCCTAATTGTGTAACTATCGAGTGACTATCTGGGACGAAAGTACGCGTTCGTCATCGATCCTTGCACACGAGGGTTCGTGTCTCGGACGAACAAGTTCACGAACCCTATCTCTCGTTTCGCCTGAGCCCCCACGTTCATGGGTGTGAGCCAACTTGACGGGGCTGATTTTCTCATGGGAAGGGAAGTGAATTTTGCCCGAGAATGAGAATCGCAAGGGCTCGAAGCTTCGGGTGCTGCTATACCCTCGAAACGCGTACGCCCTCCGAACAAATCAATAATTTCTGCTGCCGGGCTGTACTATGGGCGAGTGAGAGAAAGCCGAGTCCGCGGGCGACTACCCCATAGAAATTCCACGTTCAAACGATCGATTTTATTTCATATACCAACGTATACACAAATTATGTGTCTGAGTGTGTTAGCGAGAGAGCGAATTTACAAATTTTGTGGAAACATGAGAAATGCATTTCATGTACTAAATGGAACGAGATTTAACGAAAGGATGGCCCAACTAAATTCTTCCATTTCGATGAAACGGAAGAACGAGACAAAAATAAATAAAAACTCAAATCAGACAATTTGACCGAAACTTTTAAATAAAAAACAAATTTTGACGAGTGATTCGGAAAACCTTCGAGCATCAAATTCCAAGTAAATTGAACGCAAGGCAAAATATGAGTTTTGAAAAAAATTTCAACACGAATTTGTGTTTTTATTTAGATGCTTTTTTCTATAACGAGCTAATTTTTATAACGAATCGGGAGCATCCATTCTGAATATTCACAAATAGCCCTGAACTAGGAAACGATGATGAGGATCATTAAAGATCCAATTGCGTAGGCTCACAGTCTTTCAGTTGCTTGTATTCGATACAGAAGAGTTTGGAGTGTATAACGGAGCAAATGAAAGCTAGAGAAGAACGTCATGTATCTATGGGGTTGTTGGACTACTAGCTGGATGGTAGACGAACTAGCAGACAGGAGTAACGATTGCATAGGTAGAGAGAGAAGTTTATAGAACGAGGAAGAGGGAAAAAGAGAGAGAAGGGAATAGAAAGGTAGTGCGCGCGCTGTATCTGTCACTATAGACTTTTTGCTGGTGCCTGAAAGCCGTCAGCAGTTACATAGTGAGCAGCAGCAACAGAGCGAAGCCCCCTCGTCACGAGAGAACAGCTTGTGTCGCCCTGTGGTCTCCCTCCAAGAAAGAAAGAGATAGAAACAAAACGTAAAGCCAGAGACAAAGAGAAAGAAAAACGAACTGTTCCCCATTGCCTATAACGGTACTCACCCACTCTCACCCCCCAACCAATACTACTGAGTTTTCGAAAAACATTTTGTCCCTAACGTTTCCACACAAACGCACCCAATTATTACAGCAGCGATAGGAAAGAACCGACAAGAATACAATTTCCAGAACTTTCGTTATAATTGCAGAAATAATCATCAGTAACTGCGGAATTCGAGAAGATTGCGAAAATATCGTCGACTTTGTTTTTTTTTAGCTATTTATAAATCGTGACGGGGTTGTGTAGATTTTTTTTCCAAATTCCAGATACATTTGGACTCGAATGACAGTTCGCGATGAAGCAAAATTCCAAAGGGTTGGATATCAATTCCAATTATTTCGGAGATTGTAAGTCTCAATTTTTTAGACGTGAATGGAAATTCTGTATTCAAGATTGACCTCGAAGGACCGAGAGCTTTATAGTACGGGACGATTTGAATAAATCGAAAAAATCAATTAACAATTCGGGAGAGCTTGAGATAATAATTCTGAGGATTTGGAGGTACAAAATGTTTGGGAAGAGATTTTTTTTATGGAGCATTTGCCAAATATCTGTTTGGCGAAGGAGTTTAATAATTTGTTTTGATCGTACTGGGGAATATGGGGAGGAGCGATACGATACGATGAAATGACATTACGCGGTTTATATATTCGGTTCGACCGTTCGACACGTATCGGTAACAAGCTCGACTCGCTTTCTATAAATAAACGGCCGATAAGGAGAGCTCGAAAAAGAGCGTCGGGAGACGTTTCGGTGCAGCAAATCGTTTGTACATTTCTCGCCAAGCTCTTCGAGGCTTGCCAACCTGGTGGAAACCTTTTCGAGTATCTTGATTTCTTTCTCTCACTGTCTCGCTCTATGAAAACTCGATTACGATCGTCCTCGCGGTTCTTGGCGGCCTTTTCGACAATTCACTCGCCGAGATATTCAGATATCTATCGCTGCTGAACGTTCCAACGAAAAAGCCATCTTCGGAGGAGCAAGAATCATTTAATTGATCGTGGGACTTTGCTGCAGTCTATTACTATCGCGTCGTGATGAATTCCAATCATATTCCCTCCATTTCCGTTCTCAAATACCCTGTTGACAGTAAGTAACGTTACAGAATCTATTTGGACACGTTTTTCCGTTTTTCAACGATTTTTACCAAATTAAAAAGCTTTTCTTATCTCGCCCAACAATAAATGATTAATGCCATAAAGTATTTTATATAAAAGACAGTTTTAGAAAGCTTGGACCAAAATTTCAACATGGAAGTCAAGGGAAAGATAATAAATATGTAATTTTCCCGTTGACCTCGAAAAATCGCGCAAAGTTCGAGCGCCTTGATTCAAACTTTGCAAATCGACATCAAGGAAAGGAAATAAAAAGGCTGTTGGCAGTAAAACGTGAAAAATTCTGATTCCTAAACGTATCCCAAAGTTTTCGTGGGACACTTTATCAGATTTTGACTTTCTGGCTAATACAATGATAAATGACGATGAAAATATCTCTCGGGATATAAATTGTCGTGTGGGTAGGTGGGCCTTGACAAACATTATTTTTAAATTTACAAAAATTCGAACTCTCCCGAAAGTGAAGAATGTAATAAAAAGATTGCGAGGGATTTTGAAATGAAAATTTGTTGTTGGTGAAATGATATTTTTACGAAAGAGAATCTGGAGCACAATTTTTTGAATATTCGTTGTGGATGAACAAAGCGTTGAGAAGAATTCGTAAAAATATGAAAAACTCTCGATTTCCTTGATCGTTTCTGCGCAGTCGAAATTTTCCTTTCATATTTATCAGCAATATTCCGAGCCTCGACGTTTCGGAGAATACAGACATTGAATTAGATGGGATGGCAAAGCTCGAGGACGAATAGACGAGACGAAATTTCCTGGCATAAGCTAGCGAGTGGACGATTTATGGTTAGCTCGTTCGATTATGGCTTTGCGAGATAGGAGGAAAACGAGGGAACAAGGGAGCGAGAAAAAGAGATGAATCAAACGGTCTTTTGGTCTTTCGGTCGGTCGGTCGATCGGTCGAGGCCCAGCCGGCCGGCTGTATGAACGTGAGGCCTCTTGGTCAACGGGGTGAGACGATGGAGGGGAGAAAAAAGAGAGAAAGAGAGAGAGAGAGAAGTAGCCAAGGAAAAAGAGGACAGAGAGAAACAGGGAATCCAGTACATTATACACGATGCAATTTTTTTGTGATATCACATGAGCAGCAATCGTTCCTCGAGAAGAACGGTCCAGAGAAGAATAAAGAGATGTACGTAGTGCGAGGGAAAGAAAGAGATGGAACTGGAATGGAGAAAAAAAAGGTGGAAAAAGGACAATCTCAATCGCTCCTTTTATAATAAAGTGGAACGACGGACTGAGTTTGTGGCGGAGGATTCGTCGAAGATCTACAGATGGTATCAAGACGAATCGTTCTCATATCTGGAACTCTTTGCCAAGAAAATGTCATCCAAACGCTTTTTTTTTTCTCTCCTCGTGTGTACAGAGAGATAAATACACACACGAAGACACTTATATGGCATGGCAACGTGTAACGTGGACTCTAAGAGGCCTTGTCCCCCGTAGTCACGCATTCAAGGTCGCCAACATTCAGCCAGACAGCGACTGAGCCTCGCGGCCTCGATACAACCACTGGAATAGATGGAGCCACCAACTTGTGTACCCTTTTCCTCCGTCTCTTCAATACTCTAGAATTATATATAGATATATACATTTATGAATATTGTATGCATATAAATATATCGATATGCACGTATAAATATACAGCTGGCATTTCCTCGAGACTTTGCGGGGGTTGGAACCGGAAAATACCCGTAACAATCTCATTTGCATGAGACAAAAACGTCTCGAAGGTGAGAACTTGAATTGCAAATAATGACCTGGCGCATGCAGCGGTAACAACGAAAATTCAAATTTTCCCAGTGCTTCTGCATCTAACAATTCTAATTAAACAGCATTGCCGAATATCAGTATTCTAATTGCACATTTTACTTATAATGAAAATATCGATAAGATCGAGAAGCGAGAAAGATGCAATTTCTCAATCGTACGGAGTTTTATCCTTGGCGATTAGAAAATCGAACTTTCAGGTTCCTGATGAGAGAATACCGCGGGAATTTTTTTTCAAGATTCTTCAAAAATTCGTGACGTTGAAAAGTTCTATTACAACGCCAGAATTTGTTTTTTTTTCTTTCGTGGCTTCTGGACACGTGTCACAATATTATCTCGGCCAAAAATTTCCCGCTACACGCATTTCTCGTGGTAAGAATGTATCTAAGAGAGACAGAAAGAAGATTTAATTTATAGAAAAAACGAGACTCGTGGAGAATGATAATTAATTGAAAAAAGAAAACGGTTAGTAATTACAAGAATATGCGTTCAAGCTGAAGGAACATTCTGCGGCATACGTACCGAGAATCGAGCATAATCCGCCGAGAGATTGCACAAACTACCTGGGGATCGAACTATGAGTTTCGTAATGGGTATGTGCAAAAAATGTTGGCCCAACAAAACTGAATGAAAACGAACAATGGATTTTTCAGTGAAGAATAAAAACGAAAGAAAAATAAATGAAATCAAAATCAAAATCATGAGGATGAGCGTACGTCGGACGGGTAAACCGTTTTTTTTTGTTCGTGTCGCTCACAGTAAACTCGAGACGACGACGATGACGACTGCGACGATAATGAATGTCGTTATCCAGCTGCTCGTAATAAATTCCCAGGTTACAGGAAATTCGTGGAGGTTCCAAAATTAACGTTTGGAAGGACGACGAAAAAAACAAAAGAAAATAAATAAAAGTAAAGGAAGAAAACATAAACTTAAAATCCCGTCGCTTACCTTTTTTGATGAGCAAGCTAGTGACCCTCCGTAGCGCCTCGCGAGTGCTGGATGCAGAGCTGTGCTTACTTTGGCCGAAGTATTTGTTGGGCGTGATGTTTGTCGGTAGAGTCAGTGGCTTTCTCTGATCCCCTGAAGATCCCGGCAATCTCGACTCGTAAGCGCTGTTCAAACGTTCGAGATGCTCGATCGACGCTGGTCTCGGTTGATTCGCACCCTTACGCGTTGGATACCATCCACGATTCGGACCACCCGCCAAACGCAAAAGTTCCGTTCCTATTATCGCCTGCTCCATGCACGGATTGTTCCTTCTGTATCTGAAATCATCGACAAACAACCAAATTATTCAAAATAAGTCGAACAATCTCCAGGCTATTTCGAAGGGAATCAAGAAATTGGATTAGCCCTTCGTAGACACTCATGGGTCTGGGCTGTCCAACCCATCCTTCCAGTGGCGTGAATTTTTCAATTTTCTTATCGATTACCATTAAATGACAATAATGAAAAAGTTTTTTATGCATCACCCAGTGCGGGCGCTCTTTCTATAGATCCGGAACTGTTTTCCTGAATTTTTTCACATTTTTCAAACGAGTCCAAGTACCGTAAAAATAGTAGGACACCCCCAGACCCATGTGTGTCTAGGGAGGGTTAAAAAGTTGGCAGCGATTTCTCCAAATGTTTTTTATACCTTTACGAACAATTTTGGTACCACAAAGATTCGAAAAATTGAAAAAACTTCACGAAAAGTATAAATCGTCGTTTGACAGACTTTTCCACAAACGATCCACGCAGAACGTGCAATAATTATTCATAATTCGCAGAGCTGATTTTCGTAATAATGAAATTCATGTATTTAGAAATAAATAATCGATTTTTCGCGAATAAATCTTATAGAAATAGTATCTCGTTGAAAACGTATTGATATTTGAAAAATCACTAGATTTTCGACTAAATCAGGACAAATAATGTCAGGAACTAAATTCAATACTCTTGGTAAACAATTGCAATGGGAATTACCGGTTGGGTCTTTCTTGTATATAATTTTATGTAGATACATTTTTGTGTCCATCGCAGATATTAATTGAGTTTTCTAGTCGGTTTAGTTTCATTTAGTTATTCGAAAATTCGTGAGATTTTATACATTTTTCATGGGAAGTAAATCGACGTTTTCAATTTTTACACTGGCTCTGAGAAATAAAGACGGAAATTTGTTTGACCAAAGATTTTTTTAAATGAATTTTTATATGCAGCATTGTTATTTTTTGAGGAAAATTTACCGATTCCGTTCTCGCCTGGGCTTCGTTTTTGGGCTGGCAATGCATTTGCTTATTGTTTTTTTTTTTTTTTTTTTTTTTTTATGGAGACTANTTTTTTTTTTTTTTTTTTTAATGGAGACTAAAATGGAGATTTACCCTGTGGTAGCGGTGGTCGGAGCGTACCAACCAGGTTGCCGACGTGGTTGAGTGGGATTACCGGCATGTTGAGGAGTTCTGGGAACGTCGCTGCCTCTGGCAAAGACCGGAGTTTCTGGCAACGAGCAGGAGGTTTGCATGCCAGAGCCGGGGCATCCAACACCAAGCACAGTAGTGCCGAGCGTACTGCCTCCAGGTGCGACACATCCGGTAGCAGAGCCGCCGGTTCCACAGTCGATAGTAGCGTCGGTAGAAGGTGATTGTCGTTTCGTTGTCATTGCTCGTCGTCTGGACGGTCCAGGTAAATCGGTTGGTAGGGTTCGTCGTTCAACTGGTATCTAGAAAAAAGGGAGGAAAATACGATTAAAACTTTTGTTGCCAAGGGTATTGAACGAACTTTCGAAATTCTGCACGCGGTAAAAATTTCAAGCTCTCTCTCTGCCTCTGCTCTTTTCCTGTCTATCCACGAGCAAGCGATCCGTGTGTGTTGGCCAAAGTGGCTATCTCGTTTTTTTTCTTTTCAACAAACGAGTTGTCAAGGGCTCAGATGCTCTTGATTCCCTCTTTCCACAAGCTCGAGTGGCGCACAGCGGAGAGAAAGCTTCAATTTCGTGATTCATGATCGATGAGCGAAAAACGATTTGCCGAGTCTCGAGGACCGATCGTTCATCGAAATTGCCTCGAATTCTCGTTCTCATACGCTCGAGGATCTCGTTCTATCTCGTGTCGATGCATTATTACGTCTATTTACATTTTATGAAATTCTTTCCAAGGAGCTAAGCTCCTGAACGAATTGGCAAACGTTAATCGATTTTATTGGTTCGATTAAATTGACTCTCGTGTCTTTTATTCTCTTTTTCCTTCCTTGTTCCGAACAGTGTTTTAAAAGTTCAAAAAAATCTACTAAATTTCATAGAAAAACTCGTTTCATTCGTCGAATTAAAGTTTTTCTACAAATATCATTTTTTCATCTCCATACTGAGCATTCAATGGGCCATGCGAATGTTTTTTGCCCCAAATTTTTGACGAAAAATATTCTAACTATAAAAAAATATTTAAAATCTATGGAAAGTTTTCCCGGAAATGAAAATAGAAATGTAAGAGCTTCGGGGTGCAAATTGCAATAAAATATATTTTCACACCTCTCTTCTCGAGCTACTACCGATGTTGGTAGTTCTACGTCCTCTTGGGAAACCAGCGTCCATGGATCTCGTATCAAGAGACGACTGGCTGTGATCTTTGCCGTCGATTATCGACAAACCGCCCCGATGAGGCGGTACACGAGGTCTGTAACCATCCATGGTTCTCGTCGTTTGTCTAGGCTTTATTTTGGTTGACGTAGTTTGTGTCGATATCGGACCATTTCCAACGTCCGAGCTCTCCTCGTCGGCTTCCTCTACTGGCGATGGTGGCAGTGGCGGAAATTCCAGAACCTCAACGCTGACCTGTTGAAAAGATTGATTAGGTCGAGTCGTTTAATGCGAGGATTTTGTTGGAAAAAAATCGAAGAAAAATCGAGTTTTTTCGATCGTTTTGATGAAATTGACACTTCGAGTGCATACTGGGTCGTTTTGACCCCAACGATTTTCTGGTACCGATTGTTCGGCACAGGTTTTCGTCAAAAAATGAATTTAGGGCCATAAAATGTGGATAATTTATTGCAGAAAACGTTTCCACACAAAAATGCATATTTAACGGAGTACAGCGATTTGAAAAACGCCCTGGGTCAGATTGACCCAGTATGTACTTATAGGTGTGCACTCGGAGAGTTAAAAAAATCTACACTTTTCGAGCGGATCATCATTATTAAATATTGTTGAACTTTTACGAGGGCATAATGAGAAATCCATTGTTTGGGGAATTATTAAGGTCCTACCTGAAAATCAGGATTCTTCGAGTCTTCGAGAATAGCGTCAATAACATTTTCTATTTCCTTGTGATCGATTTTGCGATTGTCCAATATTTGGCCATTCTGAAGTTGATGTTTGGATATTTTACGATCAGAAGAATAAAAAATGTCGGTTTTCGAGGATTTACAGCCGTTGGTGGAGGATCGTCTGGGTGGTCTGTCAAAGTCTGCGCTGTCGGAACCACTGCTGCTTGTTTTCGATGTTTCGGAGTCGAGTGAGTTTTGCATATTGTTACCACGGATGTCGGTGTCCCGTGGATTCAACGAGGAGGAATTAATGACGGAAGTGGATGGTAAAAGAGGTTGATTTTGGGAAATTCGTTCGTTGACCCTTTTTCGTGAATTTTCGTTGGACGTATCAGCCTCGTAGCTGTTGCGTTTTGCGGCAACGATCAAATCGTTGGTTGTCCGAGAATCGGCGATTATCTTTCTCGGTCGCTTGTTAACATCGTCGGCAATGTAAGCCTCGCTGTTTTTCTTGACGCTTTCAATTTCTTTAATCTCATCGCTGACTCTCTCGAGCTGACGACGATTTTCGTTGAGAGCTTTCTTGACGATTTGATCTTCGATTAAAATGTTGACGGGAATTTTTCCTTCGGTTCTGTCGGAGGCTACGGATTTCCTCGATGATCTGCGGGAGCCAGTGTAAATGGCGGAAGTGACGTTTCCACCGATAAGACCGATTTCTCGATCACGCGAAAAGTTTGAACCGATGTCGAGACTTTTGGAAGTCGTTACGGAATTTTTTCCTCGTGCAGGTGGAGCGCCGTTACAAGCTCCACTGGATTTTTCCAGTGCTCGATTTTTCCCAGACTGTTGCTCGTCTTCCTCGGCTTCTCGATCTTCCTCCTCGTCCTCTTCTTCACGTTCGTCCAGGGGAGACGGTGGCAAACGTGGAAAAACATTATCCGCTGTATTGTCGTGACGCTCGGACTTTTGATTAACAGATCGACGATTATTCGTCCCATCGACACGGTCCACATCGTCCTCGTCGTTATCGGCCTCCACATCAGCATCAGCTTCCTCGTCTCTCTCTTCATCCTCGTCGTCGTCATCATCGACGGCTGAGAGCGGCACAACTCGTACGAGATTCGGCGGCGCTGGGGGTACAAAGTCTGGCGGTGGTTCGTCGAGGCCTTCCAGTCTTCCTTCGCGCAAAAGACTCTTAATATCGTCGAACGTCGTGGAAAAACGTTTGCCACAAGCGTCTGTAAGTCGCCGATCAAGCTCCCGACTACCGAACGAACTCAGACTTTTTGTTTCTGTCGGTGAAACGATTTTTGGCACGAGAGGCTTTCTCTCGCGTTTTCTACCACGTCGTATCACGTAAGTTCCACTTTTCGACAAATCCCGTGGATTTATACGGTCGAGATCATTCGTTGATGAATCCGAGTACGGCGATACAAGATCATCGTCGGTTGTTGACTGCCGAGGATCTTGCCAATCATCAAAATCACGCAGTTTCGATATTGAACCAGCACCTGAAAAAGTTGAGCATATTTTAATTTTCAAATATTATTTCAAGGCAGACAAATATTAATAACGCGCAACTCTTGGACGTATAAATAAATAAATGGAAATTCCACGGTGTCGTATTCCTGCCAAGTTTTCAGAAGAACAATTCGAACGTTTGAGACTGTTTAATTTCTTGAAAGTTTCTCTAAAAATTCACCACGTCGATTTTCCGTTGAGCTTCATCGTTTGACGTTGCAATCCCGATTGGTTAATTCGTGAAAAACTTGTTTCACAAACAAGTTGATGGATTTGCAAATTGAACGAGGTCGGAATGAAATCAAGGGATCGAATTTGTTAAAAAATTTTGTGGATTTTCTCATAATTAAAGTTACGATTGGATTAGATGGAAAAAAAATGCTCACTGGACACATCGCTGCTTCTCCGTCGCCTTCTGCCGACAACTTTGGTGCTACCAGGTGCGTAAAGCGGATCTTCTTCGAGGGAGACTTCCCAAGCGATGGAGTGTCTTTTGGCGATGGGTGGTCCTGGTGCGGGCAACAATTCCTCGAGGGAGTCGTCGGAGAATCGTTCCTCCTCTTCGGACTGAGTCCTAAAGTCGGTGGAGTTTCTAGTGGAGAAATCGGAATTTCTCGTGGAATAGACATCGGAGAATCTTTCGCTGGAATCGGCGCGTTGGCCGAGTAAGGACAAGGAGACGAAATCGAGATTCCTGAGTGAGAAAGGATCGGATGATGGTACAGAAACGCGATCGTTGGAGCTGGCGCTGGCGACGGCAAGAGAAAAGTCGGAATTGAAACGCTCGTTGGAGGTTGAATTAGCTCGTGAAAAATCGGAGGAATCACCACCGCCGTAATTAGCCCTCATGGAAAATCGTTCGACGCTGACGGAGCTCGATCGCGGTATGGAAGATCTGCCAGATACAGAATTTCTTCTTCTTTCGGAGAATCGTGCCTCGGAGGAATCGGATTCGGCGCCATTGATACGATCGGAGCGCGATTCGATGGCTCGGTTGGCGATCATTCTGCCGCATTCTTCGGCGGAGCTTGATTTGCTCATTTCGTTGGGCATCCTTGGCCTGTCGTCGTCGAGATCGTCATCAGGATTAAGGTCGTTATCTTTTGAAGAGTGTTTATCATCTGTGTCAGGACTGTCGTTGATACGATTGTGATTTCTCGATTTAACATCGACGTCCTCGGTGGAACGTCGTCGTCGTCTTCTCGAGGAGTTTGCTTCTCGACGTTTCTCCGATTGTTGATGATAATGATTATGATGATTATTCTGATGATGATGGTGATGTTGAAAATGATTGTAAAGCCTCTGGGTTTGTTGCTGTTGGGATGAATTGTGCTGGAGATAATGATGATTATTTATCGGAGCGCTTCTCGTTGTATTTGTGCGGCCAGAATTAGCCACGACACCGGGAATCCAATCGTAGGAAACGACCCTGGCGTCGTATGGAAGACTGGCAAATTTTTCGATTGAATTTCTGCCAGTTTGGCTTCTGCTGCTGCTTCTCTCGACGCTCTCTCCTCTTTTCTCCCACCATCCGTATGGTCGACGATGTCTGGTCTTTGGCTAAAAAAAATAAGAGGAAAAGAATGAAAAGAAGGAATGTAATATAAACCGGTGGATCGATGAGATTTGGATCAAGATCGTGCGTTTTACTCTTATCGTTGGTATAACGACCTCCTCCTCCCTGCCTGCCTGCCTCCAACTTTCTCCATAACAAAAAACTCTTCGCTAAGAATATATTTATACATACGCAACAAACTTTCGCGTATTTTCACAGATTTGCTTATATATATATATATATATAGAAGGAAATATAAAAATGCGGGAGAGTAAGAAGGAAGAATCGGTGAAAGCGTGACACTGTTTATATACTCACGAGGGTAGTTTGGCTCGTTGCCGGATCGTGTATTGCCCGCTGATGTTGCACGGAAGACGAGACTGAGTTTTCCGAGTCTCGAACGGAATTCGCATTGGAGCGTGATCCTCCAGTCTGATCTCTTCTTCCACTTTGTCTCAGGGATGAACTCTTGACGCTCGTCCTTTTGGACGAGTTGTTCGGGGATACCCTGTCGGATAATATAATTGATTGAAGATCCAAACTCTCGTATGAGAAGCAAATTGCGAAAAGGGCTAATGAGTTTGGGCGAGGAAGCGGCAAAGGAGCGGATAGATCTCATCGAGTTTACGTTATTTAACGTAACGTACGTTAGATTGATGGCACAACTTTTCCCTGACGATTCTTTCGCTAACCTTTTGCCAAAGAATTTTATCAGCCATCAGAGTTTTGGTCTTATTATGTTTCTAAAGGCAAAACATCAAAGTGGCTGCATCATTACTTCGAGGATAAATAATAAGTAATGGGACAGAAAAATTGGCATGCCAACTGAGCTCAACCGCGTGAGGAACGACAAAAATTGTCTTTTAACCCTTCCAGCCATGGTGAGCCTCACGGTGTAGAAACTATTTGTCGTTTTCACAGTTTTTTTTTGTTACGGTAAAATTGAGAACTGGATTTTGTTAGCCCCAGGCGAGCTTCGAATTACGTTCGTAAGTTAATTTTTCAGCACTTTTAGGTATTCGAATCGATTTTTTACCAACTGAATCTTGATGAAATTGAATTTGCTCTCCACCATCCTCTTTGGCATGAAATAACAAAAATTTTACGAAAAAGAAACGCGTGCGGTAAATATTTAGACTGTTTTATAGTTTAAATGTAAAAAAATGAGTTTGATGTTTCAGGATAAAAAAAGACGAAGAGACATGTGATTTTGAATTACCGAATTCTGAGATGAAATTAGAAAAAAAACTTGTTAGCCTTCTCCTGCTGCAATCTTGCACCCAGATGCTCATTTTTTTTTCTTCAACGTTTTTAACTCGAGAGGGAGCGAAATACGCGTCATAAATAACAGGGAAGACGACAGAAAATTCATTATTTACTTCGACATTGATTTCCCCGGAGTGTAATACTTCTTACGTGGTAGAAATAACGCCCACGCAATTTAACGATCATTTTCACGAGATAATCAAGCTTTTTACAGCCAATAAATCGTCCAAAACTATCAAACTGCTATATAAATAAAAGCCACGATAATCTCGTAGAAGTTTTGGAAATTCGTTATCTGATACTCTCTGCATTTATATGCAGCGAAAATTTCATTTTTCGCATGTCCGAATATTCAGAAAATATGGAAACTACAAAGATACTGCTACGTAATAAAAATGAGAAAGAATTTTCAACTTGGAGTAATTTACATTATAAATCAAATTTTTTTAGTTTTCGATATTTTCGTGCAGTAAGTGCGAAATTTGAAGCAATATCTTGTACGAAAACCGAGAAAAGTGACTCGAATTGTGGCGCAGGAGTAAAAAGATGCCAATACTCCGGAAATGTCGTGACGTTTTTTTAGGCGTTGATACAATAAATTAAGCGAATGGAGGAACTTATTTCCGCATTCAGAGTAAACATATCGCCAATATTGGAGAAAATTTCTGAGCAATCCGACTAACGTTTCTATGTATACAAAGACACAGAGATATATATTTATGAAAGTGTATATATGCATATACATATAACATATCCTACACAGGGACTTATCTACGGATTTGCTGGTATAGCAAACGAGAAAACGATAAATTCAGTAGGCTGCGAAGGATTAAGGGAGTCAAGGGATGAGAAGGAAAATACTGGAGGGTCCGGGACCGGGTTTTAACAAGAAAGAGAGAGAGGGAAGAGAGATAGAGAGCGTGTTAGCGGA
The DNA here is from genome assembly GCA_037952995.1 of Hyposoter didymator. NCBI lineage: Eukaryota > Metazoa > Arthropoda > Insecta > Hymenoptera > Ichneumonidae > Hyposoter > Hyposoter didymator. Next base: position 10,752,965 of record JBAJMU010000006.1, on the reverse strand, counting down.
AGAAAGGGAACGCGAAAATCGTCGGCTGCGGAAACGCCGCCGACGTGGCGGCTCTCTCTCCCGCGGGCACAACCGATCGATCCTGAGGGGGGCCTCACGCTTGTTCCCTCTTTCTCTTTCTCTCTTGCTCTCCCAATTTTGAAGGAGGGCGAGCAGAGGGTAGTCGTGCGCACCGCACCATAAACCGCTCTCTACCGTCGTTGTTTCGAAGCGTCTACGCTCTAGCGTTGAGTTTCATAACGGCGAAAGATGAAAATGCAGCGAGGTAGGTTAAGCGCGCCACTCTCGGCAATAAAAGTCTTTGCATGTGTGTGAGACCAAGAGAGAAAGAGAGAGAATAGTCTAAAGACACTCACATGGGTAAAAGCGTGGAAATTATACGCTCAGCCTCCTCCGGGGGTGGAGGAAATTCTTGCGTCGTGACTGGCAAAAGACTCGACGAGACGACCGGAGCTGACGTGGTTTCTTGAAGTGGCTCAGGACAATCGGGTACCGGACGCAATGCTACCAATGCCATTTTCGCTTTGCGCCCATTCATACTCATATAACCGTCGTCCTCGGATTGATGCCCACCGGTACCTTTGAACCAAAGTAATTATTTCATTGAGGCATGTGTTCCAGTTCTTTAATTTTCGTCTTGCTCTCCCTTTTCCCAGTTTAATGACTGCAGTGTCCGCAACCAACCATGCTTTACAGCTTTTATTCATTTCCTCATCGAGGAACCTATAAAAAAATGTATGGCCTCACCAAATGCGCGGCCAGTAGACAACAATGGACAAACAAAACATTAATCATTGATAATTATAATTAAGCAACTTTTTCAGTCTTTACCCGAATCATTATTCGATGAATTTATTAACCCGTCGAGTGTACACCTCCCATAAGTGCATCTTGGGTCAACCTGACCCAAGGAGTTTTTCAAATCGTTGTATTCCGGTAAATATACATTTTTTCGTAAAAACGATTTTTGTAGTAAATTATACATAATTTGATGGAAAATTGAATACCAAAACATTCTCTGTCGTTAATTGTTCGGGTCAAAATGACCCAGTGTGTACTCGAAGGGTTAATTTCGTTCCCAAATCCATTTCTCCTGTTTTATACGAACTTTCCATATATACATCAATAATTCAAGAAATTTAGAACAATTAATTCCCCTGAATCACATCGAGATATTTTCTTGAGGCTTCAGAATCCAAAAGTAAAAAATTCATGTGTATCATGTTAATAGGCACATTTCAATAAACTAGTCCCCATGTTTTTCTTGTGAATTATCGTTGCAGACGAATCGCAAGAATTGGAAATTCCTTATAAAAAAAAAAAAAAAAATCAAATTCTCGTTCAATTCCTTAAAAGCCCGAGAAAACCTGAATTATTCCGTGAAATATTCGTCTTGTCACGTAACGGTGAATAATCCACTTTCGAATGTTTTCATTCGTGGTTGGAGAAGAATTATCTATCAGCTTGAATAATCGTCTTCTCAAGAGTGTCCTCGACGTCTGGAGACGGAAAATTGAAGGAGTGAAGGATAAAGAGGGCGGTCTTGCATACAAATCTTGAGACGGAGTGAAATTTCAGCAGTGGGCTGACACCAAAGAAGTTTTTTTTTTGCAGGTGTTCACGAAATATCGCTGTCGCCAGGCAGTTTACGAAAAAATAGCTAATTTCAAGAGTTTCATGTCTTATTGGGTACCGGGTGGGCAAGCAGACCAATCGCGCGAGATCGATGTTCGGCCTGGTGTAACGATTGAGTAAAAATAAATTTTGCAGTTCGCTGCATCAAAATTTGTGTCCCATTTTTTTTCTTCAATTTCCGAATTTTCAAAATTTTTACTAAATATTCCATCAACCGCAGGTAAGGAAAGACGATGGATGGCCGGAGCGTTAAACTTTTGAAGTAAGGAGTCAAGTTGCACTAGAAAAAAGTGAGCAAAGAGAAAAGTTATAGGAGGCGGATGTGTAACGTCCGAGGGGATCGAGTTGAAGATTATTTCCCGAGCCATGAGACACACACAAGCCCGCGTTACCCGTCACGCACTTAGCCGTCGTTACCCAAATGAAAAATGGGCTTCCTTAAGCGACTAGCCTCACGACTTTTGTGCTTTGAGACCTGGATGGAAGACCGTGATAGGAAGGATCGAAGGCTTGACTTAGGCGGCTTGAGGGTATATAAACACACCAGCACACACACACAGGCGTTCGCGTACACATGGACATGTATATGGATGTGTACCGACGTGTATCCATGTGGATGATAAGTACCTAAGGAAGGGCTTTCGTCGTCTGGCGTAAGACCGATACTAGGCTCGGTACTGCTCCCGCAATCCTCGCCCGCGTCAGTCGTTTCAACGACGACGTCGGAGCGAGCTTCGACGCTTCGTGAAATTCCGTCGACCCCGTTATTGCTAACGTTGTTTCCTCCGGTTCCTCCTCCTCCTCCTCCGAGCCCGCCGCCGCCACCGCCACCGCCGTTAGCGTCGTCGGCTCCTCCACTACCAACGACCAAGGACCCAAAATCGTTGTCTGCTGACTCGTGCTCGTCGTACTCTGAGAGCACCTTGTCCAGCAGTTCGATCGATCGTTGAACATCGTCACCTCTGGAACAAACGGTTTCGTTCGATTCTATAGAGATTACGTTCGAATATTTACATTCACATATACATAGATATTTCTATATACACAAATACGCATCATTTTTGTATCTGTAAAAATATACACAAACCCCGATAGAGTCATAATTGTTGAATTTACAATTTATGTATTTTTCCAAGGAGAAGATTGACGTCGTTTACGACGACGTTGTGGGTTGGACGTTAAGGAAAAAAAAACGATTGTCACGATGCAGGGTGAATCGGGATCAAATATTTTGTTGTGAGATTCTTATGGAATGGACAGGGATAGCTGCAAATAGCAAATTTCGTCACCGACGGCGTGTGGTTTCGGAGACCTCCGAAGTTAAGGAGCCTCGAGCTCAATACTTGGTGGCGTGATCGCCTTGCGATCCGCAGTGCTTGTCTGCACGCGATTGAAATTTAAATAATCAGTTTAAACACGAACAAAAATTTTGTATCGAAAAATTTCGAATCACGTGTTTATTTTTTTTTCTGAATGGACGGAGACGCGAGAATAAAAATTTGCACGTATCGAAAATGTAAGGTTTTCGGTGTATGTAAAGTGACGTAAAACGGTTTGTCTACGTGCTGTCCACGATTGAATATCAAAGGTGTCTACGATCGGGGACAAAGAGAATCCATTGGTCGTTGGAGAACAGTTCGTCGGAGTATTTACGTAGCGCATGGACAAAGGGCCACGAGACAAAGAAGAAGAGGATTTAGGGTCGAATACCATAACGAGACGTTTGCGTTTGCCTGGAAACGGGCTGCTTAAATACGCTATCGTCAGACTGACGTCTCTACTAATCACTTTTTCGACTAATTAATTCTTCAGCTCTCCTCTCAGAGACTCTCCTGCTCGACCTAAAGAACTTTTTTCTTAAAGTAAATGGCTTGCTCCGAATGAACGCTGCAGATTCCTCGTTCTCGATAAATGATGAATCATTTTTGTTAAAGAATAACCAACGTTTCTTTTTCTTTTCAATAGAAAAATAAAATAAAAATGAAATATTCAAGAAGCAAAAGCAAAAAATTTCGTTTTTAAATCGACACACTTTTATTTTGCATTCAGTAGAGTTAAAAATGATTATGCAATAATGAATTCCTGATCGTTTGGTTGAATGAAAATTTCTCTTTTCCAAGACAGTCGATTGTTGAGCTTCGTTGAGAAATGAAAAGAATTTCGAAGCCTTCGAATGTGAATAATTCGAATTAGTGTGTTTCGAAAAAAATATTTCAATAAATTTGGTAATAAATTCGATGAGGCCATGAAGAAAGTGTCGGATATCGTTGGGGGGACCTCTCACTCGGTATATCCGTAATAAATGATTTTCTCTGAAGCTAGATTCTCGGATCTTCCAGTCTCGAGCGGTCCATAAATAAAGCTGTAGCTCTAGCGGATTGAGCGAGGGCGCGCCCTCGTTTACGAGGGAACCGCGAGGAGACGAGATTCAGTGTTGTTCTTTTACTCTTTTTCCTTCCTTTCTCTTTTCCTTTCTGCTGGTAAGTATGCTTCTCGAGAGCAGCGAGCGTAATTGCACGAGAGGCAAGAGCGAATTACGTTCGTCACCTTTTGTATCCCAGTGCAGTATATATCGTAAAATTATTCCCAAAAGTGTTGGCGGGAGAAAAAGCTGAGATCGAGAGCAAAAGAGCAAGGGAGAGAGGGTAAGAATCCAGAGGGGGAAATTGATCGAATCAAGCCGCACGAATCTTTTGAAATTAAAAGCCCGAGGAGATTACGTTATCACGAAAAAGCAGAGAAAAAAAATCGTCCCTATAAATATATCGAGCGAGAAAGAGGAAAGAGGCAATTTTACTGTGAAACTAACTGATGCTGTCGCTCTTGCCCTGCCAGCCGATCGAGTAATCGGATCGGGGAATCCCCCGCGTGTTTATATATCCATTGTCGCCTGTAGCACTCACTTTGCGGGGGCGGACAACAAGTGTACCACGTAAACGCGAGCGTCCATTTATTTACATCATACCATCAATGTATATATAATTCATTTATTACATAATCGTATAGACACGTGTGTATATGTTCGTGGAAATATCGACCATACATGCCGGAGTTTTCTAGGTCATTCGCATACATCGACAAGCCTCTGTACAGGGTGGGACAATGTCTCTGGCCAGCAAAGGCATCGCTTCGTATATTCCAAAATAATAAATTCTTCTCAAAATTAACCCTTCGAGCGCATACCGGGTCATTGTGACCCCAACAATTTTCTGTCACCCAACGTTTTGGCATTTAATTTTCGGTTTCGTCGAAAAATAAATTTAGGGCCAAAAAATGTGAATGGCGAAAAAAAACAAAAATTGCATATTTACCGGAATACAACGATTTGAAAAATGCCTTGGGTCAGATTGACCCAATATGTACTTATCGGAGGTGTGCACTCGAAGCGTTCAAGTACATAATGCAATACCGAGGAGACAATAATTTCCGATCATTTGAATTTTTGTTACTTGAAGAAATAATCAGGTTCGTGGATTTATTTCTGCCGGACAGAGCGATTGCCCCACCTGGTATGACCCGCAAATACTGCGAACCAATGTGTGTGTGAATACATACGCGGGGACGCATTTACCAACAGCACAATGCAGTCGCGTTGAATTTTTGTCAGATAAGAAAGTGAATGGCCGTAATTCTCAAAAATAGAGAAGAACAGATTGAAATTTTTGCTGTGCAATGTTGCCAGGAATTTCGCACAAGAATTCTCGTCTCCGGGTAATAAACGTAAAAACGAGAATTTTGCAGAAAACAAAATGACACCGTTGCTGAAAAATGCACTGGCTTGCGAGAGTTTCGTTATCCTTTGCGTTCGATAAACTATTTTGATTTTTTTGTTCAATCACCAAGGCAACAAGATTAAACTAAAAAAAAGCTGGTAATTCAATCGCCCGGCAAATTTGTCGCAGTTCGAAAGCGACTGCACACCCGCGGGGTCTTCAAAAATCGCGTTTCCCGAAAGTTCCGAACACGGTAATTGATCCTAAGCGAAAAATGCGAATAATTTAATCGCGATTGCGCAAAGTTGCTTCACGACGTAGCGAAAACAGTTTCGATCACACATTCGTGCATATATACTCTAGACAAATGTTGTAGGAAGCGCGCGCGTATGCAACGATCAAAATATCTATATTTGTGATATTATTAACGTACATAATCGATGCTTTTTATAGATATATGTTGCAGCAGCGGTAAATTCTTGTTCTACGAGTATTGATATATGGGCATGGGTACGTCGTCCATGATGGTCCATATATGTACCGTTTCACGAGATATCGAGCCTCAGGTCTACGCCCAGGTTAATTGGGTTAGTCGGGTTACTCTGGTTACTCGGCTACGCAAACTTCGTTAACGGGACGAGCCGTTATTTCATCTTTCCCTTTTGCCTCGCTCTCTCTCTCCCTCGCCAGCTCGTTCTATTTCTATGTACACATGAATGAGTATATAAGGGAATATGTAAGCAAGAATTCACGTGTATAAATGTCGATACATGTAGACAAAAGGGTGTGCATAAAGCCTGCATCGATATTCCTATAGATAGTTCAAACTCACGCTTCGATATGCTATGGAATTTGTCCAAGACTGTCTGCCTGTACATTTACCTATACCACTGAGATATGAAGCAAAGAATATGGACGGGTGAGCGCTGTTGAGAAGAGAGTGAAGCGAGCACGTGACGGGAACATCACTTGGCACATGCTAAATCAATTATATCCTTCCCTGTTTTCCCATCATCTCCACTTCGCCCATCCATTTTTTCTCCCTCGTTCTGTTAAATCGTCTCTTGACCTTATTTTCCCCTTTCGGTCCTACGCCCCTATAGGTTCTTCCTTCGTTTTTCTCTCTCAATATCTCTGCGGCTGCTCTTTCTTCGTGCTCTTTGTCGTTTACATAACGATTATACGTGGACCATCCGATGCTGGAAGAAATATAGAGATCGAGGTTCGAATTGCTAGAGCACGAGTGAATGAACGTTCGATCGAAAATCTGGCATCGAACTGCCAGAAAATTGTGATTTCGTGTAGAATAATACAATTATCGTTGACAGGGTTTCAAGAAATCGTGCACAAATAACTTTTGATCCTACGATTATTCCGCTCAATAAATTATGTAGCTCGCGCCCAGCCGGACACACTTTACAGTTTATACACCTGTGGATCTGACATTTCACGGTGTGTTAATCATACCATAAGCGCAAACAACAATCGGACGTACCTCAAGATATTTGCGCAGCGTGAATTTTCAATGACACTCGAAAATATTTGCTTACTCCGTTTCATGCATCTTTGCGTTTCTACGTGCATCAAATTCAATTACAGGAAAAAAAAATCACATTTCTGTCAACGATTCGCTTAGTAGGTCAAAGTTCCGTCATTTTTTTTCTGTAATTATTAAGAAGTCACACGGAGGGCGAATTAATTTAGAAAAATTATCGTAAGGGAACAGAATTTGAAAAAAAATCCGAAGGCATACAGAAAACTGGTTTTCGTGCTCATGAAAATTCAACTCGCTCCTGTTTATTCGTCGCGATGATTCTTTGGCAGTCAAGGAGCCGTAACAAGTGCTTGGTTACCGAAAGTTCAGGGAGGAACGAAATCCCGAATTCGTTTCGTATCGAGAAACATTCGAATGATTACAACGAAATGAATTGTAAACAATATCGTAAAGGGGACACGATCGCACTGTGGCAGTGACAGGTGTTCCATTGCGAAGATAACAAATTTTCTTGTAATCTCTCGTTGTTACACATCACGAGGGATTTAATATAAAAAGGAGCGATTTTTTGTTAGAGCGTATCGTTCGTCGCCTCTGTTCGAGTGAACAGCGAAAAAAAAATGGGTTCCCACAGAAATTGCCTCGTTAATTTGATCGTGCTGTTGGCACCGTGTATTTTTCTAATAGGTAAGTTATTGGAAAATTAATTGACGGCCGGAGATTAATTCATTGATTGATATTCGCAATCAAGACTGAGGAAATTGTATCGCAAGCTATAATGGTCATATTAATCATGGCTAGAGAGAAGGTCACATTTGAAATACGAACGAAAAAAGAATTCGAGAATATTGAGTTTGAGTAACGAATCAGTAAAAAGAAAATTTTCTTGGAAAATATCGATATTTCGTTGCTGAATACGTTCAACTGATTTTTTTCATTAATCCCAAAAATATTGTCATTGCGGCAAGAAATATTCTAGAAAGTATCTTCGGAACGCAAATTTTTGTCGTTCCAATAGTTAATTTTGCTGACAGTTCCGTTCGGAACAAAATATACTGAAAAAATAACGGAAATGTTGAAATTATTAAAAAATATTTATTGTTTTTCAACAAAATTCAATCTCCAGTGAATCGGCGCGAATATTAGGTGCTTTTCTAGAAAATCTTGAAAACTGACTATTAGTTTGTCGGGTTTGGATATTATATTCTGTTCGCGTAAACGCATTGAGTGATTTCGCATTTTCTGATTTCAGTAAATGCTGATGAGCAACAAAACTTATTGGCCGGCTCCGATGTGACATCAGGTGAAGCGAAATACACGGTTTCATTGCAATACAGGTATCGCCATAAATGCGGCGGTGCCTTGATAACCGAGAGACACGTGCTTACGGCAGCTCATTGCTTCGTTGATGAAGAGCTTCCTTACACTAAGGGATTGATAATTTTGACGGGTGCGTCACGCCTCAATTCCGGTGGCGAACATCATTACGCGGAATCTGTTACGGTTCATCCCGGATTCTCTAAGGAAAACCGTGCCAATAAATGGCCTCACGATATTGCTGTGGCGTCGGTAAGATTTCTCTCCAATTCACTCTCTAATTAGCAGCGAACTTAACGCTAATGAGGATGTTTTAGCGAGAATGAGAACATCGTAAAAATCTCGCGAAAGATGTGGCCAAATTTTTTCGAATTATGTGACAATCTGTAGAATTTGTTAATTTTTCCAAAAGTCTTATTTTTGACATCAGTTTCGATTTCGAACATGGCGCGGGGGAATATTTTCATGAATATCAGTGTCGCGAATATTTTATTCTCTTTGAATCGTGTTTCGAGAAGTAATGAACAATGCGAAAATATTTAAAGCTGTCGACCCCAGCGGCGAGAGGCCCGAACCAAGCACCCGTGTCTCTGCCTTCGAGTGACATTACAACCCGCGTGACTGGGGTTGTGAGTGGCTGGGGTGCCTTGCAGAAAGGACCTCGTGGTAGCTATCCGGAGATCCTTCAAAAAAGACCTGCTACGATTCTTCCTCAAGCGGAGTGCAATGCGCGTTATAAAATTCTGGACACGCAGTTGTGCACACTGGATGGCGATGACACTGGAGTTTGCCATGTGAGTGTAAATTTCAATATTTTATAATCTTTGTGATTAATTTTCAGGATTATCCGAAACGTTGTCACGTGATGATAACGATCAACCAGAGGAAAAAGAGTTTGCTATTGTTTGGGTTCCTTTGACACTTTCTGCAGCGCATGAGATAACGTGGAAAATTAATGCCTCACGATATTTTAATAATTAATTAAGTAATCAATTTTCCCGACGTAGAAAAACGTGCAAACAATTTTTTAACAAATAATCTCCTGATTTCAAATTGATTCGAACTCCCCCCCATTTTGTTGAGTATTTGACGACGTGGATATTTATTTATTTGTTTTTTTTTTGTTTCTAGGGTGACAGCGGTGGTCCATTAGTCCTCAACAACGAGATCGTTGGAGTTGTTTCATGGGCGATATCTTGTGGGCTTGGTTATCCGGATGTGTACACCAGAGTCTGGGCTTACAAGGATTTCATAACCGAGGCGATGAAACGTTAATAAACCATCGGGAAAATGCATCAGAGAACAAACTAGACAATAAGAAAATCGGTGGGGGTTAATATTACGAATAACCAAATTGTCGAACAGCTAATAATTCGGAATTTTGGTATTCATAAAATTAAATAAAAGAAAAGTAAGAAAGTCGAAATCAAATTTTTCAAATGACTAAAAATTCGAAATACAAAATAGCGAACGTCAAAAATGGCGAACGTCAAAACGGCGAGCGCCAAAATAACGAACGCTAGAATAGAATAGAATAGAATAGAATAGAATAGAATTCGTTATTTTGGCGCTCGCCGTTTTGACGTTCGCCATTTTTGACGTTCGCTATTTTGTATTTCGAATTTTTAGTCATTTGAAAAATTTGATTTCGACTTTCTTACTTTTCTTTTATTTAATTTTATGAATACCAAAATTCCGAATTATTAGCTGTTCGACATTTTGGTTATTCGTAATATTAACCCCCACCCAAGAAAATTCAACGTCACTACAACGAATAGTTTCCTAAAACTTAAAAATATTGTAATCTGCAAAGACGACGATTAATGATATAAAAAAAAATTGAAATGAAGAAAAAACGATGCATTTTATTCAATCAAGTTTGTGCCTTCACGAAAACTTCCCAAATGTCCTGCCCGTTTTTTCATTCCGCTAAGACGATCTCCAAACAATATGCATTGAATTTCCCTCGCTCTCTAATTTTTCACCTGAAAGTTCGACGCGTTAACTGCTCAGTATACGATTCTCCGCATGAACACACATATATGAGTAAAAGAAGGAAACTTCATCTTTCGAATGCTCGGTAACCTGAAACCCAGGGGGTAATTGAGTTACTCGGATTATTCTGATTTTACTCTCTCAGCTGGACATACCTCGTTAACGGGACGAGCGGTTATTTCATCTTTGCTCCGTCTCCTCTTTCTCGCTCCCTCGTGTTCACATACTCGTTGCACACTTACGTCTGCATATAAGGGAATAAATAAATGGTCATATATATTGAGAATGTAGTACCCAAAGGTGTGTGCAAATGTTTCAATCGCTAGTTGAAAATTGAGCTTCGATATAGTTCGGGTCTTGTGCAAGAGTATCAACCAGAAAATTGACCTGTACCACTGCAATAGGAGGCACAGAATATGCATCAGAGAGTGTTCACGATGAATGTGCAACGAATACGTGCCGGGAACATCACTCGGCACGTGCTAAATCAATTATATCTTTCTCTGTTTTCTCTGAGCTTTCGTGCCATCCTTCGACTCAATCTCGATCGTTCTTTCAGTCATCCTCTCAGGTTATTCGCTTTGCATGTGTGTATGTGTTTTTTTTTTAATATAACGGTTGTACGTGAATGATCTCTCGAAATAGAGAACTGTCGTTAATATGTTCGCGATGGAGTGAATGAGCATGGGAAGAAAAATTTCATACGAATTTTCTAAATGAAATTTTTTGTGATACATTGAGAAATTCAATTGATTCAAAAAATTGTAATTATTCGGATGATCATGCTGTCGAATCGAATTTTGTTTGCCTTTTAATTACATTAAAGGTTTTATCAGTGCTGGTAATTAGTTGAATCGATGCACTGCTCGCGACGTGGATTCATTCCGCTCAATAAGTTATGTAGCTCGCGCAGCAGCACAGGCCACTGTACACAGTTTACACACGTGTGTGCATGACATTCCACGCTCTATCAATCATTCCATAATTAAACAACAATTGCGCGGACCTCAAAATGGTTTACATAACATTAATGCAACTAAAAATTCCATGACACTGTGAAATATTTGTTTGCATTCCTTTCCACAATTCTTTCACTACGTTGTGCACATTCTTTCTTTTTTTTTTATGTTACACGAATATTTTCAGATATTTCCTCAAAAACTTAAATTGTGAAAAATTGAAAAGAGCAACAATCAAATTTTTCGAGTTTTTAGACGGTAAAACCTCCAAAATATTTCAGAGACACTTCCTCAAAACCCCAGATTATAAGAGAGTTAAAAAAAATTGGATTTTCGATGTTTCTAGACGGTAATACCCCCTTAAAGTGTGATATGGTCGAGACGGCATAAACATCGATGCGATTATAGGCACGGAGAAGTTGCACAAATTTTGTGACCGTCCCGATCGAAAGAAAAATAATTTTGCAGTTTGTTTGCCAGCCAACGATGTTCCACAAATCGTGAACACAAATGTTACGATTTAATTCAAAGTTCGATCGCGTTTGCTCGATGACTGAACCCAATAACTAAGTGAAACTCTATATCGAGCAACCTCCGGCTTGTGCAGTAACAATGATTTTTATTTATCCGATATGACGTCATCGATTTTTAACTGCCGGAATAGGATAAAAGATAAAAACCCAAATGCGTAAAATTCCGAGGGAAAATCGAGCAGTTCTGGAAAAACGAACGTAGGAAAAAAATGTAAGCGGAGCAGTACGCCGAGTGATAGCGTAGCAGCTGTTCGCGCGCGTGAAGATAAGACAATTTGTTGTAATTGCGTGTCAACATGTGTTCCAATTTGCGATGGATTTGATATAAAGGCAGTGATTTGTGAGTCCAGCGCAGTCTGTCATCACTCGTAGACAATAAAAAGCAGAAAAAATGAGACATTTCAATAATTGGCTCATTAATTTCATCGCGGTGTTGGCGGTCAGTGTTTTTCAATCAGGTAAGTTATTGGAAAATTAATTGTTGGCCAATTCATTGATTGATCCGCGCGATCAAGAGTGGAGCAAATTTCATTACGATGAGCTATAAATATATTGCTCGTATTAATCAAGCACGAATCGGAGGTTGGCAAATGGATCGCTAGAACTTCGAAAATATTAATCTATCCCTTTAAAAACTGCCAGCAACGTAGTGTGTCTCTCGGTTATCCTAACGGTGTGACGACGTTTTCGTATTATTTTCGTTGGTCGATCGTTAACGCACCGGAAATGATTTTTTTTTCAAAACTCCGAAATTTTGTTAAACAAGGGAAACTAAATGTTTTGGAAAATTTAGAAATTCAAGTAATTTTTTCAGTAAATTTGATTTCTAGCGGGATTTCTGCAAAATTTACGATTACATCGATGAAAAATTTGCTTTTCGAACAGACTCCAAAGAGAGATGACGACATTTTTGGGATTGTTCAGAAAAAAAGTTTAGTTGAACGTATCCAATGAAATGTTCTTTTCGTGCAGAGAAAATTTGACGTTTGTTCGTTTCAGTAGATGCAGCACAACCGTCAGAATTATTGAGCAGTACGAATGCTGTACCAGGCGATTTGAAATATCCAGTTTCGTTGCAATACCGGCAATATCATCAATGCGGGGGCGCTTTAATCAGCGAGAGACACGTTCTCACGGCGGCTCATTGTTTCGTGGGTCGTGAGGAACCTCCTTATACCCCGGGATTGGTTGTCTTGACGGGTGCAACATTCTTAAAATCCGGGGGTGAACATCATTACGCGGAATCCGTTACGATTCATCCCGAATACGTTAAGGGTAGCAGCGCAAATCGTTGGCGTCACGATATAGCAGTAGTTACGGTAAGATCGTTATACTCTAATTAGCCCTAGTCTTAATGAGCACGCTGAGATGAAAAGCATTTGGAAAATAAGCAAAAGACACGATGATATTCTTGCGAAACAATTGACAAGTAATTAGGCCCGCTAATTATTATTCGGCATCGTGTTCGGCCACAGAAAAATTATTTCGCTCGTAATCGGTAAAATTTCGGAAATCCAAGTTATTTCGGCTTCGGATCGATAATTTTGATGAAATTTTTATTCCGAGAGTAATGGACGTTAAAAAAATATTTAAAGCTCGTCACCCCGGCGGTGAAAAACTCATTCCAAGCCCCGGTGGCTCTGCCTACGAGCAACATAACCGAAGTCGCGACCGGAATCGTGAGCGGCTGGGGTGCGTTAGACAGCGGATGGAATGCTCGATATCCTGACAGACTTCAAAAACGTACGGCAACGATTCTCACCCAATCGGACTGCAATTCACGGAACCCGATTTTGGACACGCAGTTGTGCGCACTGGATGGTAAAAACACCGGATTTTGCCATGTGAGTGGAAATTTCAATTAATATAAATTTTCTCAATTTTCTGATTAATTTTCGGCATTACTCGTCACTTTGGCACTTTATGCAGCGCACGAAAGGTCGTGGAAAATTAATGGCTCATGCCATTCAAATAATTAATCAAGGAATCAATATTCCGGACGTGGAAAAATATCCGAATCATTTTGTAACGAATAATCGACCGATTTTGAATTGATTTCCTCGCGTCGTGCATTTTGTTGGCGATTTGATGACGTCAATGTTTATTTAATTATTTTATTCTCTAGGGTGACAGCGGCGGTCCATTAGTCTACAACAACGAGATCGTAGGTATTGTCTCATACGGGGTGTCTTGCGGGTTCGGATATCCGGATGTGTACACTCGAGTCTGGGCTTATAAGGATTTCATAACCGAAGCGATGAAACGTTAATAAAACATCGAAACAATTAATCCCCGATCGAAATAAAGAAAAACATCTTCATAGCGTCACATTGTCATCCCACCATTTAATTTTTCTCGCCCAAATTTGAATTATTTATTAAAATAGAAAATTGTTATCGAATATCGAGAAAAAACCATTTCGCGTAAAATAAATTTGAGCACGGACAAAGTTATTTATCAAGTATCTACATAATTGCACAGTTTCGGAGTATAAAAGGGTAGAGTGGAGGGCGCGGAGATGACGTAGTTGTGTGGTTGGTCGCCGGAGGCGTTTTAGTAGTCAGGGGAATCCCCGGGCAACTCCGGCGTAGCGGCACGAACGCCGACGCATGCACAGGATGGTCTGGAACGGAATTGGACCGGACAACAGCAATAAACAAGGTATTTAATTACTCGATGGGCTGGTGTCGATATGAGCAAAATCGTGGGCAATCATCGACGAGGAAATTTGACGTGCAAACTGGAGGGAGAGCAGAGGGGACGGATGAGGGGTTTGTGGCAATAGTGAGTACATCGTGGACGAGCAATAACGTTTTTAATTGGAAAATATATGTACATTGGCAGCAATTTGAGAAAAACTGTATTGCGAATAAATATTTATATATTTTTTTCGAATTATGACGCAATGCGGTGCAAAACGGAGGTACACACACGATACATCGAGATCATGGGGTCAAAACGACGTATAGATCGAGCTAATTAATGCCTAAAATCATTCGAGTCACGCCGCTTTAACTCTTAGCTGCGCGAAATATAGCTTCGTGTTTACTCGGCTGTGTATATATCTTCGCCAGCACATAAACATGGGCAGGACGTCTATAATCGTCTATATCTGTATGCATTCGCATATAGCAGAGTGTCTAGGCAACGCTAATCGCGATAATTGTTAATTACCGGGCAAACATACATTTGCTCTCGCGTTACGGTAGACTTCATAGGCTGCTCTCCCGTATACTATCTTTTATCCTATCAGACTGCTCTGCGATATCGCACTGAAACCACTCTCGTTCGCTCGTCGAAGAGAGCCGCACCATCTCGATCTCTTTCCTCTTATATATTTATACATATACATAGAGGACTATATACACTCATACATAAAGGTATTCGTGCAAACGCGTGTATATATAACGTTCGTTAACGGGAGTTGCGATTCAACAAGGACGAGGGTGAAAAAATCAAGAGGAAAAGCAAATGAAAAAATGGAGCTCGTAACGAAAAATTTGTAAACTAAAAGGTAAATTCAGAATCCAGTCGGGAACGGCTATTTTTTTCGATCACTTTGCCTGATTCCGGAATTAATGACGTCGCGCGATGGTGCAGTCGAAGGGTCGAGGATAATTTCGTGTTCCTAGATTTTATTCTATTCCTTTTGTCGGATCGTTTAGCTCATACGATTTCCTGCTGCATTTTGCGAAATATTATTCCCGCACAAATGTTACCCGAGACGATGCTTTTTGATCTGGAATATTTAAAAGCTACCTCACACTTTTCTGTGCTTCTTCGTGTTTCTCCTCTTTTTTCCTTTTTTTTTGGTATTCGCCATGAGATTTTTTCGTTCCGTTTGAAGTTTCTGCTGCACCGTTCTCTCATTACCGACAACAGAGGAAGCGCTCTGAAAAACCGTCGCATTCTTACAGGCCATCCTAGATCTTTGTTTTAAATTTTTCAACAGCAAAGAGGAAAAGAACGTGGAAGACGAACGAGACGAGAACAAGAAAATTCAAAAGATGAAATCTAAAAAGATAGAGAGCAGGAAGGAGAGAACAGTATGTCGAAACAGCTCGAGTTTTTCGTTCACAACGGCGCTCCGAAATTAAAGTAACGAGTGATGCGAACCATGTGCGATTCAAATAACTTGATACAATCGTACGATACAAAAGTCTTCTCATTCGCTCTTTCCTCCTCAAGCCTTGGGCCATATCTTTTCCTCTATTTATCCACCAAATAAATAGGTTCAACGGAAAAATCCCAATTGACCAATGAAATTGAACTAAAACATGAAAAATGATGGTTTTGGACCGTCAAGAACTTGGATACTTTGGCAAAGGCCAAATTTTCAAAATTAAAAAAAAAAACAATTTCATTGGGAGGTCGAAAGCTAATTGGCGAGAAACCATGACAAAACTCATTGTAAACGACACTGGTAATAAATAAATTATCAAGAATAAATGATAGAGAGCCAAAATAATGCAATTTGAGGAAAAAAATGCAGAATTGATGCGGTGCGGATTTGCATCGGTGCCAGAGGGTTAATTCACACCGACAGCTTTTTTTTTGTCACGAGTCGAGCAAGGCAAATGACTGTATTATTAAAAATTAAATTTTGTCAAAAACGATCGAATTTTAGTAGACACTTCGAAAAATCGAATATTTCGTAAGAATAACAAGAAGCGTCAGCATTATCCAAAAAAAAATTCAGTAAACTGACGAGAATATTTTAAAAAATTGAGAATTTTCAATGTATGTGTATGTGCGTGTGTACTCAAGTTGTTTGCGCTGTGTCCGTGTATGTTCCTGCATACGTACGAGTATGTGCGGACGACGTTTAATTGGGGATGTGCAGAGATTGGCCTAGAGCTGTGTAATATGCTGTCTCCTCATCTTACGGTAGTGACAGATGACTTGTTAGGACGCGGAACGTTCACAAGCACGTTTTCTTTCCCTTTATCCCATTGTACATAAGCCCTGGAGCAAATTTTGCGCCGAACAGCGTGAGCCATGGAGCAAACACAGGTCGGAATCAAGGGAGCCACATGAAGACACATACCGACGTTTTGTGTTGAAAAACGAGTCGGATATGTTGGAAAACATGGAGCGAAAAAAAAAAGGAAATTCGTCGATTCCTTCAAATATCAATTTGGATGAAATGATTATTTTTACGATTTTGTTTTCGATAAGAATGATCGAAATATTTCGTTGAAAAGTTCGTTCATCGTCGTCCAGTTTTCCCTTTTTTTTTTATATTGATTGACAATTTGTTCGGTTGGGCGAGCTATGAACTCCGATGACCGAGTTTAGCTACTCGATTGATTTTCATCCCCAATTTTTGACGAGCTTTTCCATTCGATTGCATGAGATTTTTGATATTCTGACTGCACGCTCTCCATTCGTTTGGTTTCATTAAAAACATCGATGCAAAGTGCTACGAGCGTAATTAGTATCTGGGACTTGATACCGATCGGAATTTTGTATAGATTCGCCTCCGGTTATTTAGTAAGAGAGCATAAAAGCATTTGAATTGGCGGGGCAGGGATGTAAAGCGAGGATTTGGTGGTGGAGTATTGAGCGTTCCATTATTTATTGTCGGGGCAGTGAGTTCATCTCGCTCGCGGCTTTTCGACGAACGTTCGTTCATTCAGTCGCTGTCTTCATCCATCATCAATTTTTGTTGTTGTTGTTATTCGCTCTTACACCCTCGTGCTCAACCTGCAGTTCGTCTCTATCCCTCGATTCACTCGAGCTCCAATTCCAAGCAGCTGTTCCAGCGCCGAAGCTCGGTCCACTGTTCTTTTCGTGTTCCGGCAACGAGAAGCAAATGAAAAATCGTACCGGAACGTCTGATGAGCTTCGCGGGCAATTCATTGATGGATTCCACGAGTTTATGATTTTTTTTTCGCAAATGCGAAGAAGCTCGGAAAAAAAGTATCGAGAATCGATAAAGGAATAAAAATCGCTTCAGTCAATATTTAAACGAATTTCGTGTAAAGCACAGGAACGATAGAAAAAAAAAGAAAATTTAACGGAAGAATCCGTTAAATCCCAATGAGTTTTTCTTCCGAATCATTGATCCCTTAATCCTTCCAGGAAACTGAGCTAAAATTTCATTAAATGGCAATCAATATTATTCGCAAATAATCAGAGGGTGTAAAAATATTCTCCACATCCGATTATCCCGAGAGAATCTACGACTCATCATCGGGCCTCTGATGGTTTCATCCATCCTCTCATTTCCTTGTTATCGTATAATCGTTCGAACGACAAATTCATCAAATCCCAATCCCTGATAATCCCGAATAACAAGATAAAAACACGCGTGAAAAACGGTGAAATGTTTTTTTATACGATGCAGCAAGTAATTCTTCACGTTTTTTTCGACTCGAGGTAGAAAAACGTCGGGCAAAGCTTCTCCATCGGCCTTTCTCATATATATTCAAGTTCCATGCATATTCCGGGTCATTCCACTCTTCGCGCGAGCTCGACACGAGTTAATCCCTCTCGCGTCAGCGACTGCAACGTCATCTAGTCTATCGCTCTTCTTTCGGACTAATTCCATCATTCCATCATCCAACCAAGTTTCAACTTTATCTATAAACAGGCATATGCACGGAATATACAGCTATAGATCGAACTTGCTTCTGTCTGGGGGCACGAACCGAACGAAAATGTGATGTGGTTTCCTCCCTTGGTACTTGTGCAGCTTCTCATTAGCGAAATTGCAGTTACAAAAAAAATACCCACGTATATACAAAAAGAATTTTATTATAGAGACCCATGAAATGACGATTTTCGTAAAATTGTTTTTTATATACTCGTTTAAATAATAATCGTGAAGTCTGGTTAACCTTCCAACGAAATATCCACGTATTTATCGTTACCACGTAGTTACGCCCTTTGAGAAGCAACGTCACTGACGATTCAGCAATAAAACTTGTTTGAATTTTTTTCAAGGGTGTCAGGTTGAAAATATGTGAAAAAAATGTGCCAGCTGAAAAAATTTGAAACCATTGTCATCACGTGAGAAAAAAATGAAAAAAAACGACTGCGCACGAGGTCAGTTACCTTCGTGTAAAGATCGCGCAAGAATGACCAAAACTTTGATACCACATGGAGAAGGAATTGACATTTCCACGTGAAAATGAATGATTTTGTGATTTTTCCAATTTTATAATGACCGCTGATGCCAAATCAAAAATACGATATTGCAGAATTATAGTAAGCGAGTATATTCAATTTTGAATGAGGCGGTTGTGTGAGACGTAAAAACGTGGCGGAGTAAGAGGTCGTGGTCGTCAGAGCCGTGGCAAGAGACCGGTTGAATCTGGGAATCACTGAGAAGGAAAATTCTGTAGCAAAGGGGCGAATGCTCGGATAGAGAAAAAGCTCGAGAAAAAAAAAGTAAGAGGAAGCAAAAAGAAAAGTGGGAGAGAAGAAACCAACAGTGGGGAGGGGGAGAACGAAAAAGAAAAGGGAAATGAAAAAATGCCGATGAAAACCCACGGGGGTTTTTCACCAGTGTTCACTGAATCGTATAAACGCGAAGTATAGTACAGAGTCATAGAAACAGCATGGAAAACACACTATGAGTCTTCCTCATCCTTCTCCTCCATACCTATGGACATTCGCTTCGAAATGAAGGCCTAGAGAGTGAGGGAGAAAGAGAGCGAGGGCGAGAGAGGATAAAAAAATAGTAGTTCATGAAGGAGTGCACTCCAGAATAAAAGAAAAAAGCATACACGAGGATTTACGTGTAGAATCATCCTTTTAGTCCATCGATCGATAATTACCAAAGTACTGGCCGCATTATAAAAACATTTAAAACGTCTGGCATAATTAATCGAGCCGATTAAATCATCCGAGTAATAAAAATGCAGCAGAACAGCGATGTCAATAAAATTGATAATCCGTTCTCCGCCATAAAAAAAAGCCTGAAACGATTATCCCACGCGATCTCTACTCGTGCCTCGGAGCACATTTTCAAAAATGCGATAAGTAACCGTATCGATGCAATGGAAAATGAAACAAATTCTCGAAAAAATGGTGCTCGGGGTTAAAGGAGTTTCAGCTGGTGCAAAAAACTAGGATCGAGATAAAATCATTCCATGAGACTTGGATTGGCCCATGGACATAAACACACCCCCATAAGCAAACGCACACACACACAAATCTATATTAAAACATACATTCATGTATATAGAATACGAAAAAGCAGAAAGGCTTCAAAGTCTCGTGGCACAGGATATGCAGAGTCGTGGATATTCGCGAGGCAGTCGCGCTCTTTCTCTTTGCAAGTATTTTGCTAGACTGGTGGTCTGGTGGATGCAAAGGCACGCGTTTTACACGGGCAATACAGCAGCGAGGGAGCAAGCACATTGCTACTGCGTGTGTATATACACACGGAACGTGAGCGTATCGAGCGTGCAGAAACGGAAAGTGCAGCAAGAGAGAGAGAGAGACAGAGACAGAGACAGAGACAGAGGTGGCGGGGGAAGGGCGAGAAATCCAGACAAGAATGAGAGGGTGCTGCACGCGCCCCGAACCGTTGCAACCAGCCAGTAAAATAGGCTATATAGCGAATCGTCAAGGTACGAACGCAGTTACAAACACACATGCTGGAGAAAAGGGAGAAAGTGAGAGAGCGAGTGGAGCAATACTTGCATGTATTTCTATGTATAGCGTTGCAACTGCTGCGTTCGCGTATTTACTTTGTTCCTCGGGTGCACTCGCCCATTACATAGGTCTTTATACAATCTCTATGTGTCTATACGTACATACAGAGACGCATGCTCCCTATACATTCACGTATGTGTGTGTGGGTTAGCTGCAAGATACATAACGTGTGCGTTACACTGTCGCGACGTCGAGCACTCGAGAGCAGTCGGTGCATTCTCTTCGAGTTCTTCTCTCTTCTTCGTTCTATCTATTTTTTCAAGTTCCCTGTCACATACTGTTTCACGTTTGATTCGGTTCACCGTGTCTCTCTTTTTATCCATGGCTCCGATCCTCCTTAGTGTTCTATTTTGTATCTCAAGCATTATCCTTTGTCATGCCGTTCGTTTGTATCAGTTTTCGTATTGATACTTGATGATTCCAATGAGCCTATTGCTGACATTTCCATGGGGAAACGCGTGTGAAGAATTATTATTGAATTATATCGGTTTTTTTTAAACTTGTCGAAGTTTCTAGAATTTTATAATTGGCAGTCGAGAGTTAATCATCGAAAAGAGCAGGAAATATTAGAAGATTCGATCGTTCATTGAAATTTTTAATTTTCAAACGAGGCGCTAAATTAATTAATGGAGGGAAAAGGAGAGAGTGACGAAAAATTAGAGAGGAAGGGAAAGGAAAGGACGAGAAAAAAAGAGAAAGAATTTGAGAAAAAAAATGGCGATTGAAACAGTTTCAGACCGTTAAATAAATGTTGGGAGGACAGAGGAGCGATAACGATAGGAGTGGAAATGAGGGAAGATAGAAATAAGTAAGGGGAGATAAAAATAATGTATAGAAAAAGGGATAGAAAAGAAAAAGTGAGGAAAAAAATGGGAAGAGTGAAAAGGATGAGATAAAGCCAGAGAGATGAAGGACAAAAGAGAGGATTTAACGAGAGGACTATGCGAGAGTCCTGCAGATACGAGGACCCGAGAGCAGATATATAGGACCGTGGATTGCAATGGCCGAGGATGACCCAATTACTCGCGTCCACCAACAGGACACTCGTGTGATACGAGGATTGCCGCGCAATTTGTGCCATGTGAACGTATGGGAGGGACGGAGACATATTGGCCGAGGGAAGAGCGAGAGAGGATTCTCTCCAGGGTTACTGTTTCTAGGTGCACATCACAAATTCGATGTCCGAGAGCTCGACGTTCCTGGGACAGCCACAGGGATCTATATAGGCCATAAAATTTTCCGTGTCCGCACACACAGTATGACAACCTCGGGACTTGTATCGATCTCGCTACACGCACAGACCCAAGCACACGCAAACGTACGCACACAGAGTTTCCAGTCTTTACTTTATTTTTTTATTTTTTCCCTTTTTTCCTTGAGCCTGGTGAGAAAACTTGGAGCTCCCCGTCCTCCTGCCTCAACACACGCCCCCGTAGACGCTTTTCTCGTCCGCACGAGACGGTGGAAAAAAAATCGCAGGGTTGAAAAGAACTCGTGGATTTCTTTCAACTGTTCCATCAAATATTTTTTTCTCTTCGCAAACAAAATCATGGAAAAGTCGGTTCACGTTCAACGATTAAAGTTTCACTGAATAAGATTGATTTTCATTTATTCAAATGGTGTGCAATAATCTCAAGAGTTTCCAATTCATGAGGTTTCGAAGTCAAAGGTCGTTAGCAATCAGAAAAATACGCCAGGCCACGAAATCGATTGTTTTTCCACAGTCATTCCGAAAAATTCTAGTGGTGCCGGACCGTCGGTAGAAAAATGGAAAGAAAAGGAACGAATCTACACACACACACAGACGTGTGAAAAATTTATTGCCTTTTTTATGGTTTCCCATAAATTTCGACAAACGCTTATGAGTCACGTGGAAAATAAAATCCGTCGAAATAAATATGGATTTCAATAAAATTAATAAAGACATCAGGGAAGATATTGAATTCCTGCATTTCACGGGTCACGAGTTCCCGTTAAGCTTGACCGAGATTTTATAGTTTTCGCCTCGGTTTTCGCTGCATCATATGGAAATATTACGAATAAATTCGTATTTTTTCCACGCGCTGCTCCATTACTAAAGGAAAAAGGAGAGAAAACTTACTGATGCACCGTTAAAATTATATCGTCGTATTATTACGGTAGATAAATGTATTCCGGTGCTTCCCACGCTCTAATGAGAGTAATGAGAGTAATGAGAGTTGACAAGAAGACGAGGGAGGCTCTCGACCCACAACGTTATTGCTCTCGGTGATTTACCTACGAGGTAAAGTTCGTTAGAGAAGGAGAGGAAGGCGGAGCAAGAAAAACAGTGATTCATGTCTCCGTATTTCCTTACCAACGATGTAAAACATTTGAATTATGAATAAAAATTTTCACCCCAACATTTTCTATGGCTCATGTTTACTTTTTATACGAAAACGATGATCGATTGTGTATCAATATTCGTTAACCTTGTCGAATCTGATTTCATATATTTCGGTCCTGGCTAATGCAATTTTTGGAACTCAAAAGCCACGATATTTCCGCCAGAACTAATCGTCAGGGCGAACTATAGATTCAAGTGCATTTACAGCTGATGGTGCAACGACATGTGCATCAGAAAATAAATGAAGAAACGAGACTGATTATAATTTCGAAATCCGATTAAATAACCTTAATCGCCTTTTGGTCAGTTTCGAAAACCACGAAATCCGAACTCAAGAAACTCGAGTATAAACACAAAGTAAGATTAAGTAGGATTTAAACGAGAATCGTGGTTTCCTCGTTATTATTTCGTGTTTCACACAATCGACAGGAAGTTTGCATACAATGGAGGAGTCGACCGGTTACACGTGGATGAGATACGGTGTAAAGCTCACAATGGTTTGCCACTAACTATAATTAAACCTATAATTACAAGAGAGAGACTGCGAAGGAGAACGTGAGATAGAAAGAGGAGAACGTACAGTTACCTTCGAGGCACACACGTTTACGCAGGCATATCGATGTGTGCTCTCGGATTCAAGGGCCAGAGTTGGGAATCGCAGTGAGTCAGGAAAGGTTCACGTTTTTTTTCTTCAAGGACGAGAGATTTTTATAATTTCATCAACATTCGAGTTTCTTGACAAATTCTTCAAAAAACGATTGACCAAATTCATCTTGGAATGACGTTTCATTTCGCCACAACTTGAGAATATTTTTTGTGCGTGTTTTTCTCCAAGTATTAAAAAGATTCTGCATGGTGTTTCGTTGTGGGGCGTGGAGCGGGGCTCTAGGAGGCGGAATCTTCCACTTTGTCTACGTCGCCTCGGGATACATGATCACATACTCGGAACCATGATCCTACATAGGTTAAAAGTGTTTCATACAGTTAGAACGATGCTCGCTCGCCCCCGAACTTTATAAACATATATATATACATATGTAATTTATATTCAGTGTGTATGGAGAGTACGACGTTCACCGCAGAGTGTGCGGTCACGAAGGAGCAGATAGACAGAGAGTGACGTAAAGAGCGAACAAGAGTAGAGGGAGACCACAGCAGATTAAACTCGTCGACTAAACTCTCTCTGGAGCGAGCTGCTGGAGGAGAGAGTGAAACGAAGCAAAAGACACTGTGAAGGTGTACGCACCACGAGAGTACTAAATATTTAATCGCACGAAAATCAAGAGACGCGGCAGCGGCTCGTAAATAAATATACGCGATTTCGTACCGATGTGGGGTCAGAGTTTATGTTTACGAGGAAAAAAATCCACGTGATTTGCAGGCTACAAATATAATACGTATTCATTTCTGTTACCTACGATAACGCGAATTCGAAATAATCATTTTCTTGATCCTTCGACCCTTCGGACTCAGAACTAATCACCGTTTTTAAGATTTCCGGAATCACCTCGATTTTTCATTGACATTAAGTTTTCTATTTGCAAATCATTGTCATGGACGGACAGTACTAGTTGATTTTTGCCTCTGCTTTCTAATGATAAAATGAAACAATGGATTCCGTTGCATTCCAACAAAGCAAACTCAAAAATTGTGTAACTAATTTACAGATCCAATAGTTCGATTGTTAATATTTAAATTTTCGGAATGAAGAACAAAAATTAATGGTGGCACATGGAAAAATTTCTAACGGAAGAAAAATGTGAATAGGCGTCCACATTTGAAGGGACTCTGCTCTCCAGGGGTTTGTAGGAGTCAAACTCGAACTTTTCATGGATAATATTTACAGTTTTATTTGAAAAACGTCCCTTGGGAGCGTGGAGTAAAAAAAATAGGGATTTCTGACGAAAAACCGAATAAACGAGAGTTCTGTGCACATAAGGGTCGATTTAGAGTGAGGAAGCCCATGTGCATGTACCTAGGAAAGGTTGGTTAACTATATATTACATAGTAGCACTCCGGACGCGTTCAGAAGCTCGACACCGCCCCGTCCGTTTTCAACAGATTGCCATTACGCCCGTTAATCGTTTGCTTGTCTCTCTCTCTCTCTCGCTCGCTCGCTCTTCATGCACTTCTCTCGTTCCTGGAGAATTTCTCGCGGCCTGCGGCTGCTGAACTCGACTAGCTCCGAGCAACGACAGGAGGTTCCATCGCTCTGGCTATACGAGAAACGTCGTGCCCGAGCAATTAGTCTCGTTATACGGGAAGGAGATTTGCCGCGAATCGCTAAACGCCATCATCCCCCTCTTGCCTACCGGAAAACCAGAGAGGACGAGAGGGTGAGTGGGAGAGAGAGAGAGAGAGAGAGCAGAAGGTTCAAGAAACGAGGAGCAAAAACCAAAAATGTAAAAATGAAAATTGTGCCATATTTGAATTTCCAGTTAAATAAATTAAAAATATTGAGAATTACGTTTTCTCCAATATCGTCAAAGAGTCTCGAGCAAGAAATTAAACGAAAGCGATGGCAGGATCGCCAGAAATGAACGAAGAGATGAATTAAGGGGTTGGATGGGGATGAAATGCGAGACAGATGGAAAATCGAATGAACGTTATAAGCGGGAGAGAGAAAAAGAGGAAATAAAGTACGAGAATGCAGAAGAAGCGTAGAAAATGAAAAAAAGAGACTGGATCGCGTCAGGTACGTGAGAAACACCCTCGGAGACCCTCAAGCTATAAATCAACCAAGTTTGTATATTTAATGTGCGCCCTGCTGCACGAGTTTTTGCGAATTTGCGTGCAACTGGAGGAGAAACGAAAAAGCAAGGAAAAAAACTGTAGGAAAAAAAAAATAACAAAATACCATAAAAATGTTTCATAAGCCCCGAAGAAATGAGTTTAAATATATTTCCCTCATGATACCAGCGGCGAATTTTAACATGGAATAACCCTTGGAAATGCTTTTTCCAGTTCTTCTTATTTCTTCCTTTCAGGAACGTCTTGTTGTTGAGTAAAAAACGGAGACCAGTTGAGTGGAACAATAACTTTTCCTTGAAATCAATTCGTCAATGAAAATGATGGAAATTGTGAAATGTAAAGAAAATTCTAACCACGACGCGCTCCGAATACGGAAAAAAATGGCAGGATGTTCCGCGGAGGATCAATCGTGACTAAGAGACATAAAACCTCAGGGAAAAGAAAAATTGAAGGTTCGGACAGCAGCAGGTAGGTAAGAGATGAAGGAAGCAACGAGGGTAAGTGATAGAAAGGAGTGAATAGGGAGAAGGTTCGAGCAAGAGGAAAAAGAGCTTCCGATGTGACACGCCAGGACGACGATTTGCTCTATTTCCCTGATTCGCCCTCTCGCTCTCTATCTCCGTCTCTCTAATTCCCTTGTTCTCTCTCGTTTATTCTTTTTCTCGCCATTGAATCCTTCCATCCAGTAGCGATCCGCTCGTAACTACTGTCACAACGAGCGTTTCCTATGATTCTCATTGTACGTCCTGTACCTGGTCGTCCGAGGTAATTGCCGGAGAGGGAAAAAAAACGACGATTCACTCCCATCTCGCTCTCTTGCTACTATTTCTCCAAGGCTTCTCTAGCCTTCCGGTGTTTTTGAAACGACCAAGACCTTTATGTAGACAGACTCATCCGACACGAGAGAAAAGAGAGAAACTCCAATCTTAAGTGGCGCGGACGAAGAAATAGCCAAGAAATAAAAGGAGAAGAAAAACTCTTCCCGACGATCGAAGTCACGTTCTAATAAATCGACAAATACTTAATTATTTCATGCAAATAATTGCTCATTGTTCATCAAACAAATTCCTTGAAAGTGATCACTTGTTCTGAGGGTAAATGAGAAAGTTAAAACCTCATTTTTTTGCCCCTCGACGCAGGCTCGATATTTCGAACACAGGGGTTCACTCCTTTCCTTGCAAAAAAAAAAACAAAAACCTTGGCAAGCTGTAATTCCGTAAAAAACAAAAAAACCCCATGAATCGAGTAAATGAAAATGTATGAAAAAACTAATTAGAATGGTTTGATTAATCGGTAGAAATAAAAACATAACGAGCAATAGTTCGATCGACTGAATCGAGCGACCAGTATAATCTTTCTATTTTCTTTCTACATGTTAGCCTGTGCGTCTGTCTTTCTATTTTTCTGTCAAAGATGTGGGAGAAACGGTAGCGTCGAATTACCCGTTCGTGCCACAGAGCCCGCAGCTGCTTCCCGACTCTGCGCACGGAGCGTACGTTCGCGGATTAAAAAAAAAAAGAGAGAATAATCATAATAATAGTTGAGAAAAATGTACATGGAAGTAATATCGGAGAAAAACGTCGCATGCTGAGGCAGCGACAAGTAATATACTTCAAATATATATGTAAATATTGCGTGTGTGCATTTATATGCCTACAAATATATATACGTCAAGTTTGTATGAAATAAACGTAATAAACAGGTATTTCCATACGCGACTCGTATCACAAATGCTCGCGGTCAATGTACGATTGCACGGAATATTATTTCATTACACACGTTACACACGAAGGTTCGCCTTGTCCAGCAGTTTGTTGCAAACGATTTTTCTAGCAAACAGAACAGAATCTTAAAATAATAATAAATAATCGACTTACTCTGGAGCAGGATTCCTCCAACGCTGCGTACCAGCGCGCGCCATCAAGCATCAACGAACCTGCGACCTGGAATGACACGAAAAAAAATAAAATTCCAGGGAGCGCTCGTTTTTATGTTTTTTTGATTTTTTGCAAATTAATTTCGTAACGAAAAACAAATTCCTTCGAATAAAAAATGTTTTATAGACATTGGTTGTCGCCAACTAACCAAAATTAATTCAATTACAAGGCTACTAAATAATTGATTCAACAAAAGCACTTAGAATTGCATTTCGCGTTGAATTCGTTGCAGGCAATATGTTGAATAGCCGCAACTGTATCGGTAGGTGTATGCGGACGTATGTGTTTGTTTGCTAGACTTCTGGCTGCAAATCTCGACTCTTGATTGACAGAATGCACAGTGAAAAACAAGGAAGGGGCTGAAAGAGAATCGTATGCAAAAGCGAACGACCGTACGACCAGGAGCAGGAAGGGAGGAAGCGAGACAGAAAGGGAGAGCGAGAGAGAATGGGAGTAAAGAGGAAACCTTCTGTTTCCCCAAGGCCCAATTAATGTCGTAATTGGCTTTTGAAAATTTTCGGCCGACAGCCAAAGCGTCGATTTGGCCTCAGTCGCTCTCAGACCTCTATTTATGCGTTTACATGTATACAGCAAAGTGCAAGATCAGAAATCGCCAACGGTACGTATAGTTTTATGACGTCGAAAACAATAAAATTTCAAAGAGACGTGACCGGTCGACATAGGCAGCAGCAAAAAATATTCAACGTCTTTTGTTTACGTTACAAAAAAATCCAAACACAAACGCCATTCGATCGATAAAAAAAAAAATCAATCAGAAAAAATGAAATAAATTACTGACTGCAATTTGAAAAATCGATTCGTCAGGAACGCGGATAATCCACCGGGGAAAATGTTCAAACATAGTAAAAATCGTAAAAGTCCTTATAAGCCAAGTGAGAACAATAAATTTCGCAAATCCCGCATCAATCCGATAAAAAATATCTCTTTTATCCTGGCATAAAAATCGACTTTGCCAACATCTATTATAACCATAATTCTCCATTGAAGCAGCAGACGAGGAATATAAAGCTGTTAATAAAATCTATGGAAAAAGAGACATTTCTATGGGGTATATGGTGGGGAGGTGGAAATCCATGCATTAAACAAAATGTGTCGATGCTGCACGCCCCCCATCGAACAGGGTTTCATCCCCGAAAAAATGTCTAAATTCCTGCCTCATCCCCGGTCGTATGTGCGTCGCTTACCGCTTGGTGGTTCTGCCATTTTATTTGATATACTATAAAAATCTGCAAGGAAATACGAGAGTGGGAAAAAAAGCCAGTAAAACGGAGCTAGGAGGGTGAAAAAAAAAAAAAAACGTCTTTCCGTCGGTTTGGGGAAGATGACGGAGTTGACGAGGACCGGGGGAGGCTTGCGAATCGACCAGTTGTAAAAATTTTCTGTCGACTCGGCGAAGAAAAACGGTAAATTCGCGACGTCCGGGCGTTCGTCCACGACGAGTTTTCCCTCTCTTCCTCGTTCTCTACCCATTTTCTTATCTCTTTTGCTACTCGTATTCTTTTCTCTACCCCTGTCAACCGGTTACCTCTTTTCTGTGTGTTCTCCTCGCAGGAATCTTGTCCTTTCTTCCTTTCGTCTGTCTCTCCTTCACCTCCAATTCTCTTTTTTACCTCCCAACATCGCGTTCCTCTTCCTATCTTTCTCCCTTATATCCCTGCAGTCGGCCTCCCTCCTTTTGTCTCTCTTCCCAGATTCTTTTCGACGTTTTCTTTTCTCCCCTTTTCAGCACTATTACACTCCGTACATCTGCGATTTTTCAACATTCTCTTATTTTTTCCATTTGCCTTTTTTTCAAGCGTAATCCACCGCACCAATTTCCCTCGTCCATATCCCCTCGTCCCGTTCACTCCGCGTCTCGTTTCCTGTCTTCTTTTCCGACTATACTTGGCAGCCTCTCGTGGGGGTCCTTAAAATCCTCGTTCTCACTGTCTTATTTTCCTCTCCTTCGCTTCACCGCTCTCTCTCTCTCTCTCTCCTATTATATACGCACATACATACATACAAAAGAGTCCTTAAAGCTACCCCTGCATAATCGTCACCAGCCACTCTTGCTCTCCTCCCATGTCCAGAGGGCGCCATCCTCTCTCTCTCGTTCTCTGCGCTCGGCCAAGCCCCTCAATTCACCGGACGTGATTGCAGCTTGAATATTTTACAAGGCCACACACCAGGTCACATTTACGATATGAATATTATGAAGATATATAGTTATCTACTACTACGAGCACCTTTACCGCTAGACGAGAGGGGTGACTGACTGCAGTCAAATTTCGAGACCTTCGTAGATATATAGGCATCTATTAATAGGTGCTAGCCGGCTATAAAAAATCATCCCCAGTGGCGAATTTCGGTCCGAGAGTAAAAGAATGGCTTATCCATCATACAGTCGGTTCCTTACCCGAGAGAATTCAATGAAAAAAAGAGAATCAGAACTTTCGTTTCTTTATGAATTAAGGAGCAAAAGTACAGGCGAGTTTTTCGAAGCGTGGGCCAAATAAGGTGCAGCTCCGCATGGCATTGTGTTTATTCATAAATTTTCTTACAATCGCGCGAGGGGGAAATCATTCTTCAATGATTCCTGAGGGGCAGGAGAAAGATCTCTTCATTTCATCTCCCGATAAAAATAAGAATTTCATTAAAATCTCGAGACTTGAATTTTCCCGATAATTGGCTGTCTCGTTATCGTCCGGAGTATCTCTTTCGATTGGATTTGTCCTTATTTTCATGACATTCGCTTGGGTCTTGGAGGAAAACACGATATGAGAGACTTGCGAGGTTTGTAATTACAGGAGCTCGAATTTGTGACACTTGGATCTTCGGTTTTCGTAACAGCGGCTGCGCATCACACTCGTCGTAAGTGATAGCGAACTACGTTTCGGACGTTTCGGTTTTTCGATTCTACACATTTTCCGTACAACCGGAATGGATCGGAAACATTCGCCGCCGATGGCGCGGACCGATCGATCTTACGTTAATGGAGGTATAAATTGTATCTGGGTCTTGGTGCTCGTTCAATTTTCACAAAAGCTCAAGAAAAAACTGCTGTCGAAAATCGAGAGCTACTGGTGCAAGCGATTTTTTTTTCTTAGTTTCAGTTAATCGACGCGATCAGTTGCTCGCATAAAAACAAGCTTGCGCACTCCTAGACGTTGACGCGTTGTCCCAAAACCGAAGCATGTATCCAATCGGTCACCCAACCAACTATCGATTTTACTTGATGCTGTGGATTTATGATTCGTATTTGTAAAAATTTTGATCATTACAATTGCTGCATTAGTAATTATTATATTGTCAACGTATCTGCGAGCTGAGGCCATCTCTTGACGTTAATATGACTCAATGTGAGACTGAATGGACGCAGAGCACGGCTAGTCTCCATAAGGTCGTGGATTCATTTCATATTTCTGAAAATCTGAATCTGCAGACGTGGCAGCGTCTAGAGTAAAAGAGAGAGAGAGAGAGAAAGAGAGACGAGCGAATGAGAATAATGATACAAAGTGTAAATGAGGAATGTCGTAGACACGTGCGAGTCCCGAGTGCATTTGTACGGCTCCCATGCCCGTTGCACTAGTAGAGAAACCTTTCAACCACTTTTAACTAAGTTCACGAAGACGCGTCAGTCACCAGACTCTCTCGCAGGCGCGGCGGTATCTCTCACCCTCTCGTACCATCGTTTGGTTTTTCTCTTCCCGTTCTGTTTGAAGAATTCAATCTCTTAGCGCAGTAAGTGGATGAAAAAAATTGTCATTAAAAGGAACGGTAAAAAAAAAATGAAATTTTCGAAAAGTACGAGCCCAATTTTTGTAAAAATTATTGATCAACCAGTCGATCGATCGAGTTGTCGAATTAATGTGCCAATGTGCAAAAAAAAACTTCCGTACAATGAGAAATTTTTTACTCCAAATAGTAATTAACGAAACACCATAAAACAGCCATGACCATAAGGTCCTAGAACCAAGCCACATTGACGACACCATAAAATTGAGAGAAAGAAATGGTTCCCTGTGCAAAATCTCGTGTAATTTGACAACAAGACAATATTTCTTCTCGAACACGATAGTAAATCGTAGAGAACAAAAAAAGTAGGTGAAAAAATGGTACTTTTCGTGATACGATCACAAATCCTTCAATCACATTTGTCCTAATTGTAACTCGATAAAATCGTGTAGCAACGGATAAAATATCCATTTCGTCGGCGGGGAAAAGATTCGGAGACATTGGGTGTGCGGGGCGGGCAGAAGAGAGAGAGAGAGAGAGAGAGAGTGAAAAGTGAGAAAGATAAGGACCAGTCGGAGGTATCGATCGCATCCACGTTTCATCGGGTAAGAAGAGAAAACGAGAAAAGACCACGAGGACCAAGAGACCTTTCTTTCATTCTTCCTTTTTTCCCACCGCCTCCGTTTTTTTTCTTTATATCTCTCTCAACGAACAAACCGACCCCCTCGTACGCAATTCTTCGCTCTCTCTCTCTCTCTCTCCCTTTTCATAGAGAAGCCGCGTATCTATATATCGAAGCGACATCGAAAGAAGATAGAAAAAAAACGACAGAGGAAATGGAGAAAAAACAGAGACCGATATACACTCGTATATAAATGTGTGTACGTGTTTGTGTGTATATATATGTCTGGTAACTACTTCCGCAACGTTGCGATAGTTAAGACCCAGAATATATCGTTAGTCTGGGCTGGAGGATATATGAGCAGGCTCTCGTACTTGGTGGAGTGAAACGAGGGAGAAAGGCAATTGGGGATGGCAAAAGGTTCGAGGAGCAAGGGAAGGGGATGGTGGTGAAAACAGCAGGTAGTTCTAATGCCCACGACACTGTGATCATCATCAGTTACCTTTGACTTTACGGCTTCTTCAGAATTATATCATAATAATCATAATTTATATGCTCTCAGTTAATAATATTATTATACGCGCTGGCATTTCATTCGGCCTTCTATAGTAAGTCCAAATGGAGTCGACGACTACGCATTTGAGAGCCCTGACAAAAATGAAATCTCGACGATTCAATAGCAATAATTCACGTCGTTGGAACGTCTTCTTATTCGTGTTCAATCGCGCGGAACCTTTCGTCGGATTAAATGAGTAATTTGTTTTCAAACGAGAGTATTTTGTTTTCATGCCCTGTAATATTGTGGAAATTGTGTAATTTTGTTCGTACCCTGTAACGAGATACTCATTGATCGGACAATATTTTCCTTCATTAAAGCGACGATGCTTATGTAGAAGCTCTGGAAATTAGTAATTTCCGACAAGTTTGACTAATTATTAAAAGATGGAAGGAAGGATTCTTTGTTACGTACATATTGAGCTATTTTAATACCAATTTTGATGGGAGAATATATTAAAAAATCGGGGAGTTATGAGCTGTCGTATAAAAACAGGGGGGAAAGAGCACATTTTCACTAATTTCGTCGTACGAAGATTTTTATAATCCTTTCGAGTGCATACTGGGTCGTTTTGACCCCAACAATTTTCTCTCATCGATTGTTTAGCGTTTAATGGCAACGAATGTTTTGGTATTTAATTTTCATTTTCGTTAAAAATTAAATTTAGGGCCATAAATTATGGATTTTTAGCTACAAAAAAAGTTCCCACGAAAAATAAAACAAAAAGTTCATATTTACCGGAATACGTCGATCTGAAAAACACCTTGGGTCAGATTGATCGAATATGCACTTATAGGTGTGCACTCGACAAGTCATAAGTTTTTTTTTCTATTCTTCAAATCCTTTGGTCTATTTGAGCATTTTTATATAATAGTTTCGCAAGAATTTAAAAGATCGGCAAAAATTTCCGTAAAATCGATTTCAGGAACAATGCAACCTTTCTTTTCTGCAACTCTATATTATTTCTGTCTTTCAGGTTTATTATCTACATCAGGAAAAACATCGTGAGAAATGTGTGAAAGAAAAAGTTTCACTAATGCAGTACGCGTGAACGGGGGTTTTTATGGCAACTGCCATTAAGGCACTGGATTAGAATAATTACGAGGGGGAATCTGGCAGTTGCCTGGTGCTACCAAAAATTCCTGTTTCTTGTCGTCAACGTTTTAGCACCGTGACTGCCGCGCACGTGTGTGCAAGCCGAATGGCCTTATATCTAATTCATCTTTTCCCCTTGGCGATTTTAGCCTCCTACAGGGGAGGCAGAACTTTGTCCGTAAAGGACGCAGAGAAAGAGAGAGTGAGTTAGGTGCTGAAAGAATGTTCTGTTACGAACGCTGAGAATTTCGTCCTCGGAGAGTGCGAGCTGTGAGTAAGACGAAACGGAAACAAAATGTACAGGGTGTCCACACGAAAACCGACCTCAGAGAAAGTCATTAACGAGCTAGATCAGGATGTAGCCCCAGCCGATAAATATTACATGAGAACAATTAATACAACGCTAAAATAAAAATCCTGAAGTTTGAAAAATTTCAGTAGAATATTGAAAAATTATTAAATTTGATTTTTTAAATGTGACTTTTTCGTTTGTAGTTATTCATAGATTTCGTGTTGGAAAAAAAACGATCGATACCCATAGGACCCCCTATAGATCCGACCCCTCGTAACGTTTGCTCGACTAATACAACTTTAACAAAAATACTGCAACCCCTGTGCTTGATAGGCTTTTCACCCCTCGACGGGATATCTTCTAGTCCATATTATAAAGGTATGGATATATATATATATATATGTGTGCGTATATTTATCCAGATCTGTGCGTTTGGTTATTCTGGGCCTTTGCCCTGGTGCTCTGCAGGAAATTGATTTTCGCAAGGCCAAATGGGGAGAATTCGAGCGACAAAAGAAAGACAAAGAGAACAGAGCAAGTAAGAGAAAGACAGAAGGAAGGTCTGTGACTGATTTCTGTTAGGGGATTAAGAATCATCTCGCATTCTCGATTCCCCCGACTCTGAAACCTCATCGTAGTCTTTACTCACTTCTTCGCGTGTCGAAAAGTAAAACCACTGCGAAAATCGCGTTAACTATGCATGCGGATTAAATAAATGAAAGTATGCTCGCGAACGGAATAAAATTTGACAATTTTATAATTAATGAGAATACAATTAAGTCGTGGCATTCACACACTGGGTCAATTTGACCCGGAGCGTAATGTATGCGCCTGCCAACAGTCGGAGTGCCTCGAAAAAATCCTTGGATAGAAGTTCGTAAAGATAATGACCTGAAAGATTAGTCTGGGTCAATATGACCCAGTGTGTCAACAAAGGGTACAAAAATTCAACTAATTCCATTCCGTCATTCATATTTCTTTGTTATGGAAAACGATTTCTCGAGCATAATTGAAATTAATAGTAAAAAACGTTTTTTTTCTTCATTTTTATAAATGATTTTGAAAAATATGAGATGAACGCGAAAATTAGGCAAGCTCGAAAGAATCTTGTTTCTCATGAGTTCTCGATGTTGCTCACGTTTCCAATGTTTCTGCTCAAATTCGGGACACCCTATATGCATGAAAATCTACAATTCGTACATCAAGAGCCGACGCGGCAGCGTCTCGACGCCAAAAGTATTTACATATATAGCTCGATAAAACCTCGCGGATGAAAAAGTTTTCATTGAGTTTTCGTAACATAGTTGACGACTTAAAACTCCGCCATCTTTACCCTCGGCCAAAACATTCTCTTATCATCATCATCATTATTATTATCACCGTTAAGTCTGAGTACAGTGTGATTCACTTTTGGAGTATTTGACCTTGAGATACTACGCAGAAAAACGAATAGCAAAAATTTCATCCCGCAAAAGTTTGTCTTCGTGGCTCGATATTTTGAAAAATCGTGAAAATAATTTTGGAGTTTCGAAAAATACGCACGCATATGATCGAAAAAAAGTACGAAAATTTTGTCATTTTTCGGGTCGCCCTAAAGGTTAAAAAAAAAAAACAATTTATTTTAAAAAAAAGTTTATTCCGATCTTTCTGGTAGTGAAATAGAAAATTGATACTTTGTAAAAAGTTTGACGGATAAATTCATGAATTCATACAAATTTTTTCTCCTGCTTTCGCAGACTTGATACGTGGCTACATATTCCTATACATGGCTCATTTCCCAAACCATACCACATGCACGCACACACACAAACACACAGGCACATTTATACGTTCATATTAGATACATCAGGTTGGCTGCGTGCAACCGAGCGAAACTGTACGAGAGTTTTCCTTGCATGTTACGTTACACAACGCGATGGCCAGTATGGGATGGAGTCGAGCCGGAGCGTACGCTGAAACTTACGAACGAAGCGGGTAAGCGAAAACCAGCCAGTCGGGCACCCACGCTCGATTCCCGTAGCACCAAAAAACCTTCATTCTCTCTTACTCTCTCGCGCTCCGTCCGTGGCTCTTTCTCCTTTCTTCTCTGCCATTCTCTCGATGGTCTATCTATCGTTCTGTTCACGACTCGTCTCTGAAGTCTGAAGCTCTGATGCTCTTTCTTTCTCGCACTGGTTGCTTGGTAGATCGAGCGAGGTCTCGGCGCCGCGTCGAGATTGGCGCAAAGTGAAACGAGCTCCGCGGCGTTGGCTGCTGGCAGAACTTTCAACGAGGGAAAGAGATGCCGAAAGTATGAAAACCGTATAGTTATACGTATATGCAACTATAAATTTATACGCGTATGTATAAACATACATATGTACGCAACGTACCAACGTACGTAGATATACATAAAAGAATGTTTAATATGTATACGTCGTTTATGTTTCGGAGACGAGATGAGGCAGGAGATAAAGACGAATGGGTTAGAGACACGAGTTCAACGAAGAGAGTTGCTGAGAGACGATGAGGAAGCAGCAGGAGAGGCGAGTATAGAGGAGAGAAATAATAAAAAGAAAGGAAAGAAATCGACGCTACCATTTTTAGTAACGAAACTGAGGCTCTGCACTCTCGGATACAAATCATTCTCCCTTTTTTTTCTCCTCTATTTATCTCGCCATCTCTCTCTGCTCTCTCACCCTTTTCTCCGTAACTTTCTCTGTCCCTTTCGTTGGCAGGTTCTTACCGAGTTTCCGCCTCTACTTCTCTATTTCCCTGATGTTGTTTCTTTCTCATTTATTTTCTTTCTTTTTCCTCCTGCTGTTCCGTGACTCTTGGCTTCAGTCATCGCGTTCGTCGTTGTTATTACCGTTGTCTTTCCATTCTTTTTTTCTCCTTCTCGTTGGCGTGTGGCCTCGTACGCGTGCGACGCACATACTTGTTCGTCGACAGACATACACGCGTGTGTCTGTGCGAACGTATCAACGGACACATCGCCCGCGCGTACGTACAGGAGAACGCGCGGCCCTAGCCATGGCATAGTGATGACGAAGGGGCAATGCGTATTGTCTATGCTCCCCGCCGTTCAACACTGACAAGACGCTCGTGGCTATACGTGTCTGTGCACAAAAAGATTCTACGTACATATATGCGGATAATACGCGTGAGCTGAGAAAACAAAAACATACAAAAATAAACGGGAGTGAAAGAGCAAAGCAGAACGAGAAAGGAACGCGCGCGTCGTTTCAACGGTTTGCGCATTATCGTCTCTCCTGTTCACATGCATTCATTCTTGTATGTACGTACATAATGTAACGCAAATTTGTAGTAACAGCGATGGCGCTGATGATCGCGTCTCAACGAGATGCGTGCCAGAGCAACGAGAGCCAAAGACATGAAAATTAAAAATAGACAATATTGAAAAAGGAGTATTGCGACGTTACACGAAGTTTGTTCATAAACGTATCGACGGTTCAATCAAAGTGCAACGAAATAATTCTGTATATTTTTCCGCAGAGCTCATAATTATTATTCAATTCTCTTTTGCGACCCAAGAACTAAATCGACACGAAAAATAGTCCAGATTTTCAAAATTCCATAAATCATGGATGGAAAAAATATTTTTCGCTAAATCTCAACGTTGCAAACTCCGTAGTCATGAGAAGACGAACGAATCCGTAATTTTTGCACTTGAACGCATTAAATATTCGATGACTGAAGTTTGCAACGCTGAGATTCATCGGAAAATATTTTTTCTTTAATTATTCATTGAAGTTTGAAAATTATTTGCTGGACCGAATATTGAAAAGAAAAAAATGAGCTCTGCAGAAGAAAAAACAGAATTTCGTTGCATTTCAGGGATGCAAACTTCATCAGCATAATATTAATTTATAACTATTTCCCATTGTCGTGCCAATAATTGATTACAGCTTGTCAGAATTTCCCTGGATGAACGTTCGCGTAACGTACGAATTGACAAACATTAATAATTCGAAATTGTGCACCGACGACAATTGAATCATGAAAATTCAATGACAAATTTGTAATTGTCGTCGTCGGAAAAGCAAAAATTCAGGTCAGTACTAATTTCCATTAATTATTTCATTTCCATCTCCAGAACTTGGTAGAAACGCTCTTCACTATGAACTGCGGTATAATTATCGCAATGATTTATTCGACATAGCGTACTGACCGAAATAATTTCGACTGAAAAATGAATGAATGAGAAAATAAATGAATCGCCCATTTTTCGCTAAAGACTGCTCGATGAAAATTCATTTTTAATTGCATTGGAAAGTTGTTATTAAAATATTATTTCGTTGCTGCGATTGCGAAGCGGTTAACAATTTTTTTTTTCGCCTTTTTATAT
The DNA here is from genome assembly GCA_037952995.1 of Hyposoter didymator. Classification (NCBI taxonomy): domain Eukaryota; kingdom Metazoa; phylum Arthropoda; class Insecta; order Hymenoptera; family Ichneumonidae; genus Hyposoter; species Hyposoter didymator. The sequence goes on along the minus strand of JBAJMU010000006.1, from coordinate 10,714,950 downwards.
ACAACACTCGACATACCCACGTGGTGTGTGCGGTGATTAAGTATATTGAAACAGCAGCGCTGGGTCTCGCAAAATGTGGTTTAGAAAGAGCTCTTGAGGTTTTTTACAAATATACATATATATATTTGGACAAAAACCCCTCGAGAATAATACGTGTGTATTCTTATAGGTGTATGTGTGTAAATACGGCGAGAATATAAGCCGTGGCCAAAGGGGCGAAAGGAACGATGCCAAAGTATGGCCCGATCGATCGAGCGTAGCAGAGCGTGAACTTTTGTTTTTCATCTCGCTCACCTCGTCGTGGAATTTACTACGTAAATATTATTGTATATATTCCGATACGACACAGATAACGAAAAAATGTTATTCCAATAGTTCTCGTTGTCATTCAAGTTTTAGCGTTGATAACAATTTTCTAATTGTCCAAAGTTTTTTTTTTACATTATCGTGTGAAATGAACAGTCGAAGGGCATGAGCAATGTTTTTGCGGATGCCGTACCACCGGCGATGGGTATAAAAATTTGATTGTCAGCAGCGGGAATGGAAATTCGAAGCTGCGGAAAAAAAACGAATGTCACTGTAACAGCTGGTTGGCGACCTTTTGGACGCGGTATGATTTTTCGCCACGATCTATATACGTGAGCGAAATACTTTTCGAAACTTGTCTCGGTTCGTACACGGTGCAAGAAACAAGAGCGAAATAATTCAACGGAAACGCTTTGTACAGCAAAACCATGAAATTCTGCGAAAAGGAGAAAAAAAAATTGAATTAACCGGTTTGGGCCATTTTTGTCCAGTTTTTGAGGCACAAAAGACAATTAAAACTTGAAAAAAATAGAAGCAACTCTTTCATTCCATGTGAAGTTTACAAAAAAAAAAATGAATTGAGATAAAATCATTTTTGTGGCTCGCCTAATATTTTTCGAGGTGAAAGGCCGCTCGCCGTTTCGTTCTCGCTAATTCATGTTTATCGCAAGAAAAAATTCAATCACGAAGTGAAATTTTAAGTTGATTGGTTTGTTTTTGTTTGAAGGATTTCTGAATTCGGTGTAAATTGTGCCAACACGATTCTCCTTTATCTATGGATGAGGAAGAATAATACGATAATAATACGCTTTTGTGCTCGAAAGAGACGAGAAAGGATGAGGTAAATGACCTCTTGAAGAGAGCAAACGAGAGCTTCGGTCTTGTTGCGTCCGGTTCAGGACACGTTCCGCAGGCAAAACTCTCTCTTTCTCTCTCTTCCTTATTCATTTTTTTCTTTCATTATTCCTAGTGCAGTTCTTTTGTACTCGCGCTTAAATGAACAATTTCACGTCGTTCACTAGTTCGCGGATATTTCACTCTCGTGAATTTCTCTGATATTTCCACCACTCCAGAAAATTTATACCCTTGAAATTTTCAGCTCATCAAACACAAATACACCTTCTTCGTTCTCGTTTCCTGTTGACTGTGAATCGGAAGATCCGTCGGTTTACTTTATTTCGTATCATTCAATGAGACACTTGAAAGCTCCACTAATTTCATAATTAGACAGTTTAAGAACGAAAACCCCAGTAACTACTCGTAACAAAATATTTGATTGTTTTTCTATTTCTTTTATTTTACTAATTTTGAAAATTTTGTTAATTTCGTAATTTTAGGAATTTTATTTCTAAAAATGCTGTCAGTGACTATTTTTGGAGATCGCGTGAATGAAAGACGAAATTTAAATGAAGCGAATAAATGATCAAAGTCCCAGAAAACCATCGATGACTTCAAATAAACCGAGAATAAGAATAATTCACTAATTTTGTGGGCACGACGAAAAAGATGCTCGGATTTGTTGAATATTTCGAAAAACTATGAATTCCGAAAGTATTTTTGCCTTGAACCCACGCGTTGGAAGTCAAAAAGATAATTTGCTATCGCTTCAACTTTTCTTAATCAAAATGAACTCGAGGTCGGTTCAAGGACGTCATGTTGAAAAACCTCGGGTGAAGGAAGAGGCAAAAAATAATTTAACAAACTCGCAGTGATAATGTTGACGATAATCGTTATAGATTAGCAAGGGTGTAGCAACGGCTGGAACGCAGAGAACAATTATGAAGCGTGTGAGTAAGTGGAGCAACTCTCAACGTTCGTGTTCCCGAATAGAAAAAAAAATGAAAGAAAAAAATTGGAACTCTCGCAGCTGGCAGACGGCCGTGCCTGTGTGTGGTTGACGTTGAAATGTAGATTTCTCACGTCTCTGGAGAACAGTAAAACCAGAATCGCTATATGTTACAGGAAAAGACATATAGCCTCTCACAGTTGGGCAATATTTGTTGAATAACACTTTTTTTTCTCTGTGCAGTTTTGAGCCGGAAATTATCCCGAAAATCTCCATAATTTAGTTCAATAATTCATAAAAACTTAAAATACATGTTGCAATGTTATTATTTTTTGAAAATTCGTAAAATCTAACCTGATTTTCTACAAACCCTCAGAGTAATTCCTTAAAATGTCATTAAAAATCATAATTATCATTAAAATTCTAATTACAATAATCGTGTGCAAGCAATTTGTGCTAATTTTGATTTTTTCATTCAAATTTTCTCCTCTCCAGGAAGACTAATCAATTTATTTTAAAAAACATCATTTCTAAGAGTCATTTTGTACAAGCTGCACAGCGAACTGTGCGAATTCTGTAGTTTAATAATTTATAACAAACAAAATGTTTTTTTCTATCGAATCGAATAATTTCCCAGTAAATTGAATGAAAAGTGATAAAAATTGTGAAAAAAATGAATTTTGTCCATGCGTTTTGTGTTCTTTTTTGTTAATTCCAAAAATTATGGTCTTTCAAAAAGTATGATTCCATGGTATTCCGAATAATCGTAACCGAGTGTTAATCAGAACATTTTGAGCAGCTGACTAAATATCTTGCGTTCCAAAAATATTTTGTTTTCAGAAGAATGAAAAATAGTTCGAAGGAGTTATCACGTGATGAATTTCAATGATCAAAATGTGAATTGAATTCGATTGTGCGTGTGTGTTTTTTTCGACAAATTCTTATCGTAAATGAATTTGCACAGAATTAAAAACAATTGCCTGTGCGAAAATGCAATGCACAATGGGGAAAATTGTGACACTTGACGAAATTCGCGGCTGTCAAATTGTCGATAAACAAATTTGAGGAGTATTTCGAGGTGCATAGACGCGAATATTAATTGGTGGAATAATGAAGGCAACGTTTGACTTTTAAAGGTTGAAAACGCCTTTGAATCTCGACGACTATTCCTTCCAGCATGGAAAACGATGGCTATTACGAGCCTCGAGAGTTCTTTCATGCGGTAATTATTCCGTAAAAGTTGCGCCGAAGCGCAATTCATTAAACACGAATAGAATTCTTTTTATAAAATTAAAAAAAAAAAGGGTTCCGTCGAGCATAGTTGGCGCATCGGAGATAATCAATGGTCAATAAATACGCGAGAGAGGGCGCGGTGGTAGAAAAACGTGACTGGAATTCATAACAACGAGCAGACCGAACAAAATCACTATAAACGAACGTGAAAGGCAAAGAGAATGAAACGGAAATACAATGAATGTTTATTCATGACGTCACGACCAATCATTTAGAAACTACGAAATGAAGATGAACAAATCCTGGAACTTTAGAAAATGACACTCGACGACCAACCAGTGTCAAACATTTTTTATTTTTATTTTTTTTTTTCAAGAAATTTTCTCCACTCTCAATGCTGGGTCGTTTTGACCCCAACAATTTTCTGTCTCACCGATCGTATAAATTTGGAGCCACAAAACAACATGGACAATTCACTACAAAAAAATGCATATTTACCGGAAAACAATGATTCGAGAAACGCCTTGGGTCAGATTGACCCAATATGCACTTGGAGGTGTGCACTTGAAAGGTTAAAAGCCCCGAATTAGTAACATTGAACATCCAGTCAAACAATTACGTTTCCTCAGCACAAAAAGCCATAAAATCGTATTCACGTGGTCCCAAAAAAGTGTTCACGTGGAGAAAAAATATCGATGCAGAAAAAACTAACAAAATAACCAAATAAATAGATAAAAATGCAACCCAGCGAAGCAAATTTGAAAAAACGTAGGAAAACCTCCATGTATCAGTTTTCATGGTTCGACTGCGAAAGATTTCGAGTATTTTGGGATGTTGACGATTACGTCGTTGGGCTGCAACAAAATTCCTTTTTCAAGAATATTCCTGAAGTTATTTACAGCGTGTAGCTCCGAAAATTGGAGCATCATTTCATCACAGACAAAGGTTCGCAGATCGAGACTCGAAAATGTAAAAAGTTGATAAAAGAAAAATGGGCTACTTCCCCAAAGGATATCCATCGTTTACGTTCGTGCGAACTATGAAACGTCGAACAAAATACAAACAGGATGAAGTACAGAGAGAAAAAAATATTCAAACATAACCTCACATACCGGTAGCCCCGTGAATTTGTGGGAATGACGTCACGCTCGTAGATGACACTCCTCTTCGTAAATCCGGATGTGATAATCCAACGTAACTTCTCTATGGCACGAGGCACATGTCAAACAACGAATACGAACGACAGGAAAAAAAAATAATAAAGCGCAAAAAAAAATGCGTCAGAATGACGTCGTTCTATTCATATTTCCTGGCAGGAGCGTGGAAAACACTCTGGGCGAATGAAGCCGTGCGTGCATGTACAACATTGACAGGTACGAAAGACGAAAATGAAACAGACTTAAAAAAAAAACACCAGCACTACAGCCACCAAAAACGAACACTTGGAACACTCGAAACACTTGAAGTTTCCATTTTCAACGAATCTTCAATGTTTATCATTATTATCGTGTAAAAGAAAAACCATGTTATCGATGTTTTGTGCTTTTTATGGTGAAATACCCGACACCCGAATTGAGACGCAACCGCTCTGTTCAACGTATCGTGGGTTACTGAAGACCGTGACCACGCGCACTCTTTTCGCGCTTCGATGACGCGCGCGTCGACTCTGCGTACTACGAATCCCGAGCACTATATACACACGAATCTACAAGGTGTCCCACGACCATAACAATCCCGTATCGTTGCGGAGAATGGTAATAAAAAAAACGCCAAATAAAATTCCAATTTTTGTCACTCGTTTTGTCACTTTTGCCAAAAAAAACTTTGCGTGGATTTTTTTTTTAATCCGAAATATTTTGAAGTGTACGAAATTTTTAAGCACTTGTCAACTTTATCCCAAAAGAGAAATAAAGCAATTCATAAATTTTCATAGAACCACTTCCGTGCGAAAATTAGAGCATCGGAGAAATTGCGTTTCGTCATTTTTTTTTTAATGAAGATTTTTTTAATTAGCGGAAATGGTATCTTTTTGGAGTTCACGATTTTTGAATGCATGGGGGAAAAGAATTAGATTTTGCGTCAAGGTGATTGTATGGAAATTGCAGTATCACCTGAATTTCTGTGGAAGTGTCAGAAAATGCTGCGTGTCACGAAAAAAAACTCAGAAATTTAACGACAGATTTTGTTTGGAAAAAAAAAAATAATTTCGATCATACTCCGTCCATTTTAATAATTATTAAGGCATCACGATGAGATTTCGTTTCGTCGTGAACTAAAACCTACAAGAACGACATTCAGTCGCGAGACACCCTGTAAATATAAATAAGCACGTAACGTATATGTAATATTCGTAATCGCGAGTTTTTCGTATCATAATAGCGGATAATACGGTTCGAGATGTGCAAGCATGAGAGCAGCTTTCAGAGCACGATTACCACAAGTATATTGTGCGTTCTATAGCCAAGCACATATGTAAGGATATGCACGCCACTTTAAAAGAGTCTTTAAGGGGTCTCAACGGAGTAAAACGTCGTGACGTGTTCGTGAAAATGTCCACAAAGACAGTAACGAAAAACAGATTCAGGCGAATGTTCAATGGTCCAGTAACTGCAAATTTACAATTCTGTGAATAATAAAAATCTCGAATCCGACTCGAAAACGCGTTTTTTTTCGAAAAGACATATTTTTCGAGCTATCGAGTTATCGACCTGCGAATTGACTAAATTTACCTGAATTTTGACAGATAATCGCGCCCGAAAAAAGTCGACGATTTTGCGTCTCAATTTTTGATTGACTCCAAACTGAATTGGGTAATGGCAAAGCGAATATTGAACTTTGAAAATTGTATTCGTCAGCGCGATTTCAAAGCTTCATTCCAGCTGGAAAATTGACGTTTTGGGTTTCCTAGTTAAACATCAAACTCGGAGTTTTAATGGAATGAATCAATTTGGCAAATTGTGTTAATTAATTGAAAGGATGATTGGATGTTGTGATGTTTTGAATGGCAAAAGTGTGTTTTATGGTGAAATGGGACTGGCGAATCGTATACTCGGCTGTGCAATTGTTTGTTGTTGGTTCATCGGCCTCGTAGGTTTTGAAGGAAGGGTAAGGACAAAAAAGAAAAGAAAGAGGGAAAGAGAGAGAGGTTTTTGAACGAAGCCATAATACCGATTTGTTGTGCCATAGCTCGCGATAGGAGCGTGCGGGAGGCGATGCGAGTGTGCCGAGAGGAGAACTGCTCTCTCGCGTATTGTATGCAAAGCCTAGCGCTGTGTGGTGGCTGCCACTCCGACACGAGGTGGCGCGATTCATACGCTTGCACGTAAATATATATCGACGCGAGTATTTGTGGGAGATTCAAGTTGCTGAGGCTGCTGAGGGCAAGCGAGTCATCGTGCTGTGTGAAGAGGACGCTGGAGTCGCTCCGCGAGACCATGATAGCCGAGAAATTAAACGTGTGTGTGTTCTGTGTGCATTTGTGTGTGCATGGGGCAGGGGGCCGTGGTTTATATAGACGATGGAGTCGCGACGAGAACGCAGCATCAGTGGTTCTCAATGTTTCTCTCAAATTTCGAGATCATTTGCCGTTTACGAGTTCCGATGGAAATTTGACAATTCATTATCTCTCCATATCGTTTCTAACGCTTGAAAACCATTTTTTTCAATTCCCTGATTATAAAAAATCGTTTCGACGACGAATACGGGATTTTTTAGCTCTCCGTGGTCCTCGGGACATGCACGGACGTGAAAATATAGAAAAAGCTCATTTTTTAACTGCAAAAATGCTTAAACTTAACTTTCGACTAAGCTACGATAAAAATTTTGGAATCCCAATTTTTCCCCAAACTCAAAACCCTCCAAAGCATATTGTAGAATTTTTTGAAAATTTTAGACCCGCGAATTCCGAGGCGATGGGCTACGTCCAGGAAAAATCTCAAGCTAATTATTCGCTGCGGCATTTCTTAAATACCTAAAAATCTCCCAGTGCTCAGCCGTTCGTGTGGAACGAAATTTAAAACACTGTTCGAAAGTTTCTGTCGTGTTGGATGAATTTTGAGCTGGAATTATTTTCTACCGCCACACAATAATGCACAAAGAGCTAGCGATAAAGTTTCGTAATTTAAATGTATGTACATAAATATAGTGAAATAAGAGTGATAGCGGACCAGCTGCCCGCATCTTCTTTACTACGTAGATACGTTACTTTTACTACGCACCCGACTCTCGTAAAGCAAACTGCTTCACTTATCTCTCGGATTAACCTACATATATATATATAAACACAATATAGAGGTATAGTAATTCTCTTCAGGGTTAGACGAGATCAGAGATGGGGCATTTCGATTGGATTTAATCGCAGCGGGATAACCTTTTTATATACTATTCGCCTTAATCGGTTTTTGATTTTTCGTGATTAACGAATGAAGGAAACACATGAGAAAAAAAATGAATTTCAACATAAATTTTAAATTTTTTAATTATAACTCGAGTTGCTATTCGAAAGAAAAAAGAACTTGAAACATTGACTTTTTTCTTATCGAAGAATCGACGAGTATAAAAAAAAAAAGAGGAAAAAGTTACTTCAAGATCGACGTGACGATGATTATTTGGTGCCCTGAAGAATTTAACGAGAAGCGATTTGTTTAAATCTATAGTCCAACAGGAATAACAGGGAGACGAGTCCTCCAAAGTTCATTTCGTGTTCCGTAACATTCGCGAGTTCTCGAGACAGACTATGCGCTTCGCTGAACCGATAACAACGAGAAAGGAAGAGAGATAGAGAGGAATAGATAGAAGCGCGGAGAGTATAAACGCGAAGAAAGGATAAAGAGAAAAAAATCAGCACGAAAACTAAAGCAAAGCAAGGAACAAGAGCGCGGACGCCTGAAAAGACAGAGAGCGCGGGAGAAAGAGAGAATAAGAATGAGAAAAAAATGGCAGAGTCGTCAAAGGCTCGGGGAGAGAAAAGTTTCTTGCAGCTTAGCTGGGCGTAGGGATCGATTTTTAAATTAATCGCTCGGTCGGAAGGGAGCGCCTCAATCACCAATCGCAGCCAACTTGAAATATATACGCGCGATTCTCCAAGCCCAAGACGTTTTCATGACTATATTATTCGTAATCGAAGCGACGGAAATTCCAAGAGGTTTCCTGACTTCCTCCACACACACACACAGATATATATTTTCCAACGCCGAAGATGCTAAATTTCCATGCTCTCCAAAAGCGATCGTCGTATTGCTTGAATATAGACAAACGAATAAAGCTATGAACTTGATCCGATCGCGAATTACGTTGACGTACCTCAACGCATGGAATACTCAAACGTCACTCACACATACACACATAAATGTAAGTTGTCTGGAGACACGATTCTCCATCACAATCGTCCGTTTTGCTCTTCGCCCCGCACAGCCCCTATTTCTTGTTCCTGTGAAGCCTGCATACTGAGACGTTTCTATACGTTTGTTTTATTTTTGCGTGCGACAAAGATCTCGTGGGATCGATTCTGACGGGCGTCGCAATCCTCGAGACTACGGATCGTCCTGCCGGCTTGCACTTCACGTGCATAAATGTACAGGGAATTGTACGTTGAATCGGCAGAACCATCGACGATGATCATCAGCTAATTGTGCTATGTTAATTTGTCGAGAGACGAGTTGGATGGATCAGCTTTTTTTTTACCTCGAAACGTTTGGAATTCATTCGCTACCGGAAATGCTTTCGAATATTTGATTGTTCTACGTTACCGCGTTCGGTATAAGCGTCGAATGTCCTCTAGATCAGCAAATGAAATCGTGTCACCTGATCTTGACTCGAAAGTCACTATGTCTGTATGCCATCGCTATACATTATTATAAGCCATTGACGCCTGATTTACATAGACATTTGCGTGTAAATTTGTCTGAGAATCGAGGAGACTGGGTTCCGGGGATCCCGACCTATGGAACGAAGTGAATTACGCCCTTTTGGATTTTTCACACTGTTCCTACGCGTGTATGAATAATATCTGAAGCGAAGGGTGAATGCACTGTTTTGCTCTATAACGAGCACAACGTTGGGCAGGACCAATTGCCTTAGTTTCATGGTGAACGATCCATCGTGATTTTCATGAGATTAAATTTGATCGGGTCAGCTCTTACGAAATTGCACGAGTTATCGTCGATTTAGCCAGACGAATTTTCTTCATTACGGAAATTACGACGATGCACCATGCATCGAGACTCCACAGTGGCTCCCATATGTTGTAAATAATTTTTCAATCTATATATACCGTTTTTATATACACTCGTAGGCCGATATATGACTTTACTACCGGTATGATGTCATCCGGTTGCGCAAGCCTTTCTCAAACGTCCATGAGTCACGATCGTTGCGCTAGAGAACGGTTAATAAACGGTAATAACCTGAGTTGAGCTATACAACGAGCGAATCCCTCATTCATCACCTTTTACTGGGTCAGAGATTTTTTTTCCAGCAAATTCTTTTTTTTTCACATTAAGTTTTCAGCGACGATTTTATGGGCGTTGGAGAAAATTCGTTAAATATATTTTCCGTGGAAAATGCACTAAAGCAATTGGAGAGAGTCGACGAAACGTGGAGTGCATTTTTGAATCGAATTGACAATTGTTCGAGCTCATTATCGTTGTTGCTATTTTTTTTATGGAAAAGGTTCGGGGACCGGACGATTTCGTTGTGTTTTTCGTGCGAAAAATTGAGGCTTTTCTATTCGAATGTCGCGGACGACACGGTGAATAATAAGAAAATCATGATAAGTGATCGCTTTTTATACGGAATTAATGATTCTGCTTGCTACTCGAGAATCACGAATGATTGATAATTGCTCGAGGGGGAAGATTGGGTGAAAAATTTGCCAATAATTGTTTCCTCGTCTACGGAACCCATCAAGACGAAAGTATTTTCTCACGCAAAAAGCATTCATCGAGACGTGAAAAGAACTACCAATTATTCATTTCTCTTTTTTTCCATATCCCATCAATCAAACGTAGGTGATTGCTGCTTAATTTTCCTGAAGGACAATCGCACAACTACGTGTGTATTGATTGAAAAATCTGTCAAGATTATGAGAAATTTACAATGATCCGTTCTCACGAGGCTATAGAGAATTCGCAACGCTTCATCGAGATTTTTCGTGTTTTCATTGGGTGAGCAGAATTTTTTATAAATTCGGAGACAAGAAAAGTTTCGCATATTTTTTGACGGTCGTATAATTTGGAACAGACAATGTACGTTAGCCGCAACTGCTGTCAGAATTCTCATCAACGGTGTGTTCGAGGGAGCCCTTCCAACGTAAACTCTCTCTGAACCCTCGGATCATGTCCCAAAGCTCTCTGTTCTTATTCGTACGTGAAGAGACAGATAGAGAGAAAGAAAAAGAGAGAGTGAGACGCTGAGGAGAAGCGTGGGAGGGAGTGAGAGGGAAGAAAAGGGAGAACACTGTAAAACACCCTCGTCTTGTCTCGTCCCTTTCGAACTGGAGAATCAGCAAATATAGTACATAACTATTTGCCAGGAACATAAGCAGAGGAGTCTCCGTACTCGACGTTGACAACGACGACGACGACGACGACAACGACACGTGCCATTTCTCCATCAAAATCAGAGTCACGTAGGTCACGCGTCGACGAGCCAACCAATACAATAACGTTTCTCGTACTTTTTTTATACATATGCAGCGCAGGTTCTTAAAAGGCGAAAAAAAAGTAAAGAATGGGGCAATATGGACCAGGGAAAAATCACTATTTTCAAAGGAATAGTGTCTTTTGTATTTTCCCCTCGAGAGCTTTTCACTAATGGGCAAAAAAATGGTTAATTAATCAATTAAGATGCGGAGAACCTTCCGACAATTGATCAAGATGAGTAGCACCGTCGGATTAAGAAGATTCAGCCTCGAAATTCGGAGGGATCCTGTCCGATTGACGACAAAGGTCCACGGGGAGTAAACATTTTATTATTATTATTTCGACTCTGGGATTGAAGGAAAAGCTTACAGAAACGATTTTCCGTATTAAGGGGTTACGCGCAGTCGGCACGCTTGAAATGCAAATATTTCTTTACCGCGAGGAATCCATGGCACGAATATTGAATTTAATATCGACTTTTTTTTCAATTTTCCTCTCCACCGACTCCACCCAACCTCTTAATCGTGTTAATGACTCGTCTTACCAACTCTTTTTATGGACTTTAACGTTAAAGAGCTTGCAAGGCACGATCATAAGCAATTCGTATTATTTTGCTAGCAAAATTCATGCAACCATTTTCAACTGCGTCGAATCGTTTGGAAAAACAGGCAGCGCGAGAGTCTGGGAGCCTCACAGTTTTCTCCGTCGCAGTTGCTCATTTGTTCAACGCTGCGGTGCGTGTTTTTATGGCGATATGAAAAGTGCCAGTTTTAGAACAGACAATTCTTTCGTCCGTCAATGTGGCATCGAGTCGTCGAACCTGCAGTCTGGCTCACGTACAATTCACAATATTCATACAGAGGAGAAACCGCAAACACTGTAACAGCGTTATATTACGCGAGTCAAACGGAATCGAAGCACGGAAGCGACTGCACAGGGCAAAACACGAGAAGACAGCAGAAAAAAGCAAGTCGCAGTGAAATAAAAAAACATTGAATAGACGTCGAAAAAGGCGAACTGCTCGTGGCCCTCTTCTCACGTTCATGCTTCTCGGTATATATGCTTCTGTAATAAGTGCTACGAATACACGTACACATTGACAGCCCTTTATGTACGTGCGATTACTACGTAAGCAAAAATGAGAGGAGAAAGCACTTTTCCATGAAGATATCCAACTGGCTCCGGTGCACGTTGTAATGTAAACGCAGATTAGGCGTTTACACCACTGGATTCCTTTCGTATATACGTAACTCACAGATATGGACGCAAACATCCACAGGAAGTCACACGTATACGAATGCACCATAATAAATGGCATTGTCGTGCAGTTATTCACGTGAAAATGGGCCGGAAAATAAATGGGAAATAATGAAAAGTTTAAGTAGTATTTCACAATTTTTTCAGATCTTTTTTCTCTCCAAATACGTAAGTGGCAGGACGAAAAGGATCCATATGGTCCGGTCTGCGATAAAAAAGGTCTCTCAGGGTTTTCTCTATCGAGCAGTAAGACTAGTCATTCGACGTGGGCCTTTCTTGTCTTGATAATGCGTTGCCAGTCGATGGCTGACGTTATACGCGTCCGTCGACGCGAGAAAATCGGAAGTAAAATGAGTTTTACGTAAAATTGCAAAGTGTCGAAAATATTTTCATTTTTGAATCGTAAAGATTGTCGATGCTTGGAATTCGTCGTGCATATCCTCAATAAATTGCTTTACGAGACGATTTTTCCAGTTTCGGCGAACATGACGGCCTCACGACATTCCCTGCTCCCAAGATCATGCCACTTGATGCAGAATCCCTTAGATTAATTTGTATACATAGACATTTCAACGAGGAATTAAAAAAATATGAACAAGTACGTGAGCATGCGTTATATGTAGAGGAGAGAGCGGTGTGGTGTGTATCGTGAGAAGTTGGATAAAACGTTCCGTAGGTTCTCGCGTACTAGGAGCACAGCAGGAGAGACGAGAGGAGTGGTGGTGGATACGAGGGCAAGCGGGGGTGATATCGACCGCGGGCGCGAGACTCTCGCGCCCGACTCGACCTTATCCCTCTCCCTTATCCAGGAGGGAGAAAGGGAGTGCGAAGATCGTACCGAGACGACTCTCAACCTTCTTTCTTGCTCTCTCTCTTTCACCCTTTTCTTGACTCGCACGAATAATAGTTATGGCGGATACAGGAACATACATACACAGTTTTCTACGTCTGAAACGATTCTGTGTGTGTGTGTGTGTCGACCTTAGTCCGCTATTGCGTGTATGTAATTGAACCGGTCAAAGAAAACGAAACGTTCGTTTTCTATCATGGCTTGGCCATCTTTCCGAAAACTTTGTGTGATTTGAAATTTTTTAGTATAATGGAATCATGGGAGACGCTAAAACGAAAATAATATTCGCTCTATTGACCACGTGACTTTTTCGAGGGTTCAAAACAGTTTCGAAAGCCAAATGATAATTACGGACGATAAAATGATCATTATATTTTAGAGGATTCATTATTTTAATGTATTCGGAGTAGAATTTTGATATGTTTCGTCCATTTTGATACTCTGGACTCGATGTTCACGTTTTTTAAAGTCTTGGATTTATGTTCGTTGCTTTATTTCATGATTTACGAACTTGATGTTAATTCGTGCTGGAATTTTTGCACTTACGACGACAGGAAAAAACTTTCCATTCATCCATGAAAATAATAATTTTTTCTATGAAAATAAATGCAGAAATCATTCATAAAGAATCTTCGTTATATTCGAAGAAGTTGATCTTGGAAATGTGAACTTGAAATTTTGTCTACGAATTTTCAAAGATGTGAATTTCAAGAAAATAGATTATAGAATAAAATGTCTTTGCCCGTTACGGTGGCATTCCCCCCTTAACATGGATAACCCCGTACACGAAGGGTCATTAGCAGACATCCCTTATAGCTCGAGCAACACCGGAGAAGCCTCCTGGTACTATTTTACAAGTACGTGAAAGGGAGCGTGGATGAGTGTGCATGTATATTTTATGAGCTGCATGCAACACTCGTCGTGGTCTATCTCCCTCCCTCTCCCTCTCTCTTTCTCTCTCTCGCTTTTTCGTTTCCCTGATCCCGACATGAGAAAGTCGTATGAGTTGCTAGTGTCTACGAGAAGAAGATAAGAGCCTCGTGAGCGTTTATAATCCATGATATTTAACGTGTTAACAAACGCCTGGATGCATCGTACTTTGCCCCATGAAAAGTTGTTATATCTGGTTCCCTCGAATATTGAATAACGTGGGACACTCGATCCTTGCGCGAAATCGCAATAACTAGAGCGATCGGAAATATAAAAACAAAACACCAATCTTTCCATGTAGCTAAGAAACAAAAAAAATTGCTGCTCGCTGACATCGAACTGTTTCTCTTTCGCTCGTTTATCAAAACAGCAGTTCCCACTCTCGTTCCAATTCAGTATTCCATAAAATTAACGTTTTGACCCCGACAAGTTTCCGTTGCCAATTGCTTGGCATTTATTTCAACGAATTTTTGGCACTACAAAAAAAACGTCGCCCAAAAAAAAACGAAAAATGTATATTTACCGGAATACAACAATTTGGAAAACGCCTTGGGTCAGATTGACCCAAAATGCACTCACAAGAGATGTTCACTCGAAAAGCTAATTTATCCATGAATTATAAATCTTATAATGAATTCCCATTAGATGAATAAATCTTTCCCTCAATTCGGCAAACTAATGACAAACTCGAAAGAATGAAGCGAAGGATAAAAAATCTCGAAGAATGTTCGCAGACGATGTATTTGTTATATAGGAAAACAAATTCTACCACAAAATTGAATTTAGGAAAATGTTGGAGGAACGAAAAGAAAAATTGACTGTTTCCCGAGCCCTTTTACAGTTTCATGAACTGCTGGTAATACTTTGCCAGTGTGTCAATGACCGAAGGCATCCAACTTGTATGCAAATGCACGTGAATGCATATCCTTTGTGCTCACAGTTACTCTTGTGTATACATGTATGGATACAAGTGCTATATATACACGTGGAACGTCGACCTGCATCTTTCGAGCCGAAAGCAGCCGGAGACCAGTTTGTGTGCGTTTATCGAAGCGCAACAGAGAGACCACATCCAATAAATACGCCGTATACATATATATATATATATCTGTGTGTATACATAAATGCATAGAATAATCGAGACATCGAAGTAGGTCACGAGGAACAGCGATGCGTTTGCCGATTCGGTTTTCGTGTCCAGGGCTGACAAAGGGTGGAGAGAGAGCGAGAGCGAGGGGACGATAGATGAGAGAAGGTGTGAGAATTCGTTGACGAGGGCGATATACATATATAAATTTCCAATGTCGTTCGTTTACGTTGGTCTCCCTGTTGGTCACTCCTCCTCCTTCCTCTCTCTCTCTCTCTCTCTCTCTCATCTCTCTTCCTCTGTAGACATTCTCGAGGCTCTATCGTCACTGACCATCCAGAATGAACGTTAAAAACTCGTGCCCTCCTATCGAAGTTTGAACTCACTTGTTCGATATTCAACGTTCACTCATTTCGAGAGAACTCTCTTTCCCTCTCTCACCTTTTTTCGATCCACAGCCCACCTTTTCTTTTTATTTTTTATCTCGTCCCCTCTTTTCCTTCGCGTGCATATTCCATCCATCGAAACTTCCAGCTCGCTTTATATATCGCATCTCCATACTCCCGCGCTATTCGATCAAAAATTTCCGAACAATTTTATTCTATTTTTAGCGATCGACCGACAGTTTTTTGTCTTTCATTTTCGAGGTTTTTTTTTTTTACATTTTGCTGAAAACACGAATATCGAAAAACGCGAATCTGGGAAAGTTTCAACGTTTGTGAAATTTAAATGATTCCAGGTGCACGTTTAGAATTATTTCGTCCATTACGAATCTACGGATACAACATTTTTCACCTTCTGTATTCAGAGTTCGAAAAAACTTTCATAGTTTATCAACAAAAAATACGAAAATTTTCAATTTTCTCCCCCACTGGGTCAATTTGACCCCGAGCACACCTGGTTCTAATGAAAAAACTGAAAAACATCAAACTCGAATGTTTAAAAAAATTCTTTCAGTTTTCGATAAATAGTTTTGGGTCACATTGACCCGTCGTGGCAACAAGACTCACAAACTTGGACGAAATTCATGGAACGAAAACTTGCAGCGTTCGCGTTTCATTGACTATCTCAAAAGTTCCACTCCGTTATCGACCCACTCCATAAATTTCGAAGGAAATGTTGAATATTACGTTAACTTTGCAATTTTCAATGATACATAATGGAGATTAAAAAGTCCGTCACGATCTCTTTTTTCGACAGTCTACAAATTGAAAAACTTATCTAGGGAAATATTGGAATAAAAACTTGACGAGATTAATTTTGCGAAGGTCGTTTCGAGTATAACCTGCGGAAAATACTTTTTTCTCCCCAGGGGGAATGATTCGAAATTTTCCACTAGATGTCGGATGGATATCAATTCGATTCGGAGCAAGACGCGTTTCCCTCGATATATCCATTATATGACAATCTGCCGTACTTACACACATTTATCAATATATATAAATACATGCGCGTGTGTGTGTGTGTACAGCGATATATTTATATTCGGAGAGTGAGAAATAGACGTGTATCGAGAAAGAGGAAAAGGGACAAAATCTGGAGTTAAAATCTCGAGGGAATCTCTCAAAGGATAGCAGAGGAAAGATCCCCCGACTCCTTACTCCGCCGTGATCGTTCTCTCCGCGCGCGCGACGTAGAACGGTGCAACGTCGAATTTCTCAACGTTCAACGTGCTCTGCTGCCATCGAATGAAGACTCGCGCTAGAGGGGCTGAGCTCTTGGATGCTCTCTCTGGCTTTTCCCCTTGAGAGGAGCCACTACGTGCCTCAGTTGTAGCTGGAAAATCGCCAATGCGGTTCAACCTAATGCCCACCGTATATAGATATCCGAGGAATATTATACATTAAGTGCAAGGAAGGTGAAGAGCAACGCTTGCACCAAGAAAATCTCGTGTATGAATACTGTTACATCTTGCAACGATTTCAACAATATATACGTATATATCACCACCTCCCTGAGAATCTCACGTCGGAAACCTTCTCCTCGACTCCTTGACTCACCGTGTCTAAAGATTTCCAATAAACCCAACCCAGAATAATAGCAATAGCAAATTTCACAAGTGCTCCAAAATCCTCGAAAATTCATTTCTCACCTCGACCACGTTTTCGCACCCAAAATAAAACAACTTCAGATTTTTTTTCAATATTTTTTTATTAGGATCTGCAGTTTGATTTTAATTCCCCAACCTCGAGAACAAGAATTCGATGTTTAGGTCGATCGTTTTTCTTCCTCATCGAGTTCCACATGATTTTTTGCTTCCTCATAGAGGAAGCTCTGTGACCATGAAAATGTTTTTTGTTTTTTTGAGTTTTCAATGTCGATGAGCCTGAAATGTCCCAAAACATCGAAAAATCATATTCAGAAAAAATATCCGCATGTGTGTGTGTTCTACATTATCCACGAATTTTAAGATATTTGACGTTTTTTTTTTTTTTTTTTAATAAATAAAGTATCATAATAGGAAAGTTGGTATTAAATTCAAGAAATTTCGGTTGAACGGTTCGGACGGGGAAATTTTATCATTTTTTGAATTTTACAAAAATCTGAGTTTTTCGAAAAATCGTCTAACCGCTCAAGTTTTCGCGAATGTTGTAAGATCTAGTGTACAAGTTCATATTTTCTCTTTGCTTTTTAGAAAAGTTGTCGAAATTATACAATTCGAATGCAAATACAAAAAATGCTGCAAATTGAAATTTGGACATTTTTTTTTTTTTTCGCGCCCGGATCAGGGCCTGAAATTTGTTGTGTAATGTTTCGAAACAGTTTTAAAGCCTTATTCCTCAGGTTTCTTTCGAACGTATTGGAAATTTGCTCCATGCCTGCTCCATAATACCAAAAACGAGATATTTCATAGCAGTCTCAAATAAAACTGGTCGTAATGATGGATGGCAGAACTCACGATTGCAGATCCTGGGCCCCAGTAATGTGACTTTTACTTGTACTTTCACCGGCTCGGAATAAGACTCATGAAGAAAAACCGAGTAAGCAGAAACTTTGACAAAAGCTTACAATATATCAAATTTCTTGCAACAGTCTCCGATAAAAATACAAACCAATATAGTTTACTTTTTCTTTTTTTTTTCTCGTACTCTCGAGTAGCCGTATCTCACATACACAAAAAATGAACAGCCATAAACTTTACACACACACACAGCCACGCAATCGTGTACATAAATATAAAAAAGTGTACACATAAAGTATCCGAGAAAAAACAAAAGGATGTCTGAAAGAAAAGCAGAAAGTTGACCTGACTGAAGAGCGAGAGAAAGAGAGAGGGAAATGGACGAGCACAGGGAGCAAGCAGGGACCCCGAAAGAGACTAGTAAAGAATCATGAAAAGAGCCAACTTTCGCGTACTCTAGTTGTCGAATGGTAACGTGTATATATAGACATAGAATACTTATTGTTGTAAAAAGAGGTTGTTTTTTTATGAACCAGCTGCTCAGCTCTCTCGGTTTGTCTATGAGCTGATCGATATTGTGTGTGCATTTGGTGCACCGTTTCGCGAGCGAAAGGGCACACGTAAGGTTAAAAGAAAGAGAGACAGGCATAGAGAGCTCTTACATCGCACTTTCTGGTTCCTCTCTCTCTCTCTCGCTCCTTCTCTTGTTCTTTCGTATTATCTTCGTGGGATTTCTTTCTCTCTTGTTCTCTCTTTGCTTCCTGACGTTGTCGAAGTCGTCGACGCTGATGCTTCGAGGCTCTCGAACACCGACGAGACTACTCGAGAATATCGAGTACATGTCACATATTCCGCTACTCTCTTCCACGCCAGCCTGTCACTCTCTTTTTCTCTGCCTCTCTCTCTCTCTCTCTCTCGCTCTGTCTGTCTTGTTTAGCTCTAAAAAGGCGAAAATAGACACACTTTTTTGTCCACTATGCCAATTGAATTCTGCTCTTTGCTCCTCATCACTGTTTTATGGCCTGCCAATTATTCTGTCCTTTCTAGTTCATATAAGCCTTCCCAGAGTCTGCTGTGGCGTTTTGTTCAGTAGCTCATGAGCATTTTCGAACATCTATTTCGATTTTTTTCATTCAAAAATTCAAACAACTCATTTGTATTTGATTTTTCAATATAATTGTTGACTCGAATTATAAGTATTTCATCTGTCGCTGTTTTCCTTGTGAGTCCTTATCGAAAGTTGAGAAAAAAACTGCTGCACAATGCACTGAGAATGAAATTTTGTTAAAAATCGTCAATATTTTGTTGAATACGGTGAAGTAAATATTTTTTGATAATTTCAAATTTTTTGTTATTTTGACAGTATATTTGGTTTCTAACGAAATTGTCAGCGAAATTTACGAGTGGAACGACTAAAATTTGCTTCCGAAAAGATTTTCTAAAGAATTTCTTGCTGCTTTGACACAATTTTTGGGATTATTCAAAAAATCGTTTAGTCGAACGTATCGAACAAAATATCCATCTTTTTCAACGAAATTTTGTTTTCAGTGTGTGAAATCTACTTGAAAATCTTTTCAGTGTCCGGCAAAACGATCTTCACAGATTTTGTTTCCCCATCAAGTTGAGAAGCGAAAAGTGCTTATTTGCCCTCGACTCGAATTACATTTTCTTTGAAAATATTCCATTGCGTAATGTTGAAGAGATTTTCAATTTTTCGAAAGCTCTCATCACGAAGGATTTTTTTTGCGTGAAAATGTATTTCACAAAGAATACTCAAGGACATTTTTGCTATGAAACAGTTTCGTCTTCAAAGAGAACGTTTTTTTTTCCTTATTTTTGTTGGAAATCGAATGCGATAAAATTCAAGCTTCTCTTTGAACTCTGCATCACTTTTCTTTTGTGAGTCTGTACCAATGCGATCGCAGTTCGTACGTTTTTAATTATGAAATTTAAATGTAGAATCGTGCGTACGGAATCACCGGAGCTCGGAGAGAGATCGATTCTCCGAGCACAGCATCCAAGAGTGCATTTTCACCGAACACAGCGCTTTGCCTCAATATACTATGGTAGCAAGTAGTAACGGCAACAGTCAGCAGACGATCAATGAGTAAGTTCAATAACCTTAAATCCACTCGACGTATATATTCCGACTCAATGCGCCGTTTCGCTAACGAAAATAGACATAGATTCTCTCTGTACATTATCTTCACGCATACTTACCTATTAATGTCTTCTTATCGGTGTGTAAGCCTGCCCCCCCGTGTGTACATAGAAATTAATATCGAGTGATTTTTCATTTAGACAGGAAGCTCGCATATCTCGATTTTCACAGACTTAAGAGGATTGTAACTGGAAAATTTACGTTACAGAATGAAAAAAAGGGGCAGGCTGTTGATTGGCAATTCCCAGGGACGGGATATTCGTGAATACGAAAAAATATGAATAATCATTTATCGTTAATTGCGCAAATACCACAAGAATTAATTATCGGATCGTCATTTTTGTTCTGAGACAGTAAAAAATCCCTTCACCGAAAGAAATTAATGATTAAAAAAATTTTTCTTATATAATTGATAAATCAATTTAAAAAATTGCTCCGCAGTCTCCAAACTTCCGTAGAGTCAGAGTGATTTCAAATTTCTCGGATTTAGCAAGAAATTTTTTTTTTCAACGTGCAGAAAAATGCCATTTGCCGAAAAAAAAATTCGAGCGATTATTCCCGCGAAGTATATATGCGGGAAAAAAGAATAAAACGGATTTCGGGGCAGCTAGTCGGCAGATCTGAGAAAAAATATTGAGAATAAAATCAGCCAAAAGTCCGGCTAGATTATTTCTCCTGGTTTACCGCCAAACCCTCAGTTCTCATCCCCCTCGCACTCGTGGCTGCTATACCCTCGAAAACGCACATATAAGCAACCCTCTTCTCGGACTCTCGCATTTATACCTCGCACACCCGCAACCCTCTTTTTCCTTTTCCTCTTTCACTTCAAACCTCCGGCGTCTATACAAATATAATATATATCGGGTGTCCCCAATGAAAACCTCGAAATCTACGATAAAAAATACAAAGAAAGAAAAAGCGAATTCTCATTGACGTTCTGAAAAAAAAACGAAAAAAAAAACGCAATTCGATATTTTGTTCGCCTGCTTAAATTCCAGCCTCGACATTCAAGGGTTTTGCCCATAATCCCATGCAGTAAAATCCTTTCCGCGTCTCTTTTCGAAATTTCGTTTCAAAAAGAAAATAATAATTTTCAAAAAAAAAAACATTATTCGTTGGAAAAAAAAACAAAATCACTTTCCAAAAAATCGTTACGACGAATTTTCAAGAAACTAAAAACTAGATTTCTGTTTTTCGGCCCAAAAAACTGTCAGTCTAATAAAATTCAACGATTTTGAGGAATCAGCAATCTTGGTACTTTATTTCAATTTCGTTTGCACAAAAAAATACGATCATTTTTCAAAAAATCATTACGACGAATTTTCGAGAAACTGGAAACACGTTCTGCTTTTTTTTGCCCGAAAAACTGTCAGTCTAATGAAATTCAATGATTTTTGAGGAATCAGCAACTTTGGTACTTTTTTTGTTGTCCTAATTATCGATCCCGACGTACGAAACTTGAATAATCGGTTTATCTTTTTAGGACACCCTGTGTACATCGGTTTACGAATTTGCCTATAGAAATTTCATAAAACGTTCTGACGGCGCGAGAACTTCCGTTTGCGAATCTCCGAGGGTTCATCCAATCCACGATAAAAGTATATGCATCGAGCTCACAAAGAGAGAGAGCGCGGGGGATGGGACTTTTCCCCTTCTCGCATAAGTTCTTTTCGATTATTAGCACGATCTTTAATACCGTCCGATGGAAATATTCTCTCTCCTAGTTCATGTTCGTGATATATTTTATGGTGAAAACCTCGCAGCAGTTTTCCCTTTTTTCGGGTCCTCAATGACGTACGGTTAAAATTGATTCGATCGAAGTTAAAAAAAAATTGAATCGAATGATTGAAAAGTTTTTTAAAATGTATTTTCTAATTTTTCCCATTGCGGTTATTGTCCATTCGTCGCTGTTAACCAGTTTGACGTTTCGTTCGAGTTGCTCTAAAAATCGATTCTACAAAGTTTTCTTTTTTTTTCAAATTAAAAATTTGAGAATTTATGATTTTTCGATTTTTTGAAAATAAAAACCAGCGTAGGAAGAATTTTAATCCAGATTTTAAATTGGAGGAAACAGTCCCGTGGGAATAATAAAAAAAAAACCGCCACAGATTCACGAAATAAACATTTTTGGTGAAAAAAAAAAATATTTGGACGAATACAATTTTTTGTCAGTCGTAGGCAGAAATATTTTGCAATTAAACGCATTTATATATTTATACATTGTTATCTTCATTTATTTACGGAAGTGAAAATAATTATGACGCTGAATAACAAGTACACGCGCGATAATGAGCAAAAAAGAGACGAAACTAACGCAACGTTCTAGGCCGACAGACGCATGTTCACCGAATGAATTATTCCGCACGTCTGTCTGCTGCCGCGTGCGTTAGTGTAGCCATGTATACATATAAGTATACAATCAACCAAAATGGCCACTTTTCTACACCTCCGATCGATTGTTGTTGTAACATGCAACGTAATCATGAGAGACTGTACAAAAATCGCTGCCTTTATTTAGCAACGTCGTTCAGAATATTAAACGACAATTTCCAACACGAAGCTCGAGTTCGATGTTCCGGGAAATTGACAGTTTTTCCGACAACGCTTATCGACTACATCAGCGAAAAGACTTTGCCACAAAAACAATAATTCTACAGCAGTTGTCGAATGTGTTGAATGAATTCTGAGTATGCGAACCGAAAACAAAGACTTTCGTATATTCAGAAACTCTTTCCAGCAGAATAAGACGCGAGGTGCGAGAAAAACGCTGAGTGAACGTAAACTCCAAAATATTTTTACTCACGACAATGAAAAGCCATGGAACGCTCTCAAATTTTTGGTCGTTTTGTAAAATTGGTAAATATTTTCTTACCTCGTGAAGCAGTTCTCGATGCGAACACAGTTGAGTGTTCCTTCGACCACTCCGAGCTTCTTTGTCCGTGGCATAGCCTTTTTATTCTAGTGTTTGAATATTTCTTTCCAGAAAATCGTCATAAACACCGGTTGTGGATCCGCGGTGCGACCGCGAATGACACATCGCTGTGAATTGATTGAACGATTGCAACAATAGATCGTTACGTAACACGAATAATCGCGACACTGATTTCAATACATCAAGAGCGAGGAAATGAATTTTTTCATTCGAATTACGACAGCGATAGTTTTTGCAAACTCGTATTTTTCTTTACGTTCGTACGAGACACACACTCGCGTAGAGTTACGCTCGCAGACTGAAAATAATCTAGGTTGTAGAGTATAGAAGGAGAAAAAGCTAGTGTGTTGAGAAGAAAGTGTAGCGTGGTGGCGCCCGGTGGCGTCGACGAACGCCATGCGCCAACTGCCTAGTGTCCCGTCCCCCAATCATGCCTCGCGCGAGGGATGCACGATAGGACGATGGATGGGGTGAGCGGGCGCGCGCGCGCCAAGAGATTGCTCGAGAGAGAGAGAGCGAGGGATAAAGCGGAGTGAAGACGAAAAGCGTCGACGACGTCGCACCGAATGAGAGAAAGAAAGGGAGAAAACGAAAATGACGGAATACGCGATATGGATGTATCTAAACAGTCTCTTGGTTTATGCGAAAAACGAAAAACGAGAAACTCAGCCGCGAAGCCAGCCACTATCAGACCCTCGCGCTGTCGTCGCGTTGTGGCGAAATATACTTCTCACAATCGATATTTTTCGCCCTTTCGCGGCTTTTTCTTCTAAACAACAACGCATGCAACACTGAACGGCTTCGATCTCGCACGTTTTTTTTCTGTGTCTGCTTCGACCTCGGCTTCGACCGATGTCAAAGACGAAGCGCGAGAGACGCAACATCGTCGCACTACGCGACCTGTTACTGGCGTAGGTTCATAACATTTCGCGCGCACATTTCAAGGTTACATTTAGCATATATTTTTCTAGTCGACAATGAAAGGACCAATCGCGTGGCTTTGCCCGATCATTGTTTTTTATACGGAGATTTATTTCTAGACAATTTACAAAAAATAACAAATAAACATGGAAATTTAAACCGAGACGTTTACGAACATTCCAAACGAAATAAGGAAAGACCTCTTGAGTTCTGACTCTGAAAAGACGATAAAAACCCGAGCGTTCTTCGATTCAATACGTTGGAGACGATAAAAATGGGTCTGAAGTTGATTCCGGATCGCCGGGTCTCCTGTCGACTCACGTTTGTTCGACAACTCGCCGGCAGAGTGAAACCAATCGGAGGAAGCTTGCTGTAAGAATGTTGCACATGCCAAAAGTTTTCGGGCAGCCCGGAAAGTGAGGAGCGTTCGTGTTCGTACCAAATTATAAATCTCAAAGTAAAATCTAACGACTCGGTAGACGATGATCTAGAATAATGAAAAAATAACGAGCAATAGATCGAGAAACTTAAGATGGATTGCGGTTATATTGAATGAGAAGGGCAGAGGTAAGACGCGAAAAATAATTGCTCGGCAATCAGATCGCAAGAGGACAGTGAAGCGCGACAGGAGGCAATAAATGATGGGGATTCGAACAACGCGAATGCGAACTCTGTTGAAGAGGCGGAGGAGGGGGAGGAGGAGGAAAAGGAAGAAGCGGGTTGTTGCGGCGGAACGACCTGTTGCAACGCCGCCAAGTTACGTGATATATCAGTAAACGAGCCAGTCTCTGGTTGTATCAGCCGAACTGTCACGTGGTCTACGATCTTTTGGCTCTTGACGTGTTTCTCTCTCGTCACAATCGCATGGGCTACTCTTTATTTTTTCATCGGCGAGGAAATGCTCGTTGGCGGAGCGGGCTATGGCCTTTTTTTCCTTGCCATAGCGTCTTACATTTTGGGTAATGAAAACCTTTCATGCATCCCTCAAATAATACAATTAGACGATTGAACGCCGTGCAACGTTTAAGGAGGTACGATTCTTCTTCGGCCTTGAGAGATAAGCAAGAAAGGGAGAGGGGAAACGAATAAAAACAATGCCAAATAAAACGCATCAGCTGTTACACGCAACCACGCCAAATATGGCGCTGCTGTTCACGGTTTTTATGGGAAATTGAAACTCTCGCGCGATCCTCGAACGAATAAAACTTTGCCAAATCATTTCGACTTTCTTTTTTCTCCTTTTTTCATTTTTCCAATTAATTCAATTCTTCGCATGTTACAATTTTTCGTAAAAATGACAAGGGAAAAAAACGATGTTGCGTTCGCCGAATTTTTTATATTTTTATCATCTAATTGCCCAATTTGCAAAGGAATCGAAAGTCGGCGTGTAGATGATGAATTTTTTTTCGTATCAATTCATGGACAAAAAAAATCAATTTTTTTTCAATAGCGTCTAGACATGATTAAAAAATGCTTAAAAATCACTCATCATCCAAGGGTCCTCGAGAATTCAATAAAAAATCCAGTCGCAGGTGTACCAAAACGAAAACACGATTTACAAAGCTGCAGAAAACTATTCAGAATTTTTTTTATTCCACTTATGGACAGAAACCTTATTCAAAATTTTCTCCATTGAGTCGAGTTCGTGCCCATAGCCTATTATTTTACCAGAATCGTTCCGACCACATTCAGAGCCAAAATATAATTGTCAATTTTTCAGTTTTTTTTTCTTTTGCCGGTACGATCGAACCTCGAGGCTGCAATTTTCAGAAAAATGAATCCCGCACTAAAAACTATCGATACGAAAATTCACGGAGAATTCACGCGCGGGGCAAATCGCGTTTTTTTTTTTACTAATTCTGGCGTACGAACGAAAATGTTCGTCCTCGTGATAATCGTACCTCCTTAAAGCTCTCTTCACGCCTTAACGAATTACAAAATGTCTCAGCGATTATATCAATGTTTTTTGTTTATTAGGATGGAGTCTCGCGTACATTCCATACTTGCATTTGCCACCAGTCTTTGGGATGCTGTTGGCTGGTATAATTCTACGAAACACAGGCCTGTACGACATAGGAGAGAAAATTGGTCGATCACCGATCGCTAAGATACGCACTTTTTGCTTGACCTTCGTGACCCTCCGTGCTGGACTTCAATTGACCACGACCCCACTCATACGTTACCCTTTCTTCATACTCACCCTGGCTCTGCTCCCATGCACCGTGGAGATGATCGCCGTTGCTCTTTGTTCCCATTATCTACTCAATTACCCTTGGGATTGGGCTTTTCTTACCGGGTACGCAAATTCCTATCATTGTTCATTTTTTTACCTTCTTTTCGCCTTGAATAACCATTGGAAGACTTTTCCTAATAATATTTGAGTCTCTAAGGAAAAAAATATGTGTCCAGTACGATCTGGGAAGTTTCAACAATCTCCGAGATTTTCTTGCAGTTTTCGTCGTTGCAATACAACGAAAAATATCATTTATATTCATCATTTTGCTAATTAATCGAATCGTTCCAATTTTTCTAGTAAATTCAGTTTTCATATGGAAACAATTACTGTCTCATTACTTCTGACAATTACTGCATGAAAATTGTGTATTCTGCTATAAAATAAATCATGAGTTTTCGTTGCATCGTTGAAATAGAACGAAAAATATATTTTTCATTGGCTATTTTGATAATAAATTCACTCTTTGCAATTTTTCTAGTAAATTCAAAATTCAAATGCAAAAAATGACTGTCCCATTACTTTTGCCGATTACTGCATGAAAATTGTGTATTCTGCTATAAAATAAATCATCAACTTTCGTTGCATGGTTAAAATAGAACGAAAAATATATTTTTCATTTGCTATTTTGATAATTAATTCACTCTTTGCGATTTTTCTAGTAAATTCAAAATTCAAATGCAAAAAATAACTGTCCCATTGTTTTTGACAAATGCTTCATAAAAATTCCGTGTTCTGCTATAAAAAATAATCAGTTTCCGTTGCATTTGATTGCATTGCCCCAAATTTGACATTCGTAGAAATGATTGACTCGACAATCAGCAGGGAATCGTTACTGACAAGTTTCGAGGGGGGTATTGTTTGTGCAGAAGTATCATCGCATGCATGTCGCCAGTAGTCACGGTCAACTGCATGTTGGCCTTGGCCGACAGAGGATATGGCGAGGACAAGGGTATGGCGACTCTTCTGTGTACAGCAACGTCGATAGACGACGTGCACATCGTCTCGCTCTACTCGATTTGCTTCTCCATCGTATTTAGCGTTGGTAACAACAAATTTCTACCTTCCAAGTGTTTTTCTCTTTTCTACATTTTCTGGAAAATAATTCCGCTACCAAGTTGAACAAACGGCCTTCAAAATTCTTTTATTTTTTGAAGAAATGGGTAAAAACTCAAAAATGCAACTTTGAAATTCTGATTCATACAAATTGTGAAAAATATTTTATTAAATCTTCGAATTCGACCGGACAAAATTGCGCAGGAATTATTGACTTTTTTTCTCCAACATCCAGTCCGCATTACGAACGATCGAGCAGGCTCTCATTATGAACCAAAAATTAGAATCTCGAGGGGATCTTGATTTTCTTTTTGGCTGATTTTTATTTTCTGCAAGCCGGTGAAGCAATAAAAACTCTAATATTTGTTTCTGATGGATGAAAATCGATGCTGATAAGGTTTATGAATGACGTAGACTCCGTGAGGACCGAATGGTGGTCTTACATACCCGGTGGACTTCGCGATATCCTTCTGGGCTTCATCGTTGGGAGTTCACTCGGTTTGATCTTCGTTTTTTTTCCTCATCGTGCCGCGGTATGTTCGCGTTTCGCTTTCCATTTAGAAAACGATTCTTTTCGTCTGCTTCACGATTTCTTTGTTTGGGAAAATGTTTCGTTATCTTTTTTTTTTTGCAGAAATACGTTTCGTGGTACCGTCTGGGGAGTTTGGTCCTCGGTGCACTTATGTGCACCGCAGCAGCATCAACAATCACCATAACGGGAGGTGGGTACCTGGCGACGATTGTGATGGCATTTATCGCGACGACTGGCTGGCGTTTGATCGACGTAAACTTCGACGTTAGTCCGAAACATCGATCTACATATTTTCCACAAATTTTTTGAGGCAATTACTTGTTTCATGGTGATTTATGTTCATGGGCAGGTAACGTCTATGCGAAAAGTCATTTTTTTCGTATGGCACTTCATGCAACCGCTTCTCGTCGGTGTCATCGGTGCTGATATCGATTTTTCCAATTGGTCGTGGACGAAACTTGGTCTGTATGTTGCGTGTATTCTCATTGGGTTACTGGTAATAATTATTCAATTTATACAGTTGCAACTATGATTTTGAATTATTATTCTGCCATTATTATTCGCTACAATTATTGCTTGCGATTAATTGATAAATTCTTCGATTAATATTTGTATAAAAATGTTCCGTTTTTCAAACTGGGGTTAGGCACGAAGTATCGTCAGTTTATCGTCAGTCGATTTAGAATTTCTATTCTGCGATTATAATTCGCTACAATTATTGCTTGCGATTAATCGATAAATTCTTCGATTAATATTTGTATAAAAATGTTTCGTTTTTCAAACTGGCATTAGGCACGAAGTATCGTCAGTTTATCGTCAGTCGATTTAGAATTTCTATTCTGCGATTATAATTCGCTACAATTATTGCTTGCGATTAATTGATAAATTCTTCGATTAATATTTGTATAAAAATGTTTCGTTTTTCAAACTGGCATTAGGCACGAAGTGTCGTCAGCATTTCGTCCACCTTTCGCACAAATTTCAACACGAAAGAACGAATTTTCGTGGCGCTTGCTTGGCTGTCGAAAGGAACTTTACAAGTAATTATTTAGTTCATGCTGAATTTTCTTTACTCAAATGGAATCAATCGCAGTTTGTTATTATTTTTCTGCGCAGCTGAATATCGTTGGATTTTTTAAAATTGTTTTTTGTTATTTGTTTTTATTTTTGTACGCAGGCAGCGTTGGCTCCGATGGCGTACGAGAACGCGAAATTAGAGAATGATCCTGTGAAGGTGGAGATTGCGTTGGACATAATGAGGATATCGGTCGTCTCGATAATTTTTCTTGCACCTTTGGGAGCGGTCATTATGATGATAAGCGGTCCATTGCTTCTCAACCGCAGGACCGAGGAGGAAACCATCAGAGAACGAAAATTGAGCCATATTCGCAAAACGAATCAACTTCAGCCAATCTTACCAATCCGAGGAAAAAAGGCGAAGCGAGCACGTTTTGCAAGTTCGTGAAATCGATTGATTCGAGATTCATTAATTCTTCAAGCTCAAGTCAATCGTTTCGAAGCCCGAGAGATTCGAAAATACGAAAATGGACTCTGGTTTCCGCTGCTTATCGTTTTTCCCACTAAATTTCATTTGCTCAACGTTGATCATCATCAATTACTCGTATTTTTCATTAACTTTGTTCACCAATTTGTAACATAGCTCCATCCTCAAGATTCACAGTGTCCAATATTTTATTTCTATGCAAAAAATAGCACGAAAGTTTGAAAACAAATAAATAAATGTCGAAAAATGATGAAATTTGTCGGACATTGAATTTCGAATTACAACAGAAACTCCTTCTGATGGAGCAGACCATTATAAACGTAGTTTGTTATTACAGCCTGAATTCAGCAGCAGCGAGTTACAAAATTCTTGGTACTATTCATTGCTCTCGCGCGCACGTGGATGTACAACATAAACGAGGATTAAAAAAGAGAGAGAAAAAAAAAATAAGCGGTCGAGTGGAGGTCGTGAACGAACAAGGGTTTGCGTATACCCGCGAAAACGTTGGCTGAGCGCAGTCGCGGAAATGTCGCATCGTTATTTTTTTCCTCTTCTTCCTGCGAACGTATTTCGCCGCAGCTGCGTGTATTTTGTTTGATAAAAATCTACAATCCCACTCCTCAATCCCGAAGCAATTGAGATGTTATCACAGAGATCGACTTTTTTGGAAATGTTCCTGGAAAGCTCGTATGAATTTTTATTTCGTCTCGCGACTATTAACGGGCATACCGTAGCTGAGAAAATAGAACGATTTTTTTGAAAATTTTTATTTCGATTTTCGTTATTAAATTTGACTATTGGAGGCTAAAGTACACACTGGGTCAAATTGACCCATAATTTTTTTTTGTTTTATAGAGTTTCTCAGGCAATAATACGCGTTCAGAAATTAACAGAATTCAATTTGAAGGCTGAATAGTGTGTGGAAAAGGAATAAATGAGAAAATACGAAGTTAGAGACTTTTTTCTTTTTCTGTGATGGGAATCGAATAACAATAATATACGCGATTCGTCGCAGATGATGATAAAAGTAATTGGAGGGGACTTGCATGAGTTTGACCTTTGAGGTCAAACTGTAGATCGCTACGTTTGAGGATTTTGTTGAAGAAATATGTATATGTTATAAACATTGACAATTCACAAGTGTGTACCTTGCGCCGGGGTTGTACGAGAGTCTCTTTGATCATCGCAAAATTATTAAAAAGACGCCGGTTCTCGTCATACTTTTCTTCTTTCTCTCGAATGGTTTCAGGCTTCACACCAAGTACCAGGTTCGTCGTGCTCGAAAGAACAAAAGAGCGTTTGCATGCGCCCCCCGTGGGTTATGCTCGCGACTCCTCTCCGCAAACCCCCGAGCTTCGCCCCCTTTCCCAAGGGGTAGAAAACAAAAGGGTTTGATTCCTCTGTTCGCCAGTGACCCTGCGCTGCTGCTAGCGCTCATCTCGATGCTTCACGATGAGCCTACTTTGCGATAGCCCTTCTGCATTACTATCTTGTTTTGCAAAAGGTACTTGCGAGTTGATGCTGCTTCTGCTTTACAAACTCCAACTATTCCTTTTAATTTTCAATAGCGATAAACAGCAAAGGGCTTTTCCCCGGCCGCTTATCCTTATCTCGCGCCGCTTGCATGTCCGCCATTTTTTGTCATGGCCCTTTATTCTCCCTCCTCTCTAGCATGCTCTGCAGATCTTTATCTAATCGCCCCTTTTCGCCGTCGAGAAGTTTCGCCAAAAATGTGCAGCACACGTTTTTCATGGCGACAAAAATCGTGGCTTTGCCTCAGCGAAGTTTCTCTCTCCACGTTAAACTCGCGTCCTGTTTTCGTTGAATCTCACTCGAATTAATTGAGTATCGTAATAACGTCTAATGAAGCTTCAAGCTTCACTGCTTCACACGGCAGCTCGCAGCAGCACCACTCGGTCTGTGAGCTGTCCAGCAGCTCCAATTACGTGCGTCAAAACCTGCAACTAGTTCCATCTCCTGTGTGTTCTCATACTGCGAACTTCGCCCTAGCAGACGGGCAGTCGGTAAGACAGAATTTTGGAACTGCTCATTCGGACCTCACACAAACTCATCCTGCAAAAGAGTTGAGCCTGTCGAGCGAGAGAGAAAAAGATCAGCAGGGCAGTGCTAACGGACAATATCGTTGCTCCGAAATATTAGTGAACCGGGCAACAGGAAAAGAGTATATAGGGAAAGACGAAGGAAAGAAAAAGGTATTTTCTTGTTCGAGTCTCGTCCTAGGGCTCGCCTCGACATCTACGAGTCACTGGGATTCCGAACAAATTTTTACAATGTCGAATGTCCTCGGAGTTGTAAAATATATCAAATAATTCTCGTTCAAACACGAGACAAAGTGTTTTGAAAGTTTCAATGCTTGACGAGAGCTTCGCGATATTTAACGTCCGTTCGAAATGGAGGTGAGTGTTTCTTTATTTTTTTTTTCTCCTTGTTTTCGTCACTCTGTTTTCCATACACGAAGAGTCCAACAAAACGATACGGTGCTGTCGAGAACTGCTGTACTGGAATCTATGACGCATTCTCTTGTTCACGACATTTTCATGCAATCGATCGTTTTACGCTAACTTGCATCTCCTCCTCCCCTTCGTCCCCCCCTTCCCCTGACCCATGAACTTCGAATTTTATCGCTAATTCCTTATCAATTTCCCTTTCTATCCCGTGCTTAGTCAACACCAAGTGTCCATCTTCTCATTCGTTTCAACCTTCTCATAATATTGTTCTCTGCTCTCCTCATTCCCACAGCAACTTCTGTTCAAGGTCAGAGAACCTACGAAAATACAAAGCTCCTTTTTTTTCCCTCCCAACAAATACCTACATGTCGAACTTTATTTCGAAAATCAATCGTTCAAACGATATTTTCTCCTCATCTCTGGATTCCAGTTATTCTTCCTTGAAAAATTTCATTTTTCTCCACAAACTCAAAAGTCATTATTTCCTTTATCTTCTATTTAGGAAAATGGCAGAGACCCATCGGCCGATTCGTCCAAAAACAAAAAGAAACACAATATCGATGCCCAAGATGCAAAACCAAAAAATTTTATTCGTACCTTGATGAACAGAGATGTCGGCATTGGCATGACAAACAAGGCCAGCACCAAAGACTTGGAACCCGTTGCCGAAACTAATCTCATACTCAAAGATCACAAAGAACTGGTAAGTCCGCTCCGACACAAGCTTTTTCTCCTCCTACGGTTTCATCTACAATACGATTCGAATGAATGCAGAAGAAAAATCACTTTCAGCGCTTTTCTCAGAGTATAAGATAAATAACAAATTGTTGTTTCATTTTTTCAGAAATGCAACCTGCCCGGTGTGCCCAGAGCAACGTTCCTGATGGTTTTTAGTCCCGATGGGTTAGTATGTTATATTTTCATCGATGAATTTGAAAAACTAAAACAATTCTTTTTTTTCGAACCTCAAATTAAAAACAAATTCGTTTGCAATTGGAAGCGAAATTTTTTTTTTTTAAATCAATTTGCCAATTTTATTCGATATTAAAAATAAAAACGTTAGAAATTAATCCTCCATGTCATTTAAAATGAACAGTCTGCATAAAAAGCCTGTGGGACTGTCCCAGGCTGCAGGAAAAATTATTACATGTGAATAATCGATTGGAAATATTTTTCATTTTTTGTATGATTCAGTACGAAAGTTGCTTCGACCCATGGGAACCATTTTATTTATGTGACGGATTTGACAACGGGAAAAAACATCAAAACTCTTTCGGGACATCCTCGAACGCCTTGGTGCATTGCATTTCATCCATGGTCCAATGACATCCTTGCTTCTGGTTGCTTGGGTGGACAAGTTCGAGTCTGGGATCTCAGTGTTAGTAAAAAATAAGAAAAGACTGTGTTTACCATGAAATTCCAAGTTTTTCTCAAATTTTCTTAACAAGAGGAAAAGCCGTTGACAGCTCAGTGAATTTTTCGTTGTTTCAGGGTGGGAGTGAAGTCTGGAATGCTGAGAGTGAAACCGTCATAGCTTCACTCGCTTTTCATCCATCCGAACGTTTACTAGTCATTGCCACTTACAATGAAATACATTTTTGGGACTGGAGTAAACCACAGCCGTACGCTTTCGCGACAACAAGAAACGAAAAGGAAAAAGTGAGGTCCGTTGAAAAACTCTATCATTTTGATCATTTTCTACATCGCTCAAATAATTCATCAACCGATTAATCAAAATTGTACACGAAAAACTGCCTTTCCACCGAATTTTCATTGAAGGCGACCCATCAGTTGTGTGAGTGAGAAAAAAATACCAAAAAGCAAAAACCTGTTTTTTCGTATCTTCTGGATATTTCCAGAAAAATTCGAAGTAGTTTTCTCTAAAAAGTGTAAAACGTGTAATTTTCAATTTGTTCAAATATCGATTCTCTATCAAAATGTTGTCAATATTTTATTTTCTCTATCGAATTCGTGAAATCACGTTTACAAATATTTGAGCACCTTCGTAATCGAGATTTTTTTTTTCCGGCACATTTTCAAGATTTTGTACACTTTTGTATTTTTTTTTTCACCAATTACGCGAGTATGCGAGTCCTCAAGACATTACCATCACGAAACGACTTTATTTGGGGTTCTAACAGTTTTCTCCTACGGAGAAACAGTTTCTGAGGTTCAGAAGTTGAGATATTTAATTTCCAGTTTTTTTTTCCATCTCAACGCATGTAAATTGAAGTCACGCTCCTTCAAAAAGTTGCAACAACAAAAAAAAAGAAAAGCGACTTCAATTTACACGCGTTTAAATGAGAAAAATATAAAAAAAATCAAATTAAATATCTCAAATGCTAGAGGTCAGGAAATGTTTCGTCTTATGGAAAAGTTGTTCGTTTTAATGTCAAGAAAATTTACACAAAATTTGAAGAAAATCCTGAATCAAATCATTTTACAGGATTATGCTTTTGGTTATACAGACACGTTAAATGTAACGTCCGTGAAATGGAATTTCAACGAGAAAAACAGCATAAAGTTTGAAAGACGATAATTCCAAATTTTATGAACAATATTTCTTTTCAGATTCGTAGCTTTTGACAAATCAGGAAGAAAGTTGATAACGGGGATAGGAAACATACCGAAACGTTCGCAGTCGCAATGGGATCGTGGCCCTCGGGAGTCGCACACGTCTCTGTTGTTACGGTAAGTGGTAAAAATTGGGGTAAAATGAAAAATACGGAAAAGGGTTGATGCTCCCGGTTGTGACGAGTTTATTCCGTCACAGGCCTCGGTTACAAAATTTACGACTCATTCGAGCCGGGCTGAGTCGTGCAATTGAGAGAGAACGCGCGCATCACGATGCTCAGCTGCATAGTCCCAATTCGGAACAACGGAGAAACCCAAGCAATCGGCGACGTGGTCCGCAAAATGTTAACGAGGAAGAAAACGATACGGAGGAACGCAATTTGTTGGACCTCAGTAACTCTTATGACTATGTATCGTCAATGACGACGAGCTTACGCATGTGGCCATACCATTACCGTCTCAGTCGACTCCTTGCCAATGAAAATAGAGACGAACGAGACGAATCAAGCCCACGTGCCAGCTCAAGGTAACAGAACAAAAAATAATCAAAAATTACCCAAAATCTGTTTTTCCTCACCAGAAACTTTTTCTGTCCGGTAAACAAACAAATAATACATTTGTTTCCACATAATGACAAAAATTGAATCATAGAATAATTTGAGACAAAAAGCTTTGTTACTTTGTCCGAAAAAAATGCGCAATATGATCGAAAAAATAGAATGATTCTGCAGTGGATTCTTTCGAGACACCGCAAAAAAGGTTTTGGGTTTCTGCGATCTTTCTGGTTTAGTGATTCGAGATCGCAGCGTTATCGAAAATCATTCCGTCGTTTGTTACAGACGTGTGGTGCCCGAACAACCGCCACGTACCGAACAACCGCCACGTACTGAACAACCGCCACGTACCGAACAACCGCCACGTGCCGAACAACCTCCACGTACCGAACAATCGGCACGTACCGAACAACCGGCACGTACCGAACAACCGGCACGTACCGAACAACCGGCACGTACCGAACAATCGGAAAGCACACCAAGCGGAAGCGTAAGGATTCAAGTTCACCGAATTCCGACACAGTACCGACAAGTTCGCTCGTGTTATTCCGACATAGTTTCCCCCGATGGGTCACGTCAACAGGTATTATGTCGTTGCACTGAACGCGCAGCGCTGGTTGAAAATGAATCATCCGACGAAGGAGAACCCCCGCCATTGGAACCCGTCAGAGAGCCAGAGCAGACCCTAGTCACAAGAAGAAATTTAGTATTCAACCCGGCACCGGTTCTGCCGGAATCGAATCTCGGTCTTCCCGGAACGAGAGAAACTTATAGCCCTGATGGTGAAGTGTTACCGCAAGCGACCAGGCCACCACCTCCAGCTGTTTGGCCTCGCCACTGGAGGGATCCTCTTCGTCCCCCGCCAGCAGTCCATATCCGCGGCCTTCCGACTCGTCAAACATCCGCTTCTCTTTCCTCCTCTTCCAGCTCGGCCTCGCCAGCAGTTGCTTCGAGTTCGGGCAGCACATCGTCGATGCCTTCGACTGCCTCGACGTCCAACGATGCCTCGACTTTGCCCGATGAACTAAGACGCGTCGATCGTATCCGCGCTATGATTCAATACAACAGAGCTCTCGAAGCTCACGCTCGATTCAATCGAGCCCGATTCGACAAAAGGCTCCAGCCATCACGGAGATCTTCGACCAACCGGAATACTCTTGCTATCACCACCAGAATCAATAATCTCGAAAACCTTTTTCTCAATAATGCCGGCATTATAAAACGCAACAACGGCTTAGGGCTTTTCTTTGGACAGAGTAACGCGCCTTCTCAGAGTAACAGGCCTTCCCAGAGTCACAAT
The DNA here is from genome assembly GCA_037952995.1 of Hyposoter didymator. Classification (NCBI taxonomy): domain Eukaryota; kingdom Metazoa; phylum Arthropoda; class Insecta; order Hymenoptera; family Ichneumonidae; genus Hyposoter; species Hyposoter didymator. The sequence goes on along the minus strand of JBAJMU010000006.1, from coordinate 10,678,724 downwards.
CCGTCGCAACAAACATCGACAACGCCTTCGGCTTCTGTAACCACACGACCACCTCCGGTTCCCGTACCCACGAGACCATCTCCGGCACACACTGACACTGACGACAATTCACCGGAAAGAACCGAACGACCGTGGGGACAACTGAACATAGATTATCCGAACTATGTGCCCCGGTACCTACGACTGTTCGCAGGTACGATTTTATTGCACAATCACATTCCCTTCGACAATACCACTTTTCCCACTTTTTCGAACATCTCCAATTTTTTATTCAAATTCCAAAGAATCCTAGTGAATTGACTATTTATCCAATTTTTGTTGGAACATTGCTCAACGCTGAAAAAGAGTGATGACACGAAACCCGTAATGTTGCTTTTCAAAGACCCGAGCCATGTTGGAACTCGTAACTTGCAAATCAAAAATCTGATAAAATTCCCGAGGACTGTTCAATTATTCAACTTCAAGCTGTGATGATGAAAAAAAAATTGACTCAAATATTTTATTTTTCGTCATAAATATACCAACTTTGCATAAATGCGGAGATTGAAAAAAAAATCGTAGTTGATGTATAATTAAAAATGAAAAATTTCACACGAATCGCAGGTGAGTCTTCGAGCGACGAGGCAGAAGCAGCATCCGAGCAACCGGTTGGCCAGGAGCCAGAGAATTCGGCTGGCCAGCGGTCGCCAAGTTCTTCGGGATTCACGGTGTCGTCTCGATCGGCTTTCCAACCAAGTCAGCCTCGTCCTAGTGGCAGTTTGCCACGTCGTTTAGCATCCTTGGATAATCGAAATGAAAGTCCACAAGGAACGACTGATCCGGCAATCGCAGCCCGTGTGAATCCCAGGTGGTCGTTCGTGATGCGGGCATTGGCGAGATTAGCTTCGGTGGAGTTGCCACAAGAAGCTGGAACGTCGAGTCAAAGCCTCGAGGCTCTGGCAACGCGAGTAGTTGGGACGCGGGAGAACGAGGCAACAGCGGCTAATGGAAGGTCGATGGACGAGGAGGACGACGAACAAGCTGATGAACGAAATTCCCAGAACCTGGTGAATCGATCCATTCCCCAGACAATTGCCGGGTGGGTCGCCGAGGAGGACGACGAGCTGGGCGGATCTTTTGAGCCGAGAACGGATGTGCAACGGAATATCCAATCGCTCTCACGCCAATTGGATATGTTGAGGGATTTGATTATTAATAACGAGAACGAAATCAACAGCGGCGGTGGCAACAATAGAACAAACACGATTGTCAACAATCGTAATAATAATAGCAACAATAACAACAACAACAACAATACGAACAACGGGGACGAAGAGAGCGGTGAGCAATCGGGTTACTGGTTGCTCGAGGAGAACAGTAATTCCGATTCGATCGAGGAAATTGCAAACAGCGAGCCCGGTACGAGTTCAAATACGAGTACGAGAAATTGGACAAGTCGTTGGATCCCTTTGGAGTCTAATTATCCGAATAGACAGCCAACGAACGAAATGTTGACGACGGACACGGAACAGGAGAGGGCAAATGGTCAAGAAAATTTGACCGAAGGAGATTCCTTGTCGGATAGGAATCGATTGTCTCCCGTTATCGTAAATTCAACGCGTTACGAGCAACCGCCGTTATTCCCTTTCTCAAGCTTGCGAGAGAATCAAGCGAAAAAGCGCGAAGAAGAAAATCGAAGAAGAGCAGAAGCGGCTGAAAATCAAAGAGAATCCCGTGCACCTGAAGCAAAAGCTGCGACGTCGTCTTCATCTTCGTCGAGCTTGCCTTCGACTTCCGCCGAAAATATTCATGGCAACTCAACCCTCGAAGATTCTAGACTTTCCCAGCCTTGCTCCAGTAGAGCTTCGACGTCATCGCACACTGCGAACCCTCACGTCGACTTACTCGCCGAAGAAGAGTCTAACATTTGCCGTTGCTGGACGTGCAAGAGGACTCCAGATCGTTTGGGAAGTATATTTTCCACAACGAGCGTTGAATCGAATCTCGGTAACGTGGACGAGCCAGAAGACGCTGCATCCCGTGAAACTGACGGAAATAACCCGAGATCGGACGAGACGGGTTTTCGCGGTTGGACATCCCGGCGACCCAGAACTTCAAACTCCCGCGATCCTTCCTTCTCCAGCGGAAGTTGGACCTTCCGCGTAACCAGAGCTCGACTGGAAGTCGTCCGTCTACGTCGAGGTGCTATTATGTGGGAGCAGCTTTACAATAAACTGTGCTCCTTGAACGTCGGATCTGATACAAACGAAGAAAATGGTCCGAGCACCAGCGCAGCCTCGACGGAATCGAACAGCAACGCAGCTGCTCCATCAATCCGACTTCCGAACTCGACAATGGAAAATATCGATGGCGCGGACGGTGTGGAACTTCTGGCCACAACATCCAACGCGGAGGCTGAACCGATTGCATCAGAAATTCGCCAAGAATTGCGCAACTTGAGAATTAAATTCGAAAGGAATCGCCTTCAAACGGAGAATCATCCGAGCACGAGTGCCGCGGGGTCCAGCCATTCGAGCAACGATATTCCCTCCACCTCAGCAGGAACGAGCTCACCTACGAAACGGGAACAACTAGAAAAACTATCCTCAGAAGTTGAGGATTTATGGGCGGCGACGATACGTTGCGCCAAACGTTATTACAACGTTCGGGGTGACTTATTGAACGACGAACAAAGCAACGCTTCCACTCTTGACATTGACCAACCTTCGACCTCGAGCAATTCGAATAGCCCCAATCAAGACTTAGCCGAGAAACCTGTGACTAATTACAAAAAGATACTTCTGGCCAATTACAAAAGAGAGAACAGTGAGACTGACGGCGATTCTGTGATCGGTGCACCCAATACCGAAAGCTCGCGTGAGCCTGATAACGGAGAGGCTCATCCGGCCAAACGAATGAGAATCGAAACGAACGACGATGCTGCAGCAGAAATACCCTCGGAAATACCACCTCCAGAAAACTTCAACTGCGACAGCTTGTGTAATTTTCTCTATTCCCGATTGCAGACATGTGATAAAATGTTAACAAGCCTCCGTCACATCCGTTCCAATATTTCAACCGGCTCTACCAACAGTGACGCCATTGTCCAGTTACCCTCTATGACGAATTTCAATTCCAAAGTATCCTCCAGAACCCAAGACGATAATAGTTCTACCACGAGCATACCGGATTTACCAATCGCTTCCGGAACGTCGGTTAGTCCCGTGGAAAATTCTTCATTCCCTGCAAATGTTGCTGGCGCATCAAAAATCCCGAGATTGTCACATACGAATGAAGAAACAGCCTCTTGCTCTCACGATGACACTTCTCATGGCCAGCCTATGAATTCCAGTGTTCCACCAAACTCGACGGAAAATCCCCTGCCACGTCGGACCGGAACTAAACGTCGAGCGCCATCGTGAGTTGGTCTTTTCGAAACTTTCTCTCTAATAAATCGAATATCGATTAATTTTCATGATCATTACGAGGGAGGAATTTGTATTCGGGTTTCCTTTATTTCACAGCGACACGAACGAAGCTTCGAGTAGCCGATCAACATCGACTGCACCAAACACCGGGGACTCGCCGCCATCATCGCCCTGCAGGTCCTTCAGCAGAATGATTGCAAGGCTGGAACTATTGATCGCACGCAACAGAGCATCTGCCTCAGAATCAGGAAATAGCAGAGGCACCGCGACGAGTAATTTGAAGGACAGGCATGTCAGAGAACTCATGAGATGTTACGCAAGGTAAATGAAATTGAATTTGATCGAAGGATATATCCAGAGAAATCGATTTGCAGTTATATTTACTTACGAACTTGTATTTTATTCGAATGTCAATTCTCTGGCAAAATATCAAATTCGTGAAAATACGTTCATGAATATTTCAGCAGCTTTGAAATTGAAATTCCAATTTTTTTTTTTACGCACATTTGCAAGGTTTCGCAGATTTTTTCATTTTCTTATGAATTACGCGAATATACAAGTCCTTGAGACACAGGATTATGCTTTTAGTTATAATTAACGGATCTGTAACGTCCATAAAATCAAATTACAACAAAAAAAAGCGGCATAAAGTTTCAAAGACGATACTTATAAATTTTATTAATAATATTTAGATTCGTAGCTTTTGACAAATCGGGAAGGAAGTTAATAACGGGCATCGGAATTTTATTGATTAACATTTTTTCATAAAAATAAAACCTGGCAAACACAATCATTGGATTTATTTCATTGTCAGATTGGAACTTCACAAGATCGTCACAGACTTGGCGAAGTTCTTTGAGAAGAACAAGCCGCGGGATGGTTCCAACTGCAATATCGTTATACAACAACTTCAGCGTGAGTTTGCAGCATTATCTTTGTTGGGTCGTTGGGGAAAAACAATTTAAGGCATTCCGTTCATTTCTGTAGAAAAGATTCAAAGTCTTTAAAAAATGGGGATAAATAGTAAAAACTCATGCCCATAGTTTTAATGGGAAATGCAATTCGAAATATTGCAGAAATGATCCTTTCACTGAAATTGGCTGGGGAATTGACGGAATTACTATTGCGTCAATGGAGATCGACAATGGAGGAGTTGGAATTGTGCTGTCCGGCGGTACGTGGACGAAGTGAAACCGAGGCAGAGCCAAGAGATTCTTCACCACGTAGAAGCTCTTCGTCGACAGCCTCGACTTTGGCGTCAATATTTTCGAGCTTAGGCAACAGGAACGAAAACGGTTCCAACAGTTCGAGGGTGAATCCTCGAGAAGTGACTGTCCATCATGCTCCGTACAGTTATCGATTCCCGCCAAGTTTCTATGCCTTTCTCAACCACAGAGAAGGCGGATCACCGAATGGGCGACGATTCCAATCGCCCGAACGTGCTCCTCGGGAAACTCCAAATACTCTTGGTCGTAATGACACGGCAACGTCGCATGCACGAAGATTGAATTCGCCCGAACGTGGTCCTCGTGAAACTCCGAATACTGTTCGTCGTAATGACACGGCAACGTCGCATGCACGAAGATTGAATTCGCCCGAACGTGGTCCTCGTGAAACTCCGAATGTTACTAACGCATGGACTAATAGTCGTGAGAGACGTCGGTACTTTGATCTACCGATCGCACAATTCCGCGATGTTCCTGTCAATTGGGACAATGTACCGAACTTCTTGTTCCGAAGCGTGCGAGATCGTCACGACGAAACGTCAGCCCCAGTTCCTAACAACACTCATACCGGCAATCAACTACGAAGACGAGTTTACGATTCAAGACGCTCACACATCGCCACATCGCCGGTTAAAAACGATATTTTTAATTAAAATCGACATGAGAATTTCCATTGATTACAAATTTTCAAAATATTTGATTTTTGGTCATTTAGGTTGTCCGTCGAGGCCACCGTCGGTTTGTAAGCGGCTCACCTTGGATGCCATTGGCATTCCGGGGACTGCTGCTACCCCAAGACGCGCAAGGCTACGGCGCCTACAGATTAGCCGCCGGAGGTGGAGGCGGTGGCCAGGATCCTGGCAACGACAGCGATGAAATGGAACTGAGAGGTTAGTCCACAGTAACCCATTACCTAAAAATCGTGAATAAGACAAAACGTCTCCTTTCCATCCTTTCTCGAGCGTCAAAAAACACAGTAAAAAAAAAATTCACTTCTCTATACGGAGTCTCGAGGCAGTCCCGAAACTTGTTTTTTATTCTTTTTTTTCTAACCTGGAAAATAATAAAACACAAATATTTTTAAAGGCACAATTTCCTTCCCGAGCGTTGGATATTTCGATCGTTTTCATCATTTCCAAGTTTGAATTGATTGCTCATGAATGTTTCTGTTTTACTATCAGTAGATTACGTACCTGCAACCATGCCGTACAACGGTACAGACATTCAGAGTTACAGGGTCCAAGCTTGGCATTTTTCAGATGCTGTGGATATACCAGATGTGTCAAATCGTGAGAACAATCATGAATTTCATTAGTCAATCTATTTCGAAGAATACTTTCGCAAGCAAAGTGACTGAATATTGAATTTAAAATTGTTACAGCTGAGGAAAACGTCGTCGTGAAAGAATGCAAGATTCATAATGATGCTAGCATCGACATATCATCGGATGGAAAGTTATTGGTTACGCTTTTACCACCCAGAGATCTTAGCGAGCCTACCACGTTAGGTTTGTACAGTTTTGCAAAAAAAATATTTGAAAAACGACATGATTTTTTCCGCAATACGTACAACACGGTACGGAATAGTAAAAAATAAAAAATTGACACTATTTCAGGAGTGTACAGTTTGCAATGGGAGTCCTTGGGCGAGAGACTACATTCGGTACAAGTTGACAAGACTGTAGTCTCTTTATCATTATCGCCGACGAGAGAGCACTTGTTGGTTGGTTTGGCATCGCGACGAGTTCACGCTCTTGCTCCACCGCTCCCGATGGCCTTCATTTATAAGCTGGTCAACCCGGCGATGCAGGAAAAGATTCCGATTCGTGCGAAATTGGGGTTTCTTGCGGACGAGCTGTGCCAACGAGCTATGAGACGTTTAGGACTAGCGGTCGATTTTTTGAACCCGCAGCCCGCACGAGACCCCGAAGATAATGAGGAGCCGGACGAAGAGGAGGAAGAGGAAGAAGAAGAGGAGGAGGAGGAGGAGGAACAGGAAGAAGAGTTTGATAACGAGAACGAAGATCAGGAACGTGCCAATAATAATCCTTGGAGAAACCGCCGTGAATCTGAACTCAAAGATGGCAGACGAAGTATGATTCTTCTGCGGAAACTGGTACAACACAATCGCGAGACTGCTCGTTATGTGAGTCTCAATTGCATCAGATGGGCGCCTCAGCCAGGCCAGGGCATGGTCTACGCGACCAGCAGCGGTCAACTCAATATTCTTCATTGATCATCGTCCACGAGACACTTGACTATATTTCTGCAAATATCATTTTCAAATTTCTTCTCCGTAAGCTGTATTTTTATCATTTCTCATATATTATGGAAAGATCGCTGTAATTAGCAGAGTTTACGAACATGCCACGGACACGTAAAAGCCCTCGGGGTGCATATAAATATTGGGTTTTATGAATTTCGAGCAATATCGATGTACGTTTCAGTTTTCGAGGTGAATAACGTATTGGTCACGATCGATCGCAAAGAGAACATTTCATAAACATATTATCGGACGAATATTATTTATTACGACATGTTTTTTTTTGTCTTCTATTATTTGTACTTCTTGTTGATGAATTTACAAAGCTTTTTTATTCGTCTTCTTAACACTTCGCTGTACATCGATATAAGTGGTCGCCGTTCGTTTGAAAATTTCGTCAATTATTTTGCGTGAACAGAAAACCAGCAGAAACAAATGTCCTGCGAAATGGAATTTAGTGATTATTATTCTACGGCTTACTTTCTTTTTGGCGAATTATTGGAGTCACTTGAAAAAAATTGAAAAACTCCTACTTATCGATTTTTGTACGGACCAAATGGCCAAATCGGTATTTCTATATTAATGTATGGATACCGCGACTTTTGATGCACGAAGAGTCACCCAGATCACCACAGAGTGATAAACGATTAGCACAGGAGGGAAAAAATTATTTTAACGAATAACAAATTTGTGACTTTTGCATTTTTTTTTTTTTGCTCTTTCGTCACTCAACTTTTTTTCGTTATTGAACGTTACATTTTTTGTCGAGGACGAGATCACTAAACGCTTCTTTAAAATTTAAGAAAATCCGTATAACAAACATATTTAAAAATTGCATGCCATTATGATAAGCTGCAAAATTACTGTCTCGTGAATACAAAAGTGTTTTCAAAGCGCAGTCCAACTTTCTGCGCGGTCTTCAACAACAGAAAATTCAAAATATAGAAATAAGTAATAAAGTTGAAAAGACTTGCGAATTACTATTTTTGCCTCTTGCTTTTTCTCATCTGTTCCCATTTATTCCTTCGAAATTTAGAGTCTGGATGAAGATTTTCATTAGAATTTTTCAGGGAGTCATTTCTTCATTCATACCGTCGAATTATCTTCGGGGAAACAATCATCCCATCGTAAAATCGAAAGAAATTGAGGATCACGAGGAAAATGAAGTTTTTGACGACGATTCAAATATTTCGATTTTAATACTTTCTATTAATCACAGCTATCGTAGCAAATACAGTTTCTTGTTAAGTTTACATTCGCATTTCAATGTGGTCATTTTTTATAGTGAAATTTCTTGTTTGCGAAACTAACCACACGGAGAGAAAATAATATCAAAAAATACTATGGCATCATAGCTCCTCGGCACCACGAGGCTCCTCTAAGGGATCTTAGCAAAGTCTTACCAATTTTTAATTCGTTTTCTATTGAAAATTTCGACGTTTTTGGCCGTCGACGTTTGGCAGTATTTTCGAGAATCTCTCAGAAGGACGATACCAAGTTCCAAGGAATCATGATGTCATTGTAATTTTTTGTATTGGTTCCTCTCCGTGCAGATTACAAGGCGTGTAATGAATAAAATGTCTAATTATTCGTTGATTATGAGGAACGCAAAGAGACAAAAATCTAATCATCGTAAAGCAGACTGTGCAACAATTCTGGAGTTTCCGGTTGTTTGAGACAGAGAGACAATTTGTCTTGAACGTTGCTCGAAGAAAATTTGCCAGTCTCGAGATTGGTAAGATCGCGATCAAGGATATTTTCAATCTCGTTGTCGATGTAAATTGGATTTTCGTAAGATTTGATGAGAAAAGAATTGGAAGTGTTGTCGACGTTTGTAGAATTGATTGTCTCGTTGATAGTTTTTTGTATCTCGCTCTCGGTGATGTACATCGGTTGGAAATGAATAAGTGGATTTGATTGCGTTTCCAGAGTGACCGAAGTGGCTGCAACAGCCGAGCAAGAAGGAGCGGAATTCATGGCGTCTTCGGTTTCCGAATAATCGAGATTCGGATTATTGAGTTGGGTGGTGGATCGATCAGTCTGGAGGTTCGTTTGTCCGCAGGAAGCGTCCTCAACCCTTGGCATCTGGCAAGACATGACGAGATTCTGCTGGCATTTGGCCTCGTGCAACTTGAGATTTCCCGTTTGCGAAAATGTTCGATTACAGAAATTGCAAATGTACGGCCGTTCTCCGGTGTGACATCTCGAGTGCCTCTGGAGCTTGTATCTCGTGGCGAAAAACTTGCCACACTCCTTGCAACTCAGAGAACGATCGATATCGCTCAGCGTTGAATTTTCTAAATCCATGTGAAAATTGATCATGTGAGACTTCAAAGAGACTTTGAAACGAAATGATTGATGACAATTCGCACAACGAAATTCTTTTCTCCCCTGATGACTCTCTTTGTGCTTGGTCAAAACTTCTTGTTGGTTGAACGACATTGTACAAATCTGGAGGCACGAAAAGACAGCGATTAAATTATGTACCCAACACGATTTTTTTTTACTTGCGAGCTCCACCGACCGAAAATTTGTAGCAATCAATTGCCATCAATTTTTCTTATTCTCATTTCATAATGTCTCATGCTTACGTTACAAGTAAAAGGACGCTGTCCCGTATGAACGCGTTTGTGTCGTTCCAGATGCGCCTGGCACCTGAAACGTTTTGCACACAGTCGACAAGTGTGCTGTTTCTTTGATCGCGAATTTAGTCCTCCGCCACTTTTGTCCAAGACCTCGTTTTCTTTCAAATGGCAGAGCATGTCCTGAATGAAGAAATTGTTTGTACGTGAGATCGGTTCAAATTCTGCTGGCCTCTCACTTACTCGAAAATTATTTGTTTGCCAAAAAATGGGCCAAATTCTGGTGAATTTATTTGATGAAATACGTGAATCAGTTTCGAAGCTGAATTCATCGTTTTCACATAGAAAGAATATAAAAGAACTTGAACGAAAATCCCTTCCGAATCAATTGAGTCGTAACGAATTATCAAAAATTTATGAATAGTTCATTAAGGGCGTGTACCTCGGCAAAATCAATTTCCAAGGACGGTGCAGCAAGTTGTTTCTGAACATTCGCGACCATAAGACAAAATTCGTCAAACGTACAGATTTTTTGTTCGCAATCCATGCAGACGTACTTCGTAAACGTATCGCCGATTCCTATATTTATGACCTGGAGTGAAAAAGAGATAAACGAGAATATTTCCAATTTTGGAGTAACTTTGAAAATTTTGGAATGAAGAAAATGCAATTTACCTCTTTCGAAAAATATTTGTTAATAATCGAGCACAAAACCGCTCCTTTGACTTTATCTTTGAAAACATCGGTTCCTCTTTGTTTTTCTTTTCCACACAATCTGCATAATTTGGAGCATATTTTGTGGTGCATCATTTTCTTCGTTTATCTGTCGTTCATTCGCTTCCCAACCAACGAGATATTTAACGAGACACACTTGAGGTTCCGATTACGTTTATGAAATTCAAATTTGTCGGAACACTCCGGTAAAGACCGAAGAAAAACAAACGACGTCACTCCGCAACGATGAATGACTGATTTCTGTCCTTCCGCGGATCGAATCTGTCAACTCTCACACAATGCACTGCAAAGTGCAAAATCTCGAGTACGAGGGACTGAGGAAGCGAGAACGCAAGCAATAGGGTCGACTGAACCAACTCGCCATCTGCTGGACAATCTCAGAAACTCATTCCGGAGCCCATTATGAATGTATTTTCTTTAGACTGAAAAATGTAGTGGCCAGAAAACGTTCCTGGCGTTTCAGGGAAATAATTTTTTCACCAACAAAATTTTAATACTTTTTCCCAGTACCAATAGCCGATTGAACGGAAAAAAAATTGCTACTGTACGAAACAGTGAGTGCGAGAATATTTTAGACAATAGAAGACAATTTATCCAACAATCACGTTTCAGTGATTTTTTCTCGAATAGAAAATCGAGGATCAATAAAAATATTTCAGCTTTTGTGCTTAAAAAAGTTTGAGATGAAACAATCTTGAAGATTTAAGTACAAATATTCATTTATTGACGTTTCGACGTGTCTAAATAAACATAAAAACTCCTATATCGATAAGAGGGCAATCAGTACATTTATATTACAAATCGTAAACGGCGGAATACAAAAAATGTATGCAGATCTCGCGCACAGTGAAGATTTTCGCATTCGAATAATAAAAATGCAATTGCAATAAATGATAAGATTTGTTTAATATTTTGTTTGTTCCTTTTTCATGAAATAATATAATTGCAGGTTCGGCTCGGCATTCGTACCTTCAATAGTTTGATTCGGCACTGTTACGATATATACTTAACGTATATATAAACGGCTGCAGCAGCGGCGACGGCTAATTCGTATACATATCCTAAGAAGACTCTGGATTGTCACTGCGACCTCCAGTGCAAGTGGAATTTACCTTTCTTTTTCTTTTTTATCTTATAAAAATATATATTAGAGTCCCTCCAGGTAAATATAATCCCGTTCATTTCCTCGAATGAAACTGTAGCAAAGAATATATTGTTGGAGTTTCCGATCGAGAAAAGTCTCATTGATGGAGTAGCAAGCAAAAAAAATGTACAAATTTGCATATAGAAAATCAATTCCGCTGATTCGGATTCGACCAATTTCCATATTTTATATAAGAGGGAAAAAAACACCTGCGAGACACGATTTTAATCAGTTTTTCGTTCACATTCAAATTTGTAATATCCGTTCGATCTCAATGAGCCTCCTCTTCGTTTTTTCTTTTGTTGCTTTCACATATGGTCTACGAATTCACCGCTACACATTTATGACGATAGACATTGTTTACAAATTACAGCTATGCTTTTGATTAAAGGATAATTAAAAAATAGGTAATTAACATAAAGACGGTGTTTTCGTAGAACTAAATGATTTGGAATTGTTGAAAAATCGAACGATCTTTTGTATTCAACCATTTTTAGTTTGTTTCAATTGCACGATATTATTAAAAGGAGATAATTGTCGCGAAAAACTATGGACAATGATCATTGATCGTGATTCATTGTTCTTTCATAATGAAGTAGACTTTCTTCGGTTTTCACCGTCATTCATATCACTTTTATCATCTAAAACTGGTGCAATTTATTCTTCGAAAGTTGGTACCCGATTTTCCTGACGGTATGACTGACGCCTCGATACAATCGTTCAGGTCAAAATAATCCTCAGGATTAACATTTTTTTTCATTTCCTGCAATTATTTCTAATGCATTCAGTCTCGTACCTACAGGAAGCTCTTAGGAAAAACGCAGCGTCTCTTTGAGTCTCAATGATCTCACTATCGAAATTTTTCGAGGCAAAATAATCATATAGATTTGACACATAATATATGCATCTCCGTGTAACTCACAGCGATTAGGGCGTCGACGTAAGGCCAGCCTCCGGCGAGGTCGATGCTCGGACGAGCTTAGCCGAATGTCCGCGTATTAATCGCTGGGCGGGAGGCAGTTTTTCTGAGTTTTTGAAGGCAGTGACCGTCTGAAAACTCAGTAAAACGATTGCCGCCTGCGTTGGCTGAAATTCTCCACAGTTCCCCTTGACTCTCGTGCAAATGCTGCGTTACAGTAACGCCCTAGGAAAGAGCGGTTGTGGACAACACTCTAGGAGGGTCTGACAGGAACAGGAAGTGATGAGATGAGCTCGTAAAAACCCGCATGGGTATATGCATGGGAAAAAAAAGACGAAAAAAAAGAATATATCTCTATGTATAAATATTAAAAACTCCGAAAAGTTGATGACGTCGAATGCAACTCTTCACGTCTGAGTTATCGAGCAATTCTCTTCGGGTTTTTGTTCCTTTTTATTTAAACACAAAATGGCTCGTCCATTCTTCACTACGGAATGTGTGTTTTCCCTCAATTATCTTTTTACTTTCATGCTTCGTCGACTCACTTTCCGATAATGCGAATTTTCAATTTTAAAACCCGTGCTTTTTCCTCTCGATGATAAACGTCAGGATATAATGTTGACGTTGAGGATTGAGAATTGGACAGAGATGAAGCGAACGATTTAAAGAGCTTTAGAGTCGTAGGCGAGTGACGAATGTCAATGATGAAGAAAAACTAAGTTTCTTCGTACGAAATTATTAAGATAGAATTGCAATACTACGACGTGGTCCACCCACGCACACATTGTCCAAACTCGACCATTTTTTAATACCGTTACGAAGCGCTTCGGCTGTTACTTTGTCCTCGTAAACTCGTGACATCGCTTCGAGCTTCTGCGCTTTTTCCTTGCTCAGTGGCTCACTCGGGAATGTCAGTTCGTTCGCTTCCGCCAGCGTGCGTAAATCAAAGTAATATTTTGCGTACACGCTCGACGGTACGTTTATATTAAATTGAAGCATTTCTAAAAATTGTCTCTCCAACTCGTTCCTGCAAAAGAATTTTTCGTTTAGCAAATCCCACCGATCGACTTCAACAACGAATGGAGAACGAAAAATTTATTTCCAACAAAATAAATCGATTTTTACGATTCTCATCCTTGATTTCTTAAAAAATGCAAAGTCTCATCACATGTAAAATAAATTACAAGTACTCACATATCTTCGACGGTAATATCCTTCAATATTTGACAATAATCGACGTTCCATACCGCCTGATCGTCCCAAACTTTGGAGGCCAGTAAAATTGCTGCCAAAACTATTCGCTTCCAATTTGCCGGGGTTATATCAATTTCGGCGTAGGTCAATAAACGTTCGAGATAGACCAAAGTTATGATGGCACATTCGGCAGTAAGCTGAGCCGCGTTGAAAAGCGTCCGTACAAATTTATATATCTCCTTATGCTCAGGATTGTGCTTGTCATAATCGTCAGCGATACAGTCTCTCTGCACAGTTGAACATCAAATTCCATGTTAAAATATAAACACGTATATTCAACGAGTAAAAATCGGAAGAATCACAAAAATAATACGCTTACCGTCAATGGATGGATTTTTTCGTCAAATATATCAATTTGGCGCTGCGACGTTCTATTCTTAATGTGATAATAAACGGCGAGCGCAACACATTTTACTGTGTTCTTCAAATTTGGTTGCGATACCGTACTGTCGTCCAAGTATATTGTACTACAACTACTGCTTTTTTTAAGGGGTCTCGTATCGGCTATTTGGTATTGACTCTTCTTTCTCACCATCCCGTCTGAAAATCATCATTAAAAAACAAAAAAAAACACGTTACTGACTAACCCAAAACCCATAGAATTTTGTGATTTCTCTGAACTTTCCCTTCGAGTACACACTGGGTCATTTTGACCCGAACAAATTTAGGGCCATAAAATATGGATAATTTACTAGAAATACGCGTTTCTGTAAAAAAAAAAAAACGACAAATACATATTTACCGAAATATTACGATTTGAAAAACGTCTCGGGTCAAATTGACCCAAATGTACTTATTGGAGGTGTCCACTCGAAGGGTTGAATCAATTTATTAAAATCCAAATATAAAAAAATCACGTATTTTATTAAGTTTGTTTGAGGTTCTGTATGTGTGAAAAAAAAGAATCTTACTCTCGATTGCCTGCTTAGAACGTTCCATAAAAATAGTGCCGGTGCAGGGATGCAACGAAGGATCAGAATCCCAGTCTTCAGGTTCTCTTTCGCTAATATGTTGCAAATTTGATACGCTGAATTCGCCCTCAGGAAGATGTTCCTCGAGTCCTCGAGTGGCATTTTCACCGGTAAGTTCTTTTCTTCCCGCTTGAGGACTGGAGTAACCGCAACAACTGTTACGATTTCCCATTCTTGTCAATGAGATTAACTATCAATTGAGGTTTATATGTATATAAATTATCCGCGATGGGAATTTAAAAAATTGTGAATATCCTAAAAGTTGTTTGTGTAGGCCTTGTCGATAATCGATCTCTCACGCACTATTTGTTTCGATGCTTTATTTCGCAAATCGAGCAAGAAACGGTTATAAAAGTTTTAAATGGGTAAAAAAAATGAATCAAGTCTTCGACGCCCCGGAGGGCTTGTGCACGCACGTTTATTTAACGAAAAACGCTCACATGTCGTAGTTCGATTGATGATCAGCTGATCGAGACTCTATCACGTACGACAAGGAGTACAAATGATTTTTTACACGTATTTTCGTATTTCTTCATAGTTTACGTCGCACAATCCTCGTTTTAACTTTTTTTTTTAGAATTGTTGGAGGCTTCACTATTGCGCCAACTTTTTTTTTGAGCAGCAAATTTGCAGTCGAGCGAAAACGGTTTTCGTCCCCTTTCTCGTTTTCCAGTATACGATCAAACTTTCTCCCACCCACTCACTCAATTACCGTCCCGGCCTCTTTTTATTCAGTTCTTAGCAGCGAAAGTCCGAATTTCTATTGCTTCTTGAATCGGGATTAGCGTGGTATGCTGATAACGATTTTAAAAATGAAAGAAAGAACGAGACAACGCCTTGGAGTGACGGAAAAAAACGAACCGCCCTTTTGCCACACCGGGCGCGCCGGACACTATATTTTTTTTCTCTCGGAGCACAGCCTTTTCACCCCGCGAGCGTCAATTAACCAAACTCGAAAAATCCCGGAAATCATTTATTTTACACTTAATATCCTTAATACAATTTTCTGTTGTCGCCATTCTCCACGAATTACGGTTCGAAAATAAGTTGAGAAAGGATGTTTGATCGTTATATTTGTAAGAACTCGAGGGAAATCGGATGGAAGTTCAACCAAGTATAGGACACGCCGCATGAATTTCTTATGAGCAAACTTTTGTATTTCATGCGAGTATGAAAGCGTACACACTCGGACGAAGCTTCAAGTGACAGCTGGCGCGACATGTGAGCTTAGTTTCTACTACCGAAAGCTTGCCGATCACGCTCACTGTTTTGTTGACGGAGTAAAGCAGGATCCGCCGACGCTCCCATCTGGCAAACGCGACGCACACGTTCTCTAATTTCAACTCGATCCGTGGCCAATCAGATTGAAGAATTTGAACGGCTCACCATCTTGCATCAGTTGCTGGTGAGCGATCGAATACGACGGATGTCTAACTTTTTCATTGTTTTATCAAATATCGAACAGTATTTCGCCCAAGTTTTCAATAAATTGACAACGTACACGGAATTAATTCGCTGAAACATTCAAAATAACAGTCAGTTTATGACGCAATCGTCTTTTGTGTGCGTGAGCAGTGAGTTCGCGCCATAGTGCGTTGCCATCTTTCTTTGATCGAATTGGTTCCCGCGATATACGTGCCGTTTATTATTTCATCAAAGTTTCAATTTTTCTACAATTTGTGGTTCGTACAATCATCAAAAAGTGTGATATTAACCAACATCGTGCACAATTGACTAATTGTACGGCCACGACTACACAGACCGGCGATATTAAATAAAAGGTACAGCGTTTTGGGCTAAATAAAACACTCGTCACTGCTTTTTTCCATGTTCGCGCCAATAATGTTCCAGTAATAAGTGCTAAATTCAAGCAAGTAATTAAGAATAATCGTTTTTACTTTTTACGAAACGGAAATATTGAGAATTCGTTAAAAACACGAGGCTCGGAAGCATTTGTTCTTTGGGCTGGCTATGCGTAGACAAAGGCGTTAACGATATCGATGATCGCGGATAAACAGGCACCGGCGTGTTTACAGGTGACCTCGCTGCGCTTGCGGTCGAAACAAAGAAGCCTTCTCATGTTTACAAGAGGCACGCACGCCGTGGCAAGGCGACACGTGCTGCATTCGGTAAAACGGTGAGTGGCAGACAAAGTTTTTTATTGTATACAGACGAATGTTTCCAAAATTTGTTGAATCGTTCTGAGAACGAACAAGCGAAAATCTTTTGGTCGATATTTTTGTTCGATTAGAATCTTTCAAAACAGTGCGCAGTGCGCTGGTAATTTCGAATTAGATTTCAAGAACAGCGCATTATATCGTACATTTCGAAAAACATCTTTGGAAGCGTATTAGTATTTAGTGTGTATTTGTATTAGAAAATAAGGATGACGATATTTGAAGAACGGAAGCTCGTTGTTATATTTATGGAAAGAAAATCTCAAAGCATCGAATTTTTTTACGTTTAAAATTTGTTTATTTCTTGATACATTTTTCGGATTTCATGGGTGTTTATGGAAAAGCGAACAAAAACCTTAACAGAGTTGTACCTACACTGAGAATGAAATTTTGTTAAAAATCGTCAATATTTTGTTGAATACGGTGAACTAAATATTTTTTGATGATTTCAAATTTTTTGTTATTTCGACAATATATTTGGTCTCTAACGAAATTGTCAGCGAAATTTACGAGTGGAACGACTGAAATTTGCTTCCGAAAAATTTTTCTAAAGAACTTCTTGCTGCTTTGACACTATTTTTGGGATTATTCAAAAAATCGTTTAGTCGAACGTATCGAACAAAATTTTCATCTTTTTCAACAAAATTTTGTTTTCAATGTATTTTGACGAAATGAGTGACTGCTGTCAGCAATACCTCGGTTCTCTGAGTTCTTCGTAAAATTTTTTTGTTCTTTTTTTCGCAGTGTCTAACCGTCCGGCTAGTCGGGTGAATAGAGATTTGTGTCGGAGAAAAACTTGTTAAGGAGTTTCGGTAGGAAAGTCTGAATATTGAGAAATTCATAAAATTTGGTGTTAACGTTCTTCAATATCAAGTACGAAAACACGAATTTTTTCAAATTTTTCATCTGTCTAGTTATCGAGTAATTCAGCATTAAGGTAGATACTGTGCCGAATACTAGTCAAATGAGTGCTAAATTTTCAAAACGCTTTTAGACCAAGTTTAACGTAACAATTAAATGTATTGTTAGTGGATTTGTATTACAGCATGTCTTAGTAACGTGGAAAAATATTAAAAACGATAGTTTTCCAAAACCATTAACTGATGAATCAAAATTTCCATGGTGACACATTTTCACCAGGTTTTTTGAAAGANAAATACTGTGCTGAATACTAGTCAAATGAGTGCTAAATTCTCAAAACGCTTTTAGACCAAGTTTAACGTAACAATTAAATGTATTCTTAGTGGATTTGTATTACAGCACGTCTTAGTAACGTGGAAAAATATTAAAAACGATAGTTTTGCAAAACCATTAACTAATGAATCAAAATTTCCATGGTGACACATTTTCACCAGGTTTTTTGAAAGAATTGTCTGTATTTTTCAACCGATTTTCATGTACCACGTCTCATTTTGTTCCTCAGCTGACCCTCTACGAATCTACCCTCTACTTCAATGTTCAATTACTCGAGAACTGGTCAGCAGAAAAATCTGAAAAAATTTGTATCGTCATGTTCAATACTAACGAATATATTCACAAAATTTTATTAAATTCTAATCGCATTTGTAAAATTTTCATTTTTCTAACACGGTTTAGCATAGCAACATTGTATCGCCCGTAACGCAACATGGAACTTTTTCATTTTCAGCAGTTGGAACCCTGCAGAAAACCAATAGATTTCCCTTCCAGCTCACCCCTCCTTAAGTAGTCAATAATATTTTTAAATTCGCACAGTTACTTTTTTATTAAAATGCCCGTACGTAAGATGAATATAAATAGTCAAATATAATCGATACTGATAACAATAAATAGTATATAACTGAGACTTAGGCAAAAAGGTTTTAATAGAGCTACTGATAGACAAAGACTCTAATTAGTAGTCGTGGTTTTGAGAATATTCTCCGTTGATGTCTCCCAGCCGAATGTGTCGTTCGAGCCCTCTGACCCGAACTCCTCGATCGTCGTCTAGTATTCCCCCGCTCCAGGGTTAGCACTCTGGGCCCTCCGATACGTCCCCGAGTGGTCGATGTTTATCCCCGGGACTCTAAGCATCTAGCCTAGCGCTGTCGCCAAGTGCGTATTCGTGGAATGTCCACTCGACGAAAATATATAGACTTCAGTTACAATGTCGTAGGATGGACGTTGGGATGACTCTTCTATAAACTTTATACTTATAGCCAGGGTTAGACTGATTGGCTTATAGCTCGCTGAGTCTGTGGGATCTTTGTCTTGTTTAATAATTCGGTATATTTTTCATTTTTTCCAAGGGTCGGGAAAGTATTGGAGATTTAATGCGTTATTGAATATTATAACTATTTCGCTAGGTTATATTAGAGCAAGGGTTGCTTATTCGTCCGAACATGCTCTAGTTTATGAAATGTCCGGACGAGTAGCAACAGCCCATGAAAATAGTAAAATTAATGTTTGATGTTAACATTTGGAACAAAATCAAAAAGTAAATCTCTCCGGCGGGGAATCGAACCTTTTTTTTTGTCAGAGAGCGTCGCGATGGCTTTTTTATAAGCTTCGAGTTCTGTTGTGGTGAGCGTAATGTAGTCAGTGTTCAGTTTGATAAAAAAACTGGCCTTTTGTAAGCCCTTGCGCAGTTAGAAGGGCCGCGGTTTCATTTACCTTGTCCGTTTGGATATGTATCGGTGGCGGCCTCATGTCCACGTGTTTGTGTGGCGCTGCCTGTGTCTCTGCTTTGTTTACCTCGTGCGCGCTCGCGTCTTGGCGGGCGGTCTTGTTTGTTTTGATGGTGTTTCGTCTCGAGAGTTTCCTCGGCGTAGTGGCGGTTGGTCTTTCTCCCTCGATTTCCATCTCACTCTCTTCGGAAAGGCAACTGTACCTGCCGTCGTCACTGAAGCTAATGTTTGAGTCCAGTTGCACATGTTTTCTTTTAATTGTGTTTCGCGGTGTTATCCAAGGCTGAGACGTACCCGGGGTCTCAGCTCGGGTATTATTTTCGTTTTCGTCTTTGTTGCCAGGCTTTAGTGGCTTTCTTTCTCTCTGTACCAAATTTGGTCGTGGTTGAATTTTCTGATTGTTGTTACGGGGTATCCCGAATTCTTTACACGCGTTTTTGTATAACTTTTCGAAATTATTCGAATTAATCGGCTTTAGGGGCGGGAAATCTTTTTCATTCCCTGCCATAATGGCTTTAGCGGACTACGGGCCAGACCCGTGTGGCAATTTCAGTAAAGTTCTTTGTCACTTAGTTCTTTAATAACACTTTCACTTATTGCTTTAACACTAAAGGCACCGTAGAGAGGGCCTCGCGGTGATTAATCGATATTTATTAGATTTCCTTTGTTTGGAAGCAAGTTTAACGTATTTGGTTTTTGATCTACGGGTCTCGAGAGCATGGCCCGGTACGTGCGTCTCNGCGGGGAATCGAACCTTTTTTTTTTTTTGAAATAAGTTTTGTTTATTGGACATGTTTATACATCTGTTGGTAATGTGAAGACAAAAACAATCTAAACAAAAAAAAGTCTTAAAATTATGGTGTGGAGTTAATCGTGTTATGGCCCGTTGTTGCTCGAGCTTCTCACATGAATTCTTTAGCGTGGTTTACTATATGAGAAATATTGTTATGAGTTTGGGCGATACTTTTGTGCCTACAGTGTATGTTGATGTGTATTAACAGGAAAAATATGTTGATAAAAAAACCTGTTTGACCGTTATTTCTTTTACATTTGGCTTACAGAGTAAGGGATTATTTACATTATTTACATATTTACATTTGTACAAAGGGAGGCTCTTTAGAGCATTTTTACTATCTACGGCCAATTGCGCGCTAGACCGTTTCGCTGTTGACGATCTAACGCTTCTTTGTGGCGTTTTCTCCTTCTTAACTCGTCCAAGTGAATATCATCGTCAGTGAGCCACCAGTATTTATTGCCCAGTCGTGAGAAATCGTTAATCACTCTGTCGGGCAGAGCTTTGGAGTAAGGGTTTTGCCTTTCGTCTATTTCCTCGTAAGAGTTTGGTACAGATTTGTTAGCTTGGTTTCGGCTTATGTGATAAATTATGGGTGTATTTTTGCTGTTTTGGATGATTCCTTTTTTATCGAAGTAAGTGAATGACTGTGGTGTGATGTATCCTGAGATGGCTTGGTGAGTTCTGTCTATAGGTCTGGTGGTTCAGCTAACGATTTTATTAAGGTGTTACTACTATCTGGGAGTTTGTTGAGATATTCACGTGTTAGTCGTAAGGTGAAATTATCGATCCGCGGGATATTGGCTGTTTCGTAGAGTATTTTGTTACTGATCATATGAGTTGGTTCATCAGTGTGTCTATATATGTGCAACGCTGCTCTAAGGCAGCGGCGTTCGAATTTTCTTATCCTTTCCATCGTGCTGGCCGAAATATTCCACCATATGGGCGCGGCGTACGTTATTATTGGTCTTATTAACAACAAGTAGCAAATTATTTTCGCTCTGTGGTCGAGTTTTTTTGAAAAAAATAGCCTGCTGTTCGCTTTCCACGCTGTGTTCGCCTTGGCAAGTTGTGCTTGTATGTGTTTGTTTAGTCTGAGCAAGTAATCTAGCTTTATTCATAGATATTTGACTGTTGTTTTGTGTGGAATTACTGTATTTTCAATTGTGATGTTAAAGTCTTTGATTCCTTCTCTTTTTCTATTGCCTAGGAATCGGAGTGGTTTGTGGAAGATTATGGATTCACATTTTGTGGGGCTAATTCGTAGATTCCAGTTTAGGTAGTGCCTGTTTATCTCGTTTGAGGCTTTTTGTAGTTTGATTTGTATAAGGTCGGGATGATCATGAATTACGTAAACTATTAAGTCGTCGGCGAAAGCGAGTGAGCGAACATTTCGATCGTGATTGTTGTGAAGATGCAAAATTTGGTGGGTGAAATTGTTGAACAAGATCGGGGAGTTTACAGTTCCCTGAGCCAATCCTTCGGTAATTTGGAATGTTTTTGTGGAGATGTTTTTTCCATCTGTTGTGACGAAGTTTCTACCAGTTATCATATCCCAAATTACGTAAAGGAGCGGCTTGGGAAAATTTGTGTTGTGGAGCAGATAAATGAGACCATCAATCCACACCGAGTCAAAAGCTTTTTCGATATCTATTAGGCAAGCTCCTACCATTTCATTTTGCTCGAGGTGCGTGTTGATGTCGCTCGTGAGCTTATTTATTGCGTGTGTGGTCGAGTGTTTGTGTCGGAAGCCAAATTGTTGATCTGGAATTATGTTTTTGTCAATTGTGTGTTTGGTGATGGAGTTGTTAATTATTATTTCATAAACTTTACTGATGTTGTGAGTTAGTGAAATGGGTCTATAGCTTGCGGGGTCGTGTAGATTCTTTCCCTTTTTTCCAATCGGGATGATCTTGCCTGTTTTCCACGCTGTTGGGAAATAGCTGTGGTTTAGAGCGTTGTTGCAAATAATTGAATAGTCTCTAATTAACCCCTTGAGCGGCAATGACGCCATATGGCGCACATTTTTTCTGGGCCCAAAGCGGCAATGACGCCATATGGCGCACATCGATTATCTCGTGATTGAGTGAATCAATTGTCACCAAATTTGATACTCGGGGGTTTTTGGGGTCGCTGATTACGAATCCGCCCTCAAAATTTCGAAATTCAAAATGGCGGATCCAATATGGCGGCCGAAAATGCAAAAATTCATTCGAATCGGATAGGAATNCTGCAAGATCTTTAATAATTATGTTTGTGCTTTTTGGTAATTTATTGAAATAATCTCTGTTTAATTTAATTATGTAGTTGTCAATTCTCGGTGTGTTTGCTGTTTGGTACAGGGTTTTGTTGTCTACCATGTGGGTGGGCTCGTCCGTCTGTCTATATATGTGTAGGGCAGCTCTCAGGCATCTTCTTTCGAATTTTCTGAGCCTCTCCATTTGACTTGCCGATGTATTCCACCATATGGGTGTGGCATAGGTGAGGATGGGTCGTATCAGTAGTAAATAACAAATAATTTTTGCCTTGTGATCTAGTTTTTTTGAATAGAAGAGCCTGCAGTGTGCCTTCCACGCGTTGTTTGCTTTTTTGGTTTGGTTATTGATATGCTCATTTAATCTTAAGAGATAGTCTAGTTGGACTCCCAGATATTTAACCGATTGTTTATGCGGTATGGCGGTTTCGTTGATTTGGATATTAAAGTCTCGGATATTTTCTCTTTTTTTGTTGCTCAAGAATCTCAATGGTTTGTGGAACAGAATAGTTTCGCACTTCGTTGGGCTTATTCGTAGATTCCAGTGAAGATAAAATTTGTTTATTTCGTTAGCTGCTGTTTGTAGTCTGGCTTGAATATATTCCGGATCGTCGCTTGCCACATAAACAATCAGATCGTCAGCAAAAGCTATCGATTGCGTGTCGCTGTTTGGTGTATTGTGTATTTGTAGTATTTTGTGTGTGAAGATGTTGAACAAAATAGGCGAGTTGACCGTTCCTTGGGCGAGGCCCTCGGTTATTTTGAACAATTTAGTTGAGTAATTTTTTCCATCGCAGGTAATAAATTTCCTTCCTGTAATCATGTCCCATATCACATATAAAAGCGGTTTGGGGAAGTTAGCGTTTGTTAATATATAGATCAGTCCGTCAAGCCATACTGAGTCGAAAGCTTTTTCTAGGTCAATGAGGCAGGCCCCAACCATATGGTTTTTATCGAGTTGTTTGTTTATGTCGCTGGTTAATTTATTTATTGCGTGGGTTGTTGCGTGGTTATGTCTGAAGCCAAATTGTTGGTCTGGTATAATTTTGTTTGATTCTGTGTGTAGTACTATGGAGTTGTTTATTATTATTTCGTATAATTTGCTTATGTTTGGTGTGAGTGATATTGGTCTATAGTTTGTGGGGTTACGCAGGTCCTTGTCTTTTTTACCAATTGGAATAACTTTCGCCGTTTTCCATGCTGGGGGGAAATAGCTCAAGTTTAGCGCGTTATTGCAGATTATTGTGTAATTTTTTATGATGTTTTTGGGTAGTTTGCGGAGAATAATTGCCGGAATCTCATCCATCCCAGTTGATGTTTTGTTTGGGAGGTTATGGATTATTTTTTGTACTAAATTTGTGCTATGGAAATAAATGGGAAGATTTTCGTGGTTATTCGTGGGTTTGTCCGCTGTATTGTTGTCGTCGAATTGTGTTACTGAGGCTGTGTTTGTTCTATAGTTTTGGGCTTCGAGTTTCAAAATTCTTATTGCTTCGTCAACTTCAGTTTTGGTCACAGTGTTGTTGTTTGTGTGTCGGGGGGAATTTATTTCCTCATAGATCGCGCCGATCAGGTTCAACTTGTCTTTCGTGTCGCTGATTATGTGCGTATTGTCTGTGGTTTCGGCTTCGTTAATGTTTATTTCGCTTCTATTTATTATATGTACGTCCGTTGTTTTTACGTGTAGCTCTTTGATTTGTAGCGACTTTTTTGGGCGAAAGAATCGGTTAATTTTGGGGAAAAAGTTTTCCGAGTCCCGGTAATTAATCTCCGCATGTTGCTTTTCCCAGTACTTTGTGTATGTTTTTTTGAATTCGGCTTTGAGTTTTGTATTGATGAGATCTATGGTTATTTCAGCAGATGCTACTGCTGGATGGAAGTTAGGAAAATTTTGCCGCTTTAGTCTCTTGTATATTGTTATTATTGCGGTTTTCTGTGACTGTAAGCGTGTTATTTTGTTGTTGACGTAGTTTAGTGTGTTGTCTTGGTGCTTATATGTCGGGACTGTTTCTTTTATTGTTTTTCGAATGGCTATATTGATATTTTCTATGGCAGTGTCTATTTCGTTTGTTGTTAAATTTCTATTTGCCGGGATAGTTTCTGTGTAATTCTGTTGTAGTTTTGTTTGGAATTTTTTCCATTTTGTTTTTTTATAGAGATATGCTCCGTTTTTGATTGGTGAGGTTTCGGTTGCGTCGGTGTCGCTTGGGATAGCTGCAATGATTAGCAGAGCGTCGTGGTCGCTAGGATAACTGGTTACTGGGAGTTTATTGTTTTGTTCAAGGTTGCATATTTTTATTCTCGAGTCCGCTATGCAGTAGTCAAGGAATGAATTGTGTATAGGGTGAGTGGGGGCTGCGGGGGGGATATATTTCCGCTTTATAAATGTGAGATTGTTCTAATTCCCATTTTCGAAGTAAGTGGCCTTTATAATTGCTTATTACGTCCCCCCAGTCTACGTGTCTAGAGTTTAGATCGCCTGCGAGGACATAGTATTTGTTGAGCTCCCATAGCTTTAATTTTGAGAGTAAAGTATTGATTTCATGTACGAATATCTTTTTCGCTTCGTTATTCGCGTATGCACTGATAATATATAGCTTTTTGTTGTTATTATTCATTTTACATTCAACTATCGTGTATTCGAGCGTTTCATTTTTTTGAGATGTTGGGAAAAATATTTGTTCGCAAGAGAACGGAAAGTCTTTTTTAATGAGTATTGCTGTACCGCCTCCTTTCTGTGCGTTGCTTCGGTCTGTTCGGAAAACGTTATATTTTGCAAAATTTACTTTGTGATTCGAGTTTAGTTTTGTTTCGCTGATACAAATTATGTCGCTATTGTTATCTTCTGTGAATTTTAAAAGGTCGTATCGTTTTGCATGAGAAATTATTGAGTTTACATTTATTGCCGTTATTTTGATGGTTATTAGGCTGTTGTCGTTTATCTGAGTTGCGTTTCTATCTACCATGTTTTACGTAATGTTAAGGACGTTGTATAGACGGTCTATTCGGCTCGAGTTGTTTGTGATCATCAGCTGTAGGCTGTCCGTGCTCGTTCGAATTGCGTTGATGAGTGTTCCTTGCAGATTTTTAATCATATTCTCGAGTCTGTCATACCTTTGTGACTGGTGGTCTTCGTTTTCGGATCGTTGTGTTCTCTGTTGGTTATGTTGTTGTGTTGTCGTGGGTGTGTAGTATCCCGGGTCTGTGGTCGGTGCGTATTCGTGGTTTGATCTCGCTGTTGGTAAGGTAGGGTTCCGACTTGTCGATGGTCTTGTGCTCGGTCGGTAATTCATGGTTCTTTGGTTACCGGTTGCTGCGGCGAAGGAGTATCCCGGCTCGACTCTGCTGTATATTGCGTTTATTCTCTGCGCCTTGGCGTATTCGCGGGCTCTGTTTTGTTCCGTGGTTGCTCTGGCGACGACTTTTAGGTAAGGACATCCTTTGTATGATGCTGGGTGCCCTGCCTCTCCGCAGTTTACACATTTTAAATGATCTTTGTTGTTTTCTTGATTGACCGCGCATTTCCCTGGTTCGTGGGACTCTGCACACTTGACGCATCTGTATGACAGGTTACACCTTGAGCTTGTGTCCCGCACGTTGACATTTTCGACACTGATAGACTTTTGGTCGCCGGAGTCTGTCCCAGGAGATTTTTTGATATGCCAGGTGTCGGATTTTTGTTAGTTCCCTAACGTTACTGTCGGGTGTGATCTGGACCATGTGGTGATACGATGTTGGACTTTTTTTATAGATAAATGAATTTTTGTTAGTTTGATGATCTTGACTTGTGATATGTTGTTTTCGTTTATTTCCTTGAGTATTTCCTCGTCTGTGTAATCCCCTTTTATGCCTTTGATGATGAGGACAGTTGGTTTTTCGGCTTTCGGTGTGTATGTGTAATATGGGACTTTTTTGTCAGTGAGCGTCGCGATGGCTTTTTTATAAGATTCGAGTTCTATGGTGGTGAGCGTAATATAGTCTGTATTTAGTTTGATAAAAAACTGGCCTTTTTTAAGCCCATGCGCCGTTAGTAGGGCCGCGGTTTCGTTTACTTTTTCCGTTTGAATGTGTATCGGTGGCGGTCTCATGTCAACGTGTTTGTGTGTCGCTGCCTGCGTCTCTGCTTTGTTTTCCTCTGGCGCGCTCGTGTCTTGGCGGTCTGTCTTGTTTGTTTTGATGGTACTACGTCTCGAGAGTTTCCTCGGCGTAGTGACGGTTGAAATTTCTCCTTCAATTTCCATTTCACTCTCTTCGGAAAGGCAACTGTACCTGCCGTCATCGCTGAAGCTTATATTTGAGTCTTGCTGCACATGTCTTCTTTTGCTTGTGTTTCGCGGGGTTATCCATGGCTGAGACGTACCCGGCGTCTCAGTTCGTGTGTTGTTTTCGTTTTCGTCTTTGTTGCCGGGCTGTTGCGGCTTTCTGGATCTTTGTACGAAATTTGGTCGCGGTTGGATTTTTTGATTACTGTTACGGGGTATCCCGAATTCTTTACACGCATTTTTGTATAGTCTTTCGAAGTTATTCGAATTTATTGGTTTTAGAGGCGGGAATTCTTTTTCATTCCCTGCCATAGTGACCTTGAAGGACTACGGGCAAGGCCCGTGTGTTTATATAACTAATGTTCTTTG
>JBAJMU010000006.1:10637197-10651700 GCA_037952995.1 Hyposoter didymator | reverse complement strand
AAAAAAAAAAAAAAAACAAATACGATGATAAAAAAAAAGTTTCGTCAGTAGGGTTTGAACCCGGGATGTCTGGACGTCAGCTCCCGACGCTGCTACCGGGACTATTCCATGACCACTGAATTACATTGTAAAAAACTGATCCATAAACTTTGAGCTGTTGATATTTCAAATCTACATCTAAGATTTCTTCAAATACCTTTCCGAAATCTTTATATGTTGAAAGGATGTTTGATTTCTTCTTATTCTTCATTGACGGTGTTGGTTTTGTAGAGTACATGTGACTGACACAACCAAATAAGAATTTGCCGAGACTTCCTCGTTCTGATCTTTCGTAAGCTGAACATAACACATTAACAATTTGCATTGAAATTTCTTTAAATTTGTTACAGCGTGAAGAGGCTACTAAGAAGTGTTTTTTAAATTTTAAATATAAAATAAGAAAATAATATCGAACACTGCGCTTAAAGACACTTTTTAAACTCGGATAACCAGAACTGTCAGAATAGAGTTACCGTAGAAATTATTATTAGAATCAATGCTCACGTTTTTTCGAAAATCTCTTCAAATTTTATGAACTCGTTGATGTTAATGAAAGCTTAATACAACGTTGAGCAATTGATTCTTCATGATCGCTCGATGAATTTTTCGTTTTTTGTTGTAATCCAGTAAGCCACTCAAAATCACTAATGTCAAGTTCAATATGAAAACATTGAATATAGGTTACATTAAAAATTAAAAACAAGTAAAACTCCACACATACCCAGTGTGATCTCAAAACCAGTACACTGAAAAGAAATGTTGTTGGAAAAGATCGATATTTTGTTTGATATGTTCGACTAAACGTTTTTTTCAAATAATCCCCAAAATTGTGTCATTGCAGCAAAAAATATTCTAGAAAGTCGCTTCGAAAGCAAATTTTTGTTGTTCCAATCGTAAATTTTGCTGGAAATTCCGTTAGAAACCAAATGTACTGCCAAAATAACAAAAATTTTGAAATTATCCAAAAAATACCGTGTTCAACTAAGTTTACCGTGTTTACAAAATGTCGACGATTTTTAAAAAAATTTCATTTGCAGTATATTGATCGAAAGGAAATATTTTTGAGGCGTGTGAGAAAAAAACTTGAATAATTATTTGTTTTTTTTATGTTTATTTGCCGAAGAAAAAAAGTATTGTATTCATTTACAAATATCAGTGGATTTTTTTTTTATTCATGCAATATATACAAAAAAACAGACATTTTTTGATTTTTTGTTTCATATTTCCCCGTCCTCTTCGTTTTTCTCCCTATTTCTATCGCTTTTCATTTCTGTCACTCTCCTCATCCAACCCTCCTCGTCCGTTTCTTTGTCCGTTTAGGTTCATCGTTTCTCGATATTTTATTCTTTTCTCGACCTCTGTAAATAGATAATAAAAATTTCATTAGAATTGGCTTGGATTGGTGTTTTTATTATTTAAATTTCTTATCATATGATTACCTTTTGTGGAATGAGTGCAGCATCCATGAGAAGATCCGGGTCGAGTCCGTGTTTTTTCGTCAGCTTTACGTCCGAACCTCGCGTCACTTTCAAGTATGGACAGACGCCATCATACTGGAGCAGTCCTCGAACGGTTACCGCACATCCTACGGAGATGTTTGTCGGCAAGCTCGCTGAGCTCATCACTCGAACGGCGAGCTTCAATTCTACGCCGTCCGATATGGCCCCGATGGAATACACGGCATCCCCGGTTTTATTTTTCGTTTCCGTGAAGACCATCTTCACCCAGCCGTCGATTTCTGTAAAAAAAACATTTCATTTTTTTATTAGAAAAAACATTGAACTTTGCTGTCAATATGGAACATTTATTATTAATGTATTCACCGATATAACGTCCTTCCATGTCCGCGACTTCCTCCCAGCTCACCACAACGGGCTTTTGAGAAATGGCGTCGATGCTGTCGGTAAAAAATCCCTTCTCCTCGATTGCCGTGTGTTCCCGTAAAATTAATTCCACCGGAGTATTTCCGATGTTGAATTGCGGTTTCTTGATGGCATTGGCGACTGCCCCTTTTAGATGAATTATCTGAAACAGATTGTATTTTTCATTAAATAATACAGCGACAATTTATCAAATTATTTAATGAAACATTTGTACAATTACTATTTTATATTTATATTAAAAACGTACTAAAAGAATATTTACTTTTTCTGAAGTAATAATGTTCTTTGCTCGTTCAACTTCCTTCTGCCAAGCCGAACATTGAATTCGCCTTCCAGCGTTGTTGTTCAGGACGAATTTCATGACGGTATATTTCCGATCTTGACGAACTGTTTTCGCGCTTTCGAGGACGTCGACTCTGAAATGGATAAACACAACTTCGATCCTCTGTTTGGACATTGTCCCAGTTCAAAAACTTTATTAAAACGTATTAAGGATGTTATTTTGTTTACGAATATTTATACGAGCGAGCGTCACAAAATGGCAAGCCAACGCGAGGCCAGCGAGCCAGGCCAAAGCTGCCAAGGCCTTCGCGATCGAACAAAAAACTTTACCACGAGAGATGTGAAATTTTTGAAAATTGGGGTCATTTTTGACCCCAGGTACTGGAATAGGTAAAGAAAAAAATCAAGGTCAACGTTCTGGGGTTTAGAAAAGGTTCGGGCAGAATAAGTATCAAAGTTCGCTACGGATCTGAGCTCCTGTAGAAATTACGAAAGAGACCCAGCATATTTTTCGAATGAAAATGATTTTTCTTTAACAGACCAAGAATTACAAATATTTGATAATTAAATGCAAATGTTTCTAATAATGTACATCACCTTGTTGTCGCAACCAAACAATAACGTTGATCGATCAATATCAATGCTATTTATCGGTTTGTGCAAGGAACCGCACAACGCTGATACGTTGACTTTTCCGTTATTTCCAACCGTGTTGAGCCAGTGCGTGTCCGTATTTTCTATAAAATAAATCCCAAAGGTTTTAAAAACCGTTTTTTTGTACGATTTTGAAGTTTGCATCGTTGGAATGCAATGAAATTTTGTTTTTCTTCAGCAGAGGTAATAATTATTAAATATTCGGCCCGGACAATAAAAAACTCAATCGAGACGAAAAATTGCCATGATTTTCAAAATTCAGTAAAATAATTAATAAAAACGATATTTTTCGTTGAATCTCAACGTTGCAAACTTCGGAGTCATTTTTTTGTCTTTCAAAAATTTAATATTTCTTTGAGAAACTTGCCTAATTTGAGTTTCGAATTTTGGCTACTGTTCCAATGCCACAATTCACCGCTTATAGAGCATGTAAATAGATTTTCCGGCCTATCGGGATGGAACAGAATTTCGCTCACGGATCGAGTATGAGCGTTCAATTGCGATATCGGATAAGTATTATGACGCAAATCCCACACCGTTAAACTTCCATCTCCACCACCCGCAACGACAATGTGACGCTGCGTCGGATGATGAGCGAGACTCGTCGCTTCCGTCTGGAAAATGAATTTTCATTTTTTCAATATTAACCCTAGAACGTTAATCTGCAGGTCAAAAATGACCCCCCGGGCGACTCAAAATCGCTTTCGATTTTCGTTCTCCTGTTTTTCATCGTTTTACCGCATTTTTGACGGATTTTTCGAGTTCAAGCGAAATTGCCCAGTCTCGGGCGATTCTGCATTAAAAAATGAAAAGAATGAGCCCAAGTTGAAGGCTTTTCGTCAAATTCACCGGAGATATGAATTTTTCAAAAAAAATTTTCCGTTTTTTTTATCGTTTTGGAGCATTTTTGACCAATTTTTTGAGTTCAAGCAAAATTGCCTGAAGCTCGCGTGATTCTGCATTAAAAAACGAAAAGAATGAGCCCAACTTGAAGCCTTTTCGGTAAATTTTACCGGAGATATGAATTTTTCAAAATCCAAAATTTGCAGAATTTCAAAATTTTGACTCCAATTTTGAGATTTTTATATCCATCGATTCTATAAAATTCACGCGTATGACATTGAACGTTTCGAGTACATACTGGGTCATTTTGACCCCAACAGTTTTCTGTCACCGATTGTTTGGCATTTAAGTTTTCGTTTTCGTCAGAAAATCAATTTAGGGCCATAAAATATGGATAACCACAAAAAACGTTCCCACAAAATAAAAAAAATGCGCATTTCTCGGAATACAACAATTTGAAAAACGCCCTGGGTCAGATTGACCCAATGTGCACTCTAAGCGTTAATTTCTGTTTATTTTTGTCTTTGGCACGAGAAATAAAATCCGGAACTGGAAAATGATTTTTTCTTCNAAAAAAAATCCGAATTCGTAGAAATCGATAAATCCTACTTTTGTTAATTGAAAGAAAAAGGAATTGCAGAAAATACCTTCAACTGATCGGAGAGCATAACAGTTGTAGCTGGTTCGTCGTTCTCGTTTCTCAAATCCCAAAGTTTCATGTGACCTCTCAAATTTCCGGTCAGTATTTCGTTGTGTCTCAAAAAATCTACGCAGTGTAACGAACAGCTGTCTGCTTGTTCTAACGAATGCGAAATTATGTTGACATTATTTTAATTATACCTCGAAGAAATGTGACGTTTCGAGAGTGGAAAAAAGGAGCAAAGTTTTCACGTGTTATGGAAATTTACATTGTTTTGCTGAAACTGAGCCATTTTAGTTTCTTTGACGATTTTTTTCTTCCATCGAGGATTTAAACTTCTTGCTTTAAACGTTTTTTTCCACTGTGCATTCGACAAATTTTTTTATCACAACGTATCACTATTACAAAATTACTTTATTCAGGATTCTTTGATAATTTTTCATCAACATTCTTGACACCAAAACTAACAATTTTCGCCTATGAACAAAAATTCTCTGACGTCAAGAATTTCTAATATTTCATTTCCAATTTTTAACTTTTCCCATCCAAACGCGTGTAAATTCGAGTTGCGTTTCGTTTAAGAGTTGCAAAAAAATGTCTTGTTTTCTTAAGGTAGAACGGGACCATATATGAAAAAAGAGGGATTTTGATAAAAATTGGTAGACACGTTCGAAATGGACTTAACTATTTGCTCGAAAAGTTTCGACAGGATCGACCATGCCGTTTATGAGAAAATTCAATTTGTTTTTTACATTAAATCTTATGGGGAAAGGGTAAAAAACGGCAAAAAACATTGAAAAACTACGGTTGTAAAAGCGAGTTTCTGATTAAACTAACACAAGTACTTAAACCGACTGTCGCAATGACTCCTGCAAAATTTGGGCCAATTTTACCGTACCGATTTTGTGCATTCTGCAAAAGAAAATGAATAAACGAAGACTTTCTCGCTTTTCTGGTGGGCAATGCTTCAAGCGCGGCAACGTCGCGTCGATCAACGCGCTCTCGTATACTTATATATATCGCTTACAGATTCGAAGCCTCCCCTCCTCCCCCCTCTCTATCTCGCTCGCGCACGCACACAAACTTTTGCTTTGGCACATAACCCCCAAATCTACGATTCGCCGTCCTTCTACTGCACTCAAATCTCCATTTATTTTCTCCCTCGCTTTCGAACTTTTGTGCCTCCGGTATCTCTTTCTCTCTTGTTTGCTTTTTCAAGATTCTTTCAACTTCAGCAAGTCTTTCGCGATTTTTTTTCTGTTTCTAGGTTAGGAATCGGCCTTTACACCGGCCTGTCATAGTCGCATCATCTGTTATGCTTCTCTCGAGCTTGAGCAGGGCAGCCAATAGTTAAAAACTTAAACCAGTACGCTGCGTTGCCTCTGTCAATGCTAAATGGTTGAACATTTGAAAAATGTAACGAGGACTGTTTTTTCACCAAAATTAGTAATATTGGGTTCAAATTAGTTAATTGACCGTTATTTTTTCATTAAAAAGTACACTATTATCATCCTACACGTAAATTGAAAACGAGAAAATAAATTCACGTGCAGTTGGCAACACGGGAGGCTTCCCATGTTAAAGCATAGGAGTACCCCTCTCACCGCCTGCCCCGCAAAAAAGGTCCCGTTCTACCTCAAAAACATTTCGGCTCATGAGCTTTCTGGCAATCTGCAAAAAAAATCCTAAATACGTTTTTTTGTGCAACTCGATTTTTGCAACTTTTTAACGCAAACGTGACTATCGATTTACACGCGTTTGGATGGGGAAAATGAAAAATTGCAAATTAAATATCTCAAATTCTAAACGTCAGAAAATTTTTCTTCACGGGAGAAAACTTTTGGTTTTGGTGCCAAGAACGTTCATACAAAATTTCGGAAAAACCCTAAATAAAATCGTTTTGTGACAGTTTATAGTCTAGAAAATTATTTTTTTGCTAGAAAAAATTGCATTAATGTTATTTTCCCCGTACCTGTAGTTCGGACCGGTTTCTTTTGATTCACCGTCAATAAGTTGATTCTTCCGTCTTCCCCGATACTGGCAATGTCCTGTATGAAAGTGGCCAATGCCGTGCAACATGCAGTCTCCAAATTCCTGAAATAATCAAGAAAACTTCATAAATATTGTATCAATGAATTGTCAATCACGGCTTTCAAAATTCTTCATTTTCTCGAAGACTCTGAAGTTCTCAACGTTGAGATTCAACGAAAAATATTGTTTCTATTAATTATTCATTGAATTTTGAAAATCATGGCAATTTTTCATCTCGATTGAGTTTGCTTTGACTCGAGAGACGATCATTTTATTGTCCGGGCCAAAATTATGAACTCCGCTAAAGGAAAAAAAAAATTTCGTTGCATTTCGACGACGCAAACTTCAAGGGAGAGAGGGCGCGGGATTTAAAGTCGCCTGGGGTCGTTTTTGACCCTAAGTCACCATTCCAGGGTTAATTCAATTTCCGAAATCGTCCCGATGGACAAGTGGCTTGGAAAAAACACTGAAAATCCAAAGGAAAGAAAAACATACCCAAATTTGTGTATCGCGTTCCATGACGCGTGTTCCTTGAATTCGAAATAAGGATTTTCCGGTATTTGCAAGAGTTTGACGGACCTGACGGAGGAGGACGCGACAAAAAGGTCGTTGCTCACAAACTGTAGATTTTCGCAGTCACGAATTTTCGTAAAAATTAAATATTTATTTTTGAGATTTTGTTATTTGAAACGAATTATTAACGTACCTGAATTTCTGTGACGTCACCGACGAAGGGATGCGATGTTATGACAACGGGATAAATTTCGTCCTCGTCGTTTTTTTCAAACGTCCAGTGCGTGATTTTGTTGACCTTGAGAAAATGGTAAAAACAAAAAAAAAGAAAAAACAGAAGTTAAATTTTAGTACAGAGACGATCCGAAATTTTTTTCTTACTCGTGAAATGATTTTAAAAATAAATTTTGAGGTTAAGTACTGGATTGTCCCAACTGCCGATAAGGAACGTCTCCGCCTCGGTGAAATCTTCTCCTTTCCATCTGATTTTCGATATTTTTTCCGACGTAAATGTTCCTTGAAAGTTTTCACCCATTTTTGTTAAAAATCCCACTTT
The DNA here is from genome assembly GCA_037952995.1 of Hyposoter didymator. Classification (NCBI taxonomy): domain Eukaryota; kingdom Metazoa; phylum Arthropoda; class Insecta; order Hymenoptera; family Ichneumonidae; genus Hyposoter; species Hyposoter didymator. The sequence goes on along the minus strand of JBAJMU010000006.1, from coordinate 10,644,259 downwards.
TTGTGGATAAATAATCGAATTATTGGGACCGGGTGGAGTTTGGGCCGCACGGATTTTATGACAAGCCGCGATTCGCGCGCGCGGCCAAGCGTCACTGACCGAAACTTGTGTGTAGACAGGAAACTACAGAAGTTTTTTGGGCGACACCAGATTTTTTGAATTTTTCTTCTATAGAATTTTTTCAAATTTTCACCACACAAAGAGAACAGTGGTATCTAATAGCTCGTGCTATTTTAAGGGGTTTTACCATGTACAAGTCGAGATATCCCCTTCTATCCTTATCTAAAAAGTTGGTGAGTAAACGCACGAAGTTGGCGACCAACTGGCGGCATTGATATCGTTTGATTCGTGCATTGGTCGCTTAGTTATACACGCGGGGTTTTTTCGAAATTAGGAGTCCCGCTGTCAATTTGACAGATGTGTACTGCCAGCCTATAAATCAGAAAAAGCTTCCTCCTTTTCGTTTTAATTTTCTTATTTAATAATAACAAACACAAATATTCAGTGGTTTTTTTTTATTTATCAAATCCATTTCATTTTACTTTTCTTATTTGATAAAAACGCAAATATTCAGTGGTTTTTTTTTCATACATGAAATCCTTTTCGTTTTATTTACTTTTATTATTTAATAAAAAAACACTTTTTTTTGTTCATGAAATAGAAAATTGTTTGTACAACAAAACAGAAAACTTTTTATTATTTGTTTCATTTTTCCCCGTCCTCTTCGTTTTCTTGCCATTTCCTTCGCTTTCCATTTCTGTCACGCTCCTTATCCAACCCTCCTCGTCGTTTCTTTGTCCGTTTCGGTACATCATTCTGTCATTCATTCTTTTTTTGACCTCTGTAAATAGGTAATAAAAATTCATTGAAATTTGCTTGGATTGGTGTTTTTATATTATTTTAATTGAAATTTATTATGATATGATACCTTTTGTGGAATGAGTGCAGCATCCATGAGAAGATCCGGGTCGACACCACGTTTTTTTGTCAGCTTTACGTCCGAACCTTGCGATACCTTCAGGTATGGACAGACGCCATCATACTGGAGCAGTCCTCGAACGGTTACCGCACATCCTACGGAGATGTTTGTCGGCAAGCTCGCTGAGCTCATCACTCGAACGGCGAGCTTCAATTCTACGCCGTCCGATATGGCCCCGATGGAGTACACGGCATCCCCGGTTTTATTTTTCGTTTCCGTGAAGACCATCTTCACCCAGCCGTCGATTTCTGTAAAAAAACAATTCATTTTTTTATCAGAAAAAAAATATTGAACTTTGCTGTCAATATGGAATATTTATTATTAATATATTCACCGATATAACGTCCTTCCATGTCCGCGACTTCCTCCCAGCTCACCACAACGGGCTTTTGAGAAGTGGCGTCGATGCTGTCGGTAAAAAATCCCTTCTCCTCGATTACCGTGTGTTCTCGTAAAATTAATTCCACCGGAGTATTTCCGATGTTGAATTGTGGTTTCTTGATGGCATTGGCGACTGCCCCTTTCAGATGAATTATCTGAAACAGATTGTATTTTTCATTAAATAATAAAGCGACAATTTATCAAATTATTATTTAATGAAACATTTGTACAATTACTATTTTATATTTATATTAAAAACGTACTAAAAGAATATTTACTTTTTCTGAAGTAATAATGTTCTTTGCTCGTTCAACTTCCTTCTGCCAAGCCGAACATTGAATTCGGCTTCCAGCGTTGTTGTTCAGGACGAATTTCATGACGGTATATTTCCGATCTTGACCGACTGTTTTCGCGCTTTCGAGGACGTCGACCCAGCCACATACTTCTCTGAAATGGGTAAACAAACAACTATTGATAGGGAAATTTAAAAATCTAATTTTCACGTGAGTTACATTGAAAAAAATTGAACAAAAATGATGACTCAAAAGGGAATAAAAAAGAGAGAAACTTACATCGTGTTGTCAGGCGGTGTGAACGCGTCGATTGTCGCGCTTTTCGTGAATTTGTATTTCTGATGGGAAACTCTATTTTTATCACCACTCACTTCTGAACTTTTTCGTTCACTTCCGGTTTTCGTATTATTTATCGGTGCCATGATTTGATCGCACAAATTTAAAGAAGACTTCCCGTCGTCTGGACTGTCGTCGTTAATATGACGATGTCCTCATGTTTTCAATATGACAAATGCAATTAGTAGCTCTCTTCAATATGAATAAATTCATCAATTGTTTTCTCAGAGCTACTGTGTAGCTTCCGTGTTCTCACGTGTCTCTTTGCCTAGTTTCCTTCGCCGTTCTTTTTTGTCGAGAATTCAGTCCCGGCTCTTTTTCAGAGGCTTTCCTCTCGCCTTTTTTGCTTGCTCCCTGCAAGAGAAAATGAACAAAAAAAAACTGTATTGGTTTTCTGAGACACGCGAAAACGAGAATTTCTTTATAACGAGAATACTCACCGTCTTGCTGTGTAACTAACAGTCGAGCCGTCGTTTTCGGTGCCAAGAGCTTTGGGCAGTGGCATCGCTCCGCCAGTCATCAAGACCAAAAAGAACTTTTTAGCCTTCGTACTGTTGGGGAAATCCACTACAACACCACCAAAAAATCCAGCCTTGGTTGCTTGCGACGTTACCAATTCTATCTGGTCAACTATTTTCTGGATAGTATTGGAAAACTGCTCTGGCACTTCGCGATAGAGAAGCAAGAAGCGTTGAGAAAAACTTGTATAATCTTTTCACTGGATTGTGACTACTTTTGTCCGCGTTGCAGAGCCACTGGAGAGCTGAAATGCTCACTGCTCCGTCGAACGTTCCAGCCCAGAACGGCATCCCCTGACTCATGTCGCTGAGAATCAAATCACCTTCCACTTCGCGTTCCAACGCTATGTCTACAAAAAAGATTTTAGCACATTGTAAAAAAGTCACTTGTCTGATTATTTTACTCCATATTATTGAGACTTCGAAATAATTGCCCAGATTCGAATTGCCAGCAAAATTGATGAATTAAACGTATAAAACGAACAATTGAAATGTTTGATTGCTGTTCCGTGGCAAGCACCGACGCCAGCGCTGCACGAAGCTTTGGTGTGACCAGGGCCTCGAAGAATTTAGGAATGGAATTTAGCTTAGAAATAGGCCTGTAGTAGGCAACAGCTGACTTTTCCCCTGCCTTATGGATCGGCACCACCGAGCCAATTTTCCAAACATCAGGAAAGACTCCGTCGCTCAACGAGGTTGTAAACAACAAGTGAATCGGTACGGATAGCGAGAACCTGCACTCACGGAGGAGGACGGCGGGTATCCCGTCCGGCCCCNTGATTGACAAAAAAACAGAAGGAACTGAAGAAATTTTCAAAATGTTACCGAGCATCGCGGATGAAATGTCTGCTCCGATCCAAAAATGCCCTTGATCTTCCAGAACGCTTCCGCTCAGCCCGGAACCGCATCCGATGTCCAGTAAGAAGCAAGGTTCGTCTTCAGGGAGGAGGAGTAATTCGATGGCACGTTCACACATTTGAACTTGGATATCCATCATTCTCGAGCTTGAAATGAAACATTGCCGATGAATTTCATGTCTCGTAAAAATGACGAAAAATATTTTTGAAATTACGATGAATTTGTGAGATAATCGTGTTAAAATTCAGCATTCGGGATAATTCAACAATTTGACTAACTTCTGAGTATATTTTCTGGCTTCGTCTTCGTTGTAAAACTGCAAAATAAATAGTAAAGTTGTGAATCAGAGGTTAGGAATATGCACGAAAAAATTGTAAAATCTCGTAATATTTTAAAAAATCGTACCCCTTCTGGTGGTGCGAGATGTTCGGGTCTTCTTGCCATGTTTGTAGTCTTAATATAAAGAATAAAACGAAAGTCAACAAAATTTGAGAGTTGTTCGGTGTTCCATGTCTTTTCTTTGGGAGGTTAGCTTGTCAACAGACAAGCTGAAGTGCTGCCAGGTGCTGCTGATCGCTTTGTTGGCGCGTGTCGTCTGCGTTTTCAAATATGCGGGGTTTAATGCTTATTCGCAGGAAATAAATATAGGACAAGTCCAGAGTTTGATGTGAAAAACATTTCTCGTAAAAAGTTTTTTATTTTATTAATAGGACATATAACCGCACGCGTATACACGCAACTGTCAAAGCAACAGCCTGAACTGCCTTCAAACTGATGGGATGACTCGAAACAAACGCGCGCATAACCGAACCGACCAATCACAGAACGAATAAAACGATAACAATGCCCCCCGTTGGTCGCCAACTTCGTGCGTCACTCACCAACTTTTTAGAAGGGGATAATTTCAATCATTTCCGCCCTTTAAATAGTTGAGAAAACAAACATCAGACCACAAAAACTTGTGTCCGATTAAAAATATAAGCCCGGGAAGGTGCAACATTGACACATAAATGTCATGCACGATATTCAATGCTTATTTTCTTAACCATGCACGCCTAGTTTTTGTAGTTTGCGCCTAATGTTTCTTGGCAATTAAAAGGCAAAAATAATTTCAATTCTCTCCGTTGAATGATAACGGAGGTGAAATTTTTTATACTTAGGATACTTTTTTAAATTTTTCCGTAGTGTTTTCCTGAAATTTCATTCCTTTATGGAAAGTTTTCGAACAATTGAAGAAAAAAAAAAGAATATTGTAAGAAATAATGCGAGGTGCGAAAGCGACAGAGCGAAAGAGGGGGCTGGGCGCAAAAACGGTAAAGGGATAGAGACAGCGCGAGGGGTGAACGCGCGAGAGGAAGAGAGACAGCGCTGCAGGCACGGGAGCATTAGTGGGAGAGAGACCGACGGAATGTTTGTTTTTCTCGCTCTCGCGCGTGAAGGATGGGGGTGAGCCGCGTTCGGCAACGCCGGCAAGGCTCGCGCGAAGCTTTTCTTTTCTTTCCATGCCTGGCATATCGAGACGCTGCCGCGTCTATTGAAAATGCTGGGAAATATGAATCACGACTATTAAATTTTTAGAAACATTTCATTCGTATTTAAGGAATACGAAAAAATACAACGAACGGTTTAAAACAATATGTAATAAACCTTCATTCTGTCAAGCGTGACTGGATTATAGATCCATGTAGAAAGATGTTTATCTCCAAATCTATGATAATTATGGCAATGATAAAAGAGTAAAAAAAAGGACTTCAAGTATAACAAATTTTACCCTAGTAATAATTTAACAAAAATAATTTTAATTATTTCCGCCCTTTAAATGGTTGAGAAAATGACATCAGAGCACAAAAACTTGTGCGCGATTAAAAAATTAACCCCGGGAAGGTGCAATATTGACACTTTAACGTCATGCACGGAATTTAATGCTCATTTTCTTACCCATGCACACCTAGTTTTTGTAGTCTGCGCCTAATTTTGCTTGGCAATTAAAGAGCAAAAATGATTTCAATTCCCTCCGTTGAATGATAACGGAGGTGAAATTTTTGATACATGGCATACTTTTTCAAAAATTTCCGTAGTGTTTTCCCGAGATTTCATTCTTTTTTGAAAAGTTTTCGAACAATCGAAGAAAAAAAAGAAGAATATTGTAAGAAATATTGCGAGGTGCGAAAGCGACAGAGCGAGAGTTACCGCGCTAGGCCCGAAAGCGGTAGAACGAAAGAGACAGCGCTAGGCGCAAAAACGGTAGAAGGAAAGAGACAGCGTGAGGGGTAAACGCGCGAGAGGAAGAGAGACAGCGCTGCAGGCACGGGAGCATTCGAGGGAGAGAGACCGACGGAATGTTTGTTTCTCTCGCTCTGTCGCGTGAAGGATGGGGGTGAGCCGCGTTCGGCAACGCCGCCAAGGCTCGTGCAAAGCTTTTCTTTTCTTTCCATGCCTGGCATCGAGACGCTGCCGCGTCTATTGAAAATCCTGGAAATATTCATCTTCACTATTAAATTTACAGAGACATTTTATTCGTATTTAAGGAATACGAAAAAATACAACGAACGGTTTAAAACAATATGTAATAAAGCTCCATTCTGTCAAGCGTTTCTGATGAACGTGTACTATTTTCCTCTCCAAAAATTGAGATAACGTCGGTAGTGCAGTGGTTTCGGTTCCGTTCTCGCATGCGTGGTGTCGCAAGATCGATTCCTCCATCGAGCTTTTTTTTTCGTTCAATTAAGCAAGAAATAATTAATATGGACCAGATGCAGTGTCTAAGTTACTTTTTCCAATTATCGAAGTAGTTGATTGTTATTTTCTAGCGATTAATTTTTCTTGCTCTCATATTGCACGACTGGATTATAGATCCAAGTAGATGTTTATCTCCAAAGGGAGGACATTTTCCATCCATGATAAGTAGTGTAATGATGAAAGAGTAAAAAAAAAGGACGTCGAGTAATAAAAATTTTACCCTGGTTGTAATTTAACCAAAATAATTTCAATCATTTCCGCTCTTTAAATGGTTGAAAAAATAAACATCAGACCACAAAAACTTGTGCCCGATTAAAAAAAAGCCTGTCAGGTCCAACATTGACATAAAGTCATGCGAGACCTTTAATTGGTTATTTTCTTAGCAATGTTTTTTGTTTAATAATAACGACGGCGAAATTTTCAATACTTGGACTTCTTTTTGTTACTTTTTCAGAGGATTTTTCCGAGATTTTTAGCCAGGGAAGAAGCAATGCAAGGTGAGAAAACGGTAGAGGGAAAGAGACAACACGAGGGGCCATGGCGAGAGAGAGAGAGAGAGAGAGACATAGAGCTATAGCCACAGTGCAGGAAAGGGAGAGAGACGCACGATATGTATGTCCCTCTCGCTCATTGGCACGCGTTTGGCACGGCTCACGCTGCGCTTTTTTTAAATACTTGATGTCGGTCCGCTACAGCGTGTTGTGCCCAGAGCGCAACCAAATTCCAAGAAATTACAAAACGATCGTCAGCAAACAGGCTATCGACCTCGCAATCGCGAATCATCACATTCCTCACTAAAGGGGAACAAACCTCGCTCGAGTATCGAACGAAATCACACAAAATGCTGACGATCACATTTTCGCAATCGATCGCCCTACTTTGACAATACCAAATTACCGGAACGATCGATTGACCAATAACTTCCACCACCATTATTTTTAACCCCAATAATTTCCAC
>JBAJMU010000006.1:10607489-10631811 GCA_037952995.1 Hyposoter didymator | reverse complement strand
TAACTGGCTGGGTCTGTGGGATCTTTGTCTTTTTTTTTTGATTGGATATATTTTTGATTTTTTCCATGCGGTGGGGAAGTACTGGAGCTTTAAGGCGTTATTAAATATTATTGTGTAGGCTTTTTATGATGGAGCAGTTCACCTCGAATTTTCGAAATGAAAATTCTCCGTCGTCGTTTGACTAATCAGAAAAAGCCTCTGTCAGCGGACGCGGGACGATGGCAAAAATCCGCTGACATGGCTTTTTTTTATTGGTGAAACCGTATCAAAAATATTCAATTTCGAAAATTCCAGCTATCTGCAGCTATCTCTCTCGCACTCATATGGGCGAGAAAGCGACTGCTCCATCACCTTAAGGACTATCGAGGGTATGTTATCCGGCCCGCTTGAGGTTTTATTGGGGAGATTATTTATTATTTTTTGTACTGCAGTGATCGTTGTGAAGTAGTGGCCTGGGAGTGCGGGTTCTGTTGGAGCGTGTGCTTTGTTATTATTGTCGAACGTAGTCAGTGTCGTGTCTTGTTGTCTGTCTGTGAACATGCTCTAGTATATGAAATGGCCGGACGAGTAGCCACAGCCAATGAAAATAGTAAAATTACTGTTTGTTGTTAACATTTGGAACAAAATCAAAAAGTAAATCTCTCCGGCGGGGAATCGAACCCCGGTCTCCCGCGTGACAGGCGGGGATACTGACTTTTTTTTTTTTTTTAAAAAGTTTTTATTCATTTGTTTTGTTGTCGAGTGATATAAATTTGATGTACGTACAAAGGTAACTTATAATTAAAAACGTAAAATAGTCTGGTGTGTTTCAAACTTCTGGCCGTTTGGAATGGCATCTCTAAGTTTTATGACTATGGAGTGTGTTACATGGTGGAAAATGAAATTAAGATTTTGGATTGGACTATGGTCCGGTACAGAATTTTTGTTGTGCGTGGGAAAAAGGTGTGTGCTTGACTTAAAATTAAAAAAACCACGATATGTTAATAAGTAATATTAGGTTATAATTAATATGTCTAGGTATTATAGTCTAGGTATGTTAAGCTATGCATTATAACTAATAAATCTGAAAAATAAACTGAATGTAGGTGTTAACTATGCGTAGATATGTACATGAGGTGTGAGGGTTTTGCTATCGATTCGAGAGTGATGTGTATCTGATTGAGGCCGATTTTTAGTATTTGATTAATTACGTCTGTATTGTTTCCTGCGTTTTCTTTTTCTGTGTGGTCTTGTGTTTTCGTGTGTGATTCTGTTTTGTAGTTCGTTGAAGTGTACAGCTGTCGGGTCCATCCAAAAGTATTTGTCGCTGTCGAGTCTGTGGTCGTCTAGTTTGTCTATCGTTGGAATTGAAGTGTCGTATAAAAAATTTTGAGGGTTGGCTCTCATGTGCTCTAGGTTGGGGGGCAACCTTTTGTTTGCTGCGTGTCGTCTCCAGTGCATGAGGATTGGGGTGTTGTGATGGTCCTGTATTATTCCTGCTCTGTCGTGTAGGATGAACGATTGGGGTTGTATGTATCCGGTTTTAGCTGTGATGTGAGTGAGAATTGGGTCGGGAAGTGCAAAAGCTTTGATGAGTTCGTTTGTGGAGTCCTTCGTGCGTGCGTAGTAGTCACGTGTCAGTCTGATTATGAAATTGTCTATGCGTGGGATATTAGCTGTGTTGTAAACAATTGAATTCTTAATTCTGTGTTGGAATTCGGATTCAGCAGAGCGGTGTAGGAATAGTGCATTTCGGAGGCAGATTCTTTCGAATCGCCGGATGTTTTCGGCTTGTGTAGCTCCGAGATTCCACAGGACTGGGGCTGCATAGGTCAAGATTGGTCTGATTAATATTTGGTAAACTATTGTTTTTGATATTGGTGTGAGGTGTTTGTTATGCATTAGTCTTGTTAGCGAGAGTGAACGTCTAGTTGCTTTTTCTAGTTGTATTTTCCAGTGGATGTGGCCGCGCATTAAATTGTCTATGTGGACTCCTAAATATTTTACAATATTTTTTGTGGGGATTGTGACTGGTGCTCTGGTATCCGGGTTGTGTGTTGTAATGTGGAAGTTATTTTTAGCTATTCTATCAGAGGCTTTGAGGTATTTGTTAATTCTGCGGAATAATATTGACTCACATTTGGAGGGGCTCATTCTTAAGTTCCAAGTGGCGTAGTAATTATTAACTTTATTGACAAGGGTTTGGAGGGTTTCTTGTATGTTTGTAATGTCTTTACCGGCTACGTATATAATGAGATCATCGGCATAAGCTATTGAATGTGTGTTGTTGTTGTTGTTTAGATTAAATGAGTTTAAAATGTCGCTTGTGTATATGTTAAATAGGAGTGGGGATGTGACTGTGCCTTGCTGTAGTCCTTCTTTAATTGAGAATGTGTTTGTGGATGTGTGTATTCCGTCCCAAATAAGGAATTCTCTGTTTTGTGTCATATCCCAGATTAAGTTGCATAGGTGAGGAGGAAATTCTTTTTTCAGTAGCTTGTAGAGTAGGCCCGAGAGCCAGACAGAATCGAAAGCTTTTTCTAAGTCGATTAGTGTTGCTCCAACTGAGTGTCCGGTGGCTAGATAAAGGGTTGTATCGGAAAAAAGCTTGTTAATCGCGTGTGTGGTGGAATGGAGAAATTTAAAGCCGAATTGGTTTTCGGGTATTATTTTGTTTGTGTTGCAATGTCGTAGGATGGATGTTTGTATAATGATTTCGTATACTTTGCTTATTGCCGGAGTTAGGCTTATGGGTCTATAACTGGCTGGGTCTGTGGGATCTTTGTCTTTTTTTTTGATTGGATATATTTTTGATTTTTTCCATGGGGTGGGGAAGTACTGGAGATTTAAGGCGTTATTAAATATTATTGTGTAGGCTTTGTAGATTTTCGGTGGGATGTGTTTGAGAACTATCGGGGGTATGTTATCCGGCCCGCTTGAGGTTTTATTGGGGAGATTATTTATTATTTTTTGCACTGCGGTGATCGTTGTGAAGTAGTGGCCTGGGAATGCGGGGTGTGTTGGAGCGTGTGCTTTGTTATTATTGTCGAACGTAATCAGTGTCGTTTCTTGTTGTCTGTTTGTGGTGAATTCGGTTTTAAAGTTGTTTGTTTTTGTGTCTATTATTTCTCGAAGTCTAGTACCGTTGTTCAGGTATCGGGGCGAGTTGATAGATTCGTAGTGGGCACCGAGCACGTTAAGAATGTCTTTTGGTTCGGTGATGATGTATTTGTTGTTGTCAATTGGTGTGTTTGCAATATTTATGTTCGATCTGTGAATGATGGGGCTTGCTGTGTCGATTTGAAGTTTGTCTAGTTTTGTACGTGTTTTTGGTCTGAAAATGTTGTTAATTTTTGGAAAGAACTTGTCTGGTTGTCTGTGATCTATAGATTTGTATACTTTTACCCAGTATTTTTCTATGTTGATTTTAAATTGTTCTTTTAGTAGATAACGGGTATTGTTAAGTAGGGATTTTAGTGTGCGTGAGAGTGGAGTAGTGTCGTGAGGGTCGAACGATCGTCTTTTGTGAATTGCAGTGATTAATTTGGATTTGTGTTTTTGTAATTTGGCTATTATTAGGGTTGTGTATATTTTTGTGTTATTGGTTTCAGTGTGTTGCGGTACGTGTGTTTCGATTGCTTTATTAATGTGTTCCGAGATATTGGAAATGTGTGAGTCGATTTCAGCTATGGTGAGATTTAAATTGTCTGGCGGGGGTGTGATGTATGTGGCCTCGAGTTCGTTTTCAAATCGTTCCCAGTCAGTGGCCTTGAAACGGTATATTTTTGGTTTTTCTTCATTGTTTTGGGAATTTATTGGGTGAGGTAAAGATACTGTAAATAGTAATGCGTTGTGGTCGCTATCGTATGGTAAGGTCGGGATTCGCTGGTTTGTGAGGTTCGATAATTCTATTGAGTTGTCTGTTATGCAAAGATCTATGTGAGATTGCGATGGCACGAACGTATATGACGCTGGTGGGTGGATTTTTACTCTTAGGACGAGAGTATTGTCGATTTCCCAGTTGCGCAGATATCTTCCTCTAGGGCTGATTATTCGGTCACCATAGTCAGTGTGTCGAGCGTTAAAATCTCCGGCTATAATGTATTTGTTGTTTCCTTTGTGCAATTTGAGATATCTGAAAATGCTGTTTAATTCATTTAAGAAGGTTTGTTTTATGTTCGTTTTGTTCGTGGCATATAGGCTTATGATATATAAGTTGGAGTTATTATTGTGATTGTTGTTATCTATCGTGAGCTTTATTATTGTGTATTCGATTATGGTGTTGTTTTTTGAGCTGGGGTATTTGATGGGCGTAAAATTTATGTTTTTTTTGCAAAAAATAGCTGTGCCTCTGCCGGTGGCAGGGGGTGTTATGTCTGTTCTTATTACGTTGTATTCGGGGAAAGTAATTTTATGTGTCGGGTTGAGAAATGTTTCTGAGACAAGGGCGATATCGATATTATTGTTTGTGAGATAATTGTGTAGATTGTATCTGCGATGATGAGATCGTATTGATCGAACATTGATTGCTGTTATTATCAATTTTTCTAGAGAGTTTGTGTGTGAGTTTTGGGGTGTGTTCATTTTGTGAAACCGGATGGAGTGTAGCGCGAATATTCGGCATTAGGCTGTTTGTAGCTCGAGGCCTAGGTGTTCGAATATAATGTTTATTCTTTGTGTGTTGAATTGTATTTGGTTACTTAGCTGAGATATATTTTGGTTGAGTGACGTGATATGTCCTTTTAATTCTGTGACCCAGTTCGGTGTGGTGTCGTAGCTAGTCGTGGGTTCTTGCCGTGAGTTCGGTGTGGCGAAGGAGTGTTCCGGTGCCGATGGACGTGCGTGTGTGTGTGTCGTGGCTTGCGCATATGAGACGCCGGGAGAGACTTTCTTGAGTGTCTTTTCGATTCTTTCAGTCAAATGTACTGTTGGGGTTTTTCTCTCGGCTTTGGTCCTTTGATTTATGAATTTGATGTACGGGCATCCTTGGTAGCTGGCTGGGTGTCCGGTATTGTTGCAATTCGCGCATCTGAGAAGATGTTTCTCAGATTTCTCCGTGATGCTGCACTTCCCAGGTTCGTGCGATTCACCGCACTTAACGCATCTGAATGATAAGTTGCAGTTCGCGCTTGAGTGACCGAGTCTCTGACATTTTCTGCACTGATAAATGGTTCTCTTTTTCAGGAATTCCCATCTTATTTTTTGGTATAGGATGTGGTTTGTGTGTCGAAGGTGTGTTGTTTCGCTGTCGTGGGTTAGGTTGACGATATATATGATTCGGTGTTGGTTGCTGGCGTTTGTTTTCATTTTGGATATTTTTATTATTGTCGTGTTCGGTAGGTCGAGTGAGGTTAGTTCTTGCAAAATTTCTTCCTCGTTGAACTCTCCTGAGAGGCCTTTGAGTACCAGAGTTTTTGGTCTCATCGATTTTGGTGTGTACGTGAAAAATTCGTGACCATTAGTGCGGAGGATGTCTTTGATTTGTGTGTGGGCGTTGATGTCTGCGGGTTGGATTGTTGCTTCGTTATTTGAGGTTTGACGAATGTGGAACATTCGTTTTTCGATTTTGTTTTCGATCAGCATGGTGATTATTGCTTTAACGCTGTTCACTTTGTTAAGGTGTATTGGTGGGGCCTTGGCATTGCGGTCCGTTGGTAGATTTTTGTTTGAGTTGTCATTTTTTTGAGTGTTGTTTTCTATATCCATTTCATCGTTATCCTCTGAGATGGTGTCGAAATTATTTGAGACGGGTGTTTCGATCGTGCTTGGCGGGCTTACTTTCGCTGTTTTTTTTGGAATTTGCCAGCTGCTGCTTGCCTGGTCTTGTTCGATGGTTTCTGGATTGCCGTGAGAGCCACGAGCGTTTTTGAGGTTAGGGGCGACCGCGTGGATGCTTGCGGTTGTTTTATTTCCGTGGTCTCGTATGAAATCGCGGTATTCTTTATTCAGCACTTGTATGGAGCTTATTTTTTTTTGGTTTATTACCTTTTTTTGCATCTTATTGATGTTCGTAGCCTGTTGGTCGTTGACTTCGATTTTTCGTTTGCTTTTCGACATGGTGAGGTTATGTCCGATCGGGTCCCCTCTAGGGGGGCCTTCTTTTGCACTTTCGTTTATAATATTTATTCGCCTTATTGCTGTGGATGGACTGATTATATCTATTATTATTTTGTGTTTATTTTTATTTTTATTTTTATTATTTCGAGATCGATAAAACTTGGAAATCTAGCGGATTCGTGTTATTGCGCATGCGTCGACGGGAGCGATCGCGGGGATACTGACCACTATACTACCGAAGACCGATATATGGTAGAAGACACTGTGAAAATTTTCAGTTGGAGTCGGAGCACACCATTACACATTTATACACACATACAGACAAGATTTTTACTCTATAGTGTAGTGTGTGATTGCTCCTGCAAACGACACTTTTACGACAGAGTATATCGCTTTCTTACAATAGTAGGGAACCTCGAGACCCCGAGTGGTCCGTTTCGGAACCAAAGGTTCGCGTGTTTCGGACGTAAAACCTCATAACGGAGTAACCAAAAAAGTATATAAAACAAATGTTGAAATTTCTATGAATTAAGTGTAAATAGTATTGAAAATGTTGGTGAGACTACCTCAAACGCCGCTGGCTACGGTATTCAAAAACCGGTTCGTAACATGATTGATATTCCCTTTATTACCAAATTCAAGAGTTTCCGTTTCTAACCTAACTCTTATATGTTTGTGCTGTTTTTCTTGAATTCCAGTTCTGCTCCTATCAAGTATTCCAATATATGGCAGAAATGTAGGTTCTCATCAGAAATCAAATCTGACCTCCCTCCGAAACAAGATGTCACTCCCTTTCCTCCGCTTTCTCACCCGGTAGACAATTTACCCACTCCTATTTATTCCTCCGCCAAGGAAGAAAATCAAGTCACACAGATCACTGTTTTGCCCAATGGCTTGAAAGTTGCCTCTGAAAATCGTTTTGGACAATTCTGCACAGTCGGTGGTATGTAACAAGAAATTAGTAAGGATTCTCATCTTTTAGAATTTTTGACCTTAAAGATTATTTATTTTCCAGTCTTGATCGATTCTGGCCCAAGATTCGAAGTCGCTTATCCCAGTGGAATTTCTCACTTCCTTGAAAAGTTGGCATTCAACGTGAGTATTTATTGATAAGAAACTCGTCATTGCCACACTCATTGCAAATTTACATATCGCTTTGTATCCCTTCAAATATTTCATTACGTATTATTATATGAAAAGAAAACAATTGCTTGCTTTTTTAATCTTTTAATGTTCTGCATTGCCAGAAATAGTCTATCGTTTTTATCAAGAACTGTATATGCAGGTTGAATAATTCAACCCTAAAACATAAAGAAAACTAATTTGCCTCCAACGGTAGTACATAACATTTTTCTAGTCCACGAAAAATCGTTCCAGCAAAGATAAAATAATGCTAATCCTAATTTCTGTATTTGTGGAAATAATAACGTTGTTACGAAGAATCAAATATGTAGGTTTAAAAATATAACCTTGAAACTTGAATAAACCAATTTCCGTCTAACTGTAGTACACAATACTTTCCTAGTTCTCGTAAAATCATTAAAGTAAAGATGAAATAATGCTGACCCTAGTTTCTGTATTTGTGGAAATAATAACGTTTTTATGAAGAATTAAATATGCAGGTTTAAAAATTTAACCCTGAAACTTGAATAAACCAATTTCTGTCTAACTGTAGTACGTAATATTATTCTAGTCCACGAAAAACTATTCGAGTAAGGATGAAATAATGCTGACCCTAGAAAAACACGGAGGAATATGCGATTGTCAAGCATCGCGAGATACTTTCGTATACGCGGCTTCGGCAGAGCGAAACGGTTTAGAGACAGTCACACAGGTTTTGGGTGAAATTGTTCTGAGGCCACAAATTACAGACGAGGAGGTAACATAATCGTATACAAGGGAATAAAAATAATGAGTGAAAAAATAATACAGAGGATTTTTTCGTAACTTCTTGAATTGTCTTTTCAGTTGAATGCAGCAAGGCAAACCGTGGAATTCGAATTAGACTCCTTGCTAACGCGACCGGAGCAAGAGCCTCTGCTGATCGACATGATTCATGCTGTAAGATTTCCCAATCGAGAGTTTCCCTCAGTCCAATATTGGATTCGACGGAAAACAAGAAAAAAAAGCTGAATTTTAAAATTTGTTAATTCATTGCAATATTCGTCATCAATAATTAGAAATAATTTGTTTATAGGCTGCATACAGAGAAAATACTCTAGGACTACCAAAAATATGCCCAGCTGGAAATATTCAATCGATCGATCGTAAAATATTGTTCACATACTTGAAAAATCATTACACACCAAAGAGAATGGTTGTGGCTGGTGTTGGTATCGATCACAAGGATTTAGTCAGTGCGGTTGAAAAGTAATTATCTTTTAAGATTGAAATCTCTCTTCAGGAGCGACAATCACATTCCATTGTCACTCATTTCATCGACAGGTTAAATTTTTCGACATTTTTGCAGATACTTCGTGAATGAAAAGCCAATTTGGGAAGAAGAAAGCAGTCTTGTCCTTGACAACGCGTCAATCCATCGTGTTGACGAATCGATTGCCCAGTATACAGGCGGCTACGTTATGGTAATTTTCTAAAAACAATTTTTCCCTAATCATCATTTTAATTTGATAAATTTTATGATTTACATAACAATTAATTGTTATTGAGAATAATTTAGATGAATTTTCGAATTTCGTTGAATTGCGAAACGTGAGAAGCTCATTTTTGTTTCTATTTTTATTTATCCACAGGACGAGTGTAACGTCCCAGTTTACGCTGGTCCGAGCGGTCTTCCCGAGCTGTCGCACGTGGTGGTTGGTTTGGAAGGTTGTTCGCATCAAGATCCAGATTTCATCGCCATGTGCGTTCTGAACATGATGATGGGCGGAGGAGGAAGTTTCAGTGCCGGAGGTCCTGGAAAAGGAATGTATACGCGACTTTATACGAACGTACTGAACAGGTATCACTGGATGTACAGTGCAACTGCGTACAATCACGCCTACGCAGACACTGGACTTTTTTGTATCCATGCGTCCTCCACCCGGACTCACGTTAAAGAAATGGTAGAAGTTGTCGTCCACGAATTAGTCACAATGGCTGGAAGTATTTCTGAAAATGAATTATCGGTGAGCCTGATTATTTTTTCTATCATTTGCGGTTCATCGCTTTACTTCTAATCAAGAAACGCGGTAACGGGTCCACGCCGAGTGTTGGGATGCGAGAACAGCGCAAGCCCTGCCACTCTTGTATACGCGAATATACCGGAATCGTTCTCACCGTTACTCTGCTCGATCGAGATTTTTATTTTTAATTTACTGAGATTAATTTCATCGACCAATTCGCATTCATTCAACGTAAAAATTTAAAACTGTTCAACTTTATCGAACTGCGTACAAATGTTCGGTTATTTTGCAGAGAGCCAAGAAACAGCTGCAATCGATGCTGCTCATGAATCTCGAGCAACGACCAGTAGTTTTTGAGGACATTGGGCGCCAGGTTTTGGCTACCGGTTCGCGGAAAAGGCCCGAGTACTTTATGCAAGAAATTGGTACTTGAAACTTTACTCCGTTTTATTTGAAAAACGACTCGAGCTTCGGAGACTAAAGCTTCCAACATTTTTGCAGACAAAATAACAAAATACGACGTGACCAGAGTAGCTCGACGTTTGTTGAAGTCTCCGCCAAGTGTGGCCGCTCGTGGGGACTGTCCAAATATTCCGTCGTTGGCGGACATCCAAGCAGGATTGTTGGACAGTCAAGGACGTATGCCTGCCGCCAGGAATCTGCTCTCGCTTTTTCGTTAATGACATTAAACCATGGCTCGGGGGATCACCCACCGCAAATTCTATCAAAATATTCTTAGATCGAATGGTAATCCGGTCAGTCAAGAAACAAGGCAGAAAATGATGACCGAATTCTGATCTTTTCTCACAATCTGCCTAGTCGTCATAACTGATCATTCAAAAAAAAAAAAAAAAACAAGTTTCTCTTTTTTTTGCTCGAACAACGGGCTCGAAGGTTGGAAAACGATGATTTTACCTGCTTATTCGATCTCTGACTCAAACCAATCCTCAATTTGTTCGAATCTAGTTCGTTTGCGTCTTTAACTTAGGACGAAAAAAATCGTGAGTGTATTTGTATAGGAGAAATGATAAAAATCAAGAAAAATAAAGTGTCGATTGTGGAAGTTTCAAAACCAGTTTATTTATTGAGATATTTCGTAAATCTCAGCAACTATTTCCATGTTCGCTTTCCAACATTGCTCGAATTCTTCTCCAGCTTTTATGAAGCTTTCCACACTCGTTCCTGCTTCGGCCAGTGCGGCATTGAATTTTTGTTTTGCTTTCTGCACAAAAAATTCTGATTAGGTCTCCAGATATTTTTATAATTAAGCAGCTGTGATTGACTATAAATTGTTCAGTATTTTTCATCCTAATTGCAAAGGATTCCGGTGCTTAGTTTTGATGTTCGGAAAAAATAGGTCAATGATTTACCTCGACGAGATCGGCCAATTCGGTTTCCATGTCGATGCCTTTGGATACTTTTGACCATTTGCGTTTGAGCTTGAGAGAATTTCTCCGTGAATTTTTTGGTATATCCAACCGGCTCGAAGTTTCTCCAAATTCTGAATTTTTGCTGATCGGTTCACGTGCATTCAAAAGTTCGCTCAATCGTTGTATTCTCGTACGATCGTCTAATTTGGTCAGAAGCTTTTTCAAGGGCTTTGCTGTTTCGAGCAATGAAATTTCGTAGCAATTTGCATGTTCCACCAAATCGGTCTGTCGATTGAAAATTGAATGAAAATGTGCCAATTTTCTGGAAGGATTATCGTTTTAAGGGAAACCTATCGTGCTCACTTTAAATTCATGAAATTTTTCAAGAATCGTATCTTGCATTTGTTGCTCCTCTTGCAAAATGTCGTCCCTCAATTTATTCAACGAAGTTCTGGTCGCGGGATGACCATGGGTGACTTTGAACGTCGTTAAAATATCGTCGCGACGCGTTAACCAAACTCTCATTGCCTCGTCGAGCCCGCCGAGCTTTTTCTTAATCGTTCCCTGTATTTCTTTCATTTGTTTATTGTAAAAATCATCGAGACTCGTCCGGATACATTCGCGTATCGAACGAACGAGCATTTCTGACGCAGCTAACAAATCTGATAAAATTTAGAGCATTTTCAAATCATCTTGCTAGACGAAATCCTCTGAATAATAAATCATCCGTTATTTCTTGCCTTCGACTTCCTGTTGCCAAAGATTTTCCAATTGCTCGCGATAAGAACTCATCCGCTCTACAATTTGCTTCATATGTTCGTGGTAAGGGACCTCTCCTTCGCTACGTTTCGATGACACGAAGAAAAATTTCTTTCCGGAATAATTACATTGATAATTAATAGTCGGTAAAATTTTACAATGATGCAAAGATTTTACCAATCGATATTTTTGAGAAATTCGAATAATTAGCTTTTTAATAATGAATTTTAAATTTTTGGATTTTTTTTCCAGCGAATCTCAAGTCATTGTGTTAAAATCTTAATTTTTGTTCAGGCTGGATATTCGTAAACCCTCAATTGAATAGTGAGACCTACTGTTGCATCAGCTTGAATTTTCTCCATGGTTTTCGCCATAGTATTCATCGCAGTTACAGAAAAACCATTTCCACGAGTTGCACTGTCGTCCGACCCGATAAAAGCGCCAACATAATTCGTTGTTTTGTTTGATTGTTTTTCTTTCTTTTTTTTATTGACAACCGATCGTTTACGACTCCATTTGATGGGCTCCTGCGTTGAAATATTTTTTGGCACTGGGAAAGGAATCATTAAATTTTCTAATCTCGAGTTCATCAACTCCAAGAGTTCAATCATTTCCGTAGTCGTTGTTTCGCACAGTAAAGTTGGGGATTTTCCGACACTGTTCACCACAGTGTCGATAAACGTTGTGTTGTCTTCCAAAAGACGTTCAACTTGTCTCTCTATTATCACAGTGCACTTGGTCATCTCTTTCTTAACGTCCTCGATAAAGGTTAATTCTTTCAAATTTGTGTTGAAGCTGATGAGGAAGAAATATTCTTTGAAAATACTCGTGGAATTCAATAGATAGAAATATGTAAGCTCACTAACTTGTGCAGAGCGTTTTTAACCAGCGTTTCCAAAGTTGCATCCATTTCTCCGATTACCTTATCCAATCTTTCCAAATTAGTAGTCTGTAATTTCGAAATCGTTTTGCCAAGACTCGTCAGAGTTTTCTTATACGATTTTACTTCTTCCACACTGAAGTTTCCACCATCTTTGAAGGATCTTAACAAAATATATAACTTTTAAAACTATTGAGTGGGAAAACATGAGGGAAAATGTGTTCCAGTCGATTTTACGTACTGGATTTCTTGCAGGAATTTCTCATTTTTATTCATCAGCACGTCGAAAATAGTCTGTAGTTCTTTTTTGTGGTTTTCAACTTTCTGTTCTATTTCTTTTCTGTAGTTTTCTCGAACTATCCGAACCTTTGGAAATTTTGCGAAGTAATTTATTCAAAAAATTTTGAAGTTTGATCTCCTTTTTCTTTTTTCTGATTTACCTCTTTTCCGAAACGATTCAATCCGGTGATACTTTTTGCTGTGGAGATTTGTTCACTAGCACTTTCGATATTAATATCGCAAGATTGCATGAATTGTTTGTGCTCCCGTAAAAACTGTTCAACGAGGTTCGAAGTTTCATGAAGAACCTGGTTCACTTCCTAAAGAGCAGAGACTGACTTAGTATGAGAAGTTTTTTTCACGTCGGGTACTCACAGTCTCGTGATTCTCCAGCCTCTGTTTATGCTCTTCGATCTCCTGAACTCTAAGACCATAAATATCACTGAGGACCTGTTCACGACGCTCCAAATTCTCGTCCAATTTACTTTGCAGAATAGCTGAACGTTCGGACAAAATAATCTCCCGCCAAGGATCCGCAGCATCTTTTATAATGTTCGGAAAATTTTCTCGAAACTCCATTATTTCGTCCATCAAACTAAAGAAATAGATCGATTCAGAATATTCATCGAAACAAGAGTCGAATGGAAAATCGTAATTTATCAACCTCTGTTTCCAGTGGGTAATCATTGTTACAATATTTTCGCAGAGTTTAAATTGTTCATCGGCGCAGTTAGGTTGATCTTGAGGAAAATCAATGTCTTGTTCTTCTGAACTGTCTATTTGGGGATTTCGATATCCATGCAATTCTAGAATGTCGGTAAACTCTTTTATGACTCTGGGAATTTCGTTGAAAACAGTATCGATGTAACTTTTCACTGCTTTACATTCGTCCTCGTACGTAAATTTGTGTCTGCACGAAAAATCAACGGAAAGAGCTTTTCAAATCGGTCATTTTAATAGGTTTCGTATTAACCCTTCAGGCACCACACTGGGTCATTTTGACCCGGACGGTTCCGTCTATTGAAATGATGAATTCTCAACAACAGAAAATTCAATAGCTTTTAGCCACGCTCTGAGTCAATATGACCCAGTGTACCAATGCGATGGCATTGCAATATATATTATTGAAATTACTTTTCAGAAAGAAGATCCAACGTTTGAAAAACAAGAGGAATTTGCTGTTTCATTTTTTCCTCGAAAGTTGCTTGTCGTATCTGCTGATTGTAGTTGTTTATTTTTTTTTCCAACAGGCCGATACTTCTTCGACTTTTCGCCGTCAAGTCATCGACGACACGACCAACGTTGTTTTGTAATTCGAGCAGACGCGCAGCCTGTTTTTTCCAAGCGATATTGAAGTCGCGCAGAAAATGAGAAAGTTCGTCTATCGCTGTTTCAATCACTTGCATTCGATGATTGCACAATTCCTGACAAAAGCCGAATATTAATTATCTCAATACCCAGGGAATTTAATTCTCATGGAGCATAGAAAACCTGGAAATTGTTTGCGATGATTTTGTAACAATCTTTCAAGCTGTTGACCGCCTCGTTAAGAAGTTTTACGTCATTGTTGAGAACGCAATTTTGATCTTGTTTTATCTTCGCAACCTCATTCTCGTACTTTGTGAACAACTTTTGTAATCCCAGTTTGTACGAGACTACGAGTTTGCCAAAAGCGCTTTTCAGTTCTGCTGCGGATTCTACTAGTTCCTTCGAGCATTCGTCCACAGAAGATTCCTCGAAAATAACCATTTCCGTTTGCCACTTTTTGATCGTTCCTTCGACTAATTCCAACTTTGAGCTCAACTCCGATCGAGCTGCTTGTCCATCGGGATTGTAGATAAACATTCCTTCCGGTTTCGACAGCGTCTCTTTCTTGCGACTAACATTTAATAAATTCAGCAAAAATAAAAAATACAATGAAAATGCAGACTCGAAGTGCTCACATCAAACGTCGGATATTCTCGACACAGATTTCATCTCGTCTCTTATCGTTGACGTCTTCCAACCAATGCTGTAATTCCTGAGATCGAGAATTGGAAACGGTGAACAAACGTAGACGCAAATCTTCGTAGACTTTGAAATTTCGCAAAACTGTTTCGTTGTAGTCCTGAAAGATTTGAAGACAGAATAAAAAAATGGAAAATTAAAAATATCGGCGTATAAAGAAACGCAACTTGAATCTCATTTTCCAAAAAAACTTGAATCTCGAATGGTGAGATGTACGCGATTTGGTGCAAGATTTCGTAGTACTTTTGCATCACTTCCTTCGCGCGATATTGCCGTACACGTTCAATGTTACAAAGATTATTGTAAAATTTGTCAATGACGCTTTTCTCTTCGGCCAACAATGAATTTATCGAATCCCAGGTTGATTGGAAATTCCTGCCGCTCAGGGTCGAGAGCTGTCGGTGTTTATGCGAATTATCGGATATTTCGACGAGGCGTAATTTTTGCATTTGCGTATCTTGGGCTTTAAGGGGCAAACTCTACGTAACGGACTAAAAGTTTATCTTCGAATTTTCTGTTTTTACTCTCAAGGTGGGTTTTTTGCTACAAAGAACGGATCTGGATCCATTTCCTTCGAGATCTCAATGTAGAAAAGAATAAATTTCGATATGACAAACTGTCAACTGTAATGTTCATTATTCTGCATTCCGACACGACTCGAAAAAATTATTCAAATTGTAGAATTTGAAAAAAAAATGGGCTCGAAGGTGGAGCTCTTTGTGAAGCTAGTTACTGAGATTTTGCCCCTTGAAAGACATTGAATCACATCAGTTTCTCGAATTTTCTGTTGGTGCGCTTGGACTTTTTCCTTGTTACGGTCAATATCAATTTTCATCTGCCTGCTCCGGTCTGCAAGTTCTTTCCCGCATTTTTCGTATATCGCCGACAATTCATTTCGCATTTCTTCGCAAGCATTTTCATGATCATTTTTTCTCTTGTTCATCAGTCTTTCAATCGCTTTCGATGGCTTCGAGACGGAGACTGTTAGCAAAAGCAAAAGCGTTCGGTGAGAATGAAACGAAATTTAAGACGAAATAAAAATTTTCTCGTTTGTTTTTTCATCTCCGTAAAAACGATATCGCGAAGAAAGAGTCAACGGGTCGTCAATTGTGCGAAAAAAAGCGAAAATACCAAAATTCGGAGGAACAGCTTTGACGCACTGTGCGTCAGTTTCTTCTCCAACGGTGAGAGTCTCTTTCTTACGAGGCTGAAAAGTCAGTCCACGGTTTATAAAACCGACGGAGTCGCTACTCCCACCATTTTGTCGTGGCCGAAAGATAGTTTGTCTGCGAATTTGTGAGGGAGCGATATTTTTGGTGGAAATAGTAGTGAAAGCCCGCACGTGTAGCAAATTCTTTCTGTTCCTCTGATTCGGAGTCTTGGCCGCGAGAAAAAAAAGAAAAATTACAAGAGATACGAACGAGGCTTCGATATTGACATTATTTAATCAACATTTGCCGTAATTACAGTCATGATGATGAAGAATCAGCCAAGTGTCGCACGGCGAACCTCGTTACCGTGACACATGATCAATATTTTCGAGAAAAAAAAATAAAAAAACAAAAAATATCGATTTAACCTATTTCTTAAAACCGTAATACTTAGTTTTCTAATTTGTTTTTTGTTTATATAAAATATATAAAATCCTCGAACGATTCTGCGTTATATAAATCGAATTTTATTGGATTTTCTTCGTACCACCGTCCATGCTCGATACAGGCATAAATTTCCATATTAATTATGTAAACGACGGCTCGATTGTTTTCGTACGAATCATCTCCATCTCGATAAATATATTTATGCTTCAGCTTCTTCGAGTTTTTTAAGGAAAGAGGCTTTTTTCTGGGCAACGCGATTCTTCCTCTCGGAAAGAGTGAGTTTCGCGCGGTTCCAGCGTTTCTTCACCGGCTCCTTCGTCCTCACGGTCTTGGTGTGGTCGGGATTAGCTCGGATTGCCTCATGGGCTTTCTTGTAAATTCCTTCAATCTGTAAAAACAATAAAAGACGTTAAAGTTGGAACAAGCATCAAAGAAACGAGTAAAATCGATTTTTTCTTTTTGTCACAGCGGTCAATGTGATAAATTTATCATTTTATCATTTCGCTTAACCCCTGATATTCATATTGTCCAACTGCGACGCTGCCGAGATATCGAGCTTCTCGGAACAATTTTAAGTTGGACGTTTCAATGTCCACAATAAAAAAAAGTAACTCAATCGTATTTTTTCCTGTTACGGAAAATTTTACAAGCCAGAAGAACGAGCTAATTAATTTTTACATGAAAATACATGTTCGTCGATATTGATTTTCAACTTACACTGTCGGCGGTAATTCCGAGTTTGATGTATTGAGAGAACTGGCGTTTGAAAGCCTCGTCGTCGTCTTCCTCGAGGGTCTTCATGTAGTTGGCGACGTGTTGGGCAAAGATATGCTGCCGGTGAACGTCGGCATTGAAGCTTTTCGACTCACCGTCGTAGCCAGGGAACCTCTTGGTGCTAAATTAAGTAAAAAAAAAAAAAAAAAACAATAAGTTTTTTGCGTCGAATTGAATTTCCAACGGTACATATTATCGCTGAGTTTCAGATAAAATTATAATCCTTAAATACCTATGCCGAGTTTGTCTCGCTACAGTAAAACACTGGAACGAGAGGACCCTCGGCGGCGGTTCAGATGACGCGCATGTGTCAGTTTTTCATCATATTTTCGAAAAAAAATAGAAAATTCAGTTTTGGGTCGTTAATTTTGATTTTTTTACCTGTGGGGAATGTTGAGGCCACCGTCGACGGCGCCCTTCATCGCCCCGAAAACTCTTGCACCCGTGGTCGTGCGCATGAGCCCGGTGTCAAGGTAACACCTGAAAGCTCCGGGTCCATCGTCGAGTTCTTCGACGTTGTACTCGTCGCCGGTTACCTCTGTCGAACCTGCGTACAACGCGTCCAATCCCAGTTTCTTCAGGAGCTACGCACGGGAAGGGACCAACAATTGATTTTTTTTCTCCGTTTTTTTTTTTTCGTCAATTTTTTTTTTTTTTTAGCTTTTCAACCATTCAGATTTTATTTGTATTAGGGAACATTGATGTTTCTTCACATAAGTGTCAAAGCGAGCTGAGTGGATCATCATTTTGGTGAAGCTTTTGTCTGGTACGCGAACGAAAAATTCAGAAGAGCATCAATTCGTACGCATTGCAAAAGATCTTGATGAGAAAATCTTGAATTTTTTCTATTTCTTTGCAATTTTGTACAAATTCAAAGGCTCTCCGGTATTTTTCGTTCGAGAATTTTCCAATAAGCGCAAAATTTATATTTACCCTTCTGGCCAGGAGGAGTCCTGTGCAGTAGGCAGAGGCGTAATTGGTCAGTCCAACTTTTACTCCGTACTTGGGTAGCTCGTGGCTGTACGCGGCGCACACGATTCTGTCTCCCTCTATGCGAGAGTACGCCACCTTGAAAAATGTTTCATTTCAGAATTATATTCACGAGAATCCGAAGGAATGAAATGTCAATCGATAAACCACGGAACAAAATTTGCAAGCTTTTTGAAATATTTCCTAAATCTTGTGAAAAAAAAAACTTCAAAATTTCTCGGTTCAGGGGAGTGGAGTAATTCTTATGGGACGCGGCATGTGGTTTCGATTGAAACTCAAAAAAATTGAAAACAGGGATTGGGTGGAAATTAATGAAAAATTTATTGGACGCGCGTCTCGTAACGTTGAGCATTTTCAAAAATTGATAATCTTTGCTTTTTGAGATTTTTTTGGATCAAGAAAAAATCATAAGGTTGGGGAAAAGGGTTTGCGACTCGAAAAAATGGGCACGAGACTCACCTGGCACGTTATGTCTTTGTTGGACAGACGAACAATCAGCCTGTACTTGGGGGTGTTGTATTTATTTTTGTCTTGAATGGTAAGACGTTTGCGAGCATAGTAATCAGTTTTGCCCTCGCGACGCCTCTTGAATTTAACCTGGTAACGCTTGAAGTACTGTTTGTTCTTGACAACCTTGACGAAACCCTGTGAAAAAATATTACGAGAAAAATCGTAGGTTAGAAAAATTGGATGGGAAAATGAAAAGAAATGCGAATTTTTGTAATTTTTGTTGAAACTTGGCCATTCAGAATTGAATATATTAGGGAACAATAATGTTTCTTCATATAGGTATCAAAGCGAGCTGAGTGGTTCATCATTTTGGCGAAGTTTCGTTGCACTTAATAGGATTTTGGCAATTGTTGCATCCGGTTGAAAGAACGAATATATTTTTTCACTAATTACATGTTAATTAAGGCGACGTGAAAATTGCATCGTCTATGAAGCACGTTTTTTTGTTCACGAGCAACACGAGTTCGGCTCGTGTTGCCCACATATGCACTCCGCCATGATCGCGAAAGTGATTCGGAATCTTTCTCACAATTAAGCATCTTCGATAATATTCGTTGAATTTTCAAGCACAAATGCACACGACGATCCGAGGAACCCGATTCATTGTATATTTTTATATTGCCACTGAACTCACCATTTTAAAGAATTATCGAAGAGACGCCGCTACGGGACACCTTCTCGACAATCGGCTTCCGTACGAAAAGAGAAATGTTCTTTACGTTTAGCCCCGCGCAGTCGCGGGACACACATAAATCGAGCTTCCGGTTCGCTACGTTCTCGCGCATGCGCTGCAGCCTCATTCCAAACGCCAGAATCCAGCGCCATCTTTCCGGAAAATCCGTCCAAATTCGAATGAGCATTTTTGTCTGACATTTGTATAAAAACAATAATGGATCGCGTGATGGGCTATAAAGCGTTTTACACATTCGGTTGATTAAAAAATGCTGGTCAAAATATTGCGTTGAAGAAAACGAAAATCCCAAAAATCTGGCTAATGGACAAATCTGAAAACCGTAATGACATTCAAAAAATTCATCATCTTCGTTTTATTGCTCCATAAAGAATTTTATTTCAACTTTGTATA
Source organism: Hyposoter didymator (assembly GCA_037952995.1). NCBI lineage: Eukaryota > Metazoa > Arthropoda > Insecta > Hymenoptera > Ichneumonidae > Hyposoter > Hyposoter didymator. The sequence continues at coordinate 10,612,399 of JBAJMU010000006.1, read as the reverse complement.
CAACCTCCTCGTTTATTCATTGAAAATGTTTATTGTACAAATGAACATACAAGGTTAACTGGATGGATTGAATCTAGTAAAGTTAAATGTACAGAATTGCACTGGTTCATTCAATTGTAAATGCATTGCGAGAAAGAGTCTGAAAAATAAATCCAGGCATTGTTCGAATAAAATATCGTTTTTGTAATGATATTGAACTCTACTGATCAGACATGATTGTTCAATTGTTTAGAAAAATGCGTTGGTATAACCTTTCGAGTGCAAACTGGGTAGTTTTGACCCCAACGATTCTGTCACCGATTGTGTGGCATTTAATCTTCGTTTATGTCAAAAAACTAATTTAGGGTCATAAAATGTGGACAATTTACTACAAAAAACGTGTCTACAAAAAAAAACGAGGAATACATATTTACGGGAATACAACGATTGGAAATACGCCTTGGGTCAGATTGACCCAATATGCAGTTACAGGACGTGTGCACTCGAACGGTTAAGAATAATAATCGAAAACGTATTCGTGATGAAAGAGTTTTCGGTTGATGGTTGCCTGTTCGAACAAAACTGGCTCATCCACTTTTTGCAAATTGTTTTGGAAATCGGTACAAGGTACCGATGGTAAATGATATTTTACAGAAAAAATATGTTTCCCTTTCTGCAGGAGACCGGCACGCAGCAAGCTAAAAAAATAATCAATCCTATTTCGTATAATCAATATGTACATCGTCGGTTTATCCCAAGGTCACGAACCTCCAGGAACAAGAAAAATATTGAAAAAAAGTGTCGTTAAGTTTTTATATCCTGCATGTTGTCGGAGCCCCAATCATTGAGATCTTCGATCCAGCCGTCGTTGTCCGGATCATTGTCGACTTGACCTTCGACATTTTCCACGTCGAAAACGCTTTTTGTTTTATTGGGTTCGATGTGAAGCACTCGGGGCTTCTCGATCACTGGTTCCATGTCGGTGAAGAAGTCGATTTCTTCCCTCGTCGTTTGCATTGATTTCGAATGTTTTATATCGAGTTCCGAAATGTCGGAGATGATTATTTTCTTTTTGTAATTGATGGGCTCCTTGGGGAGAGCTGGTTGCGGATTCGGGTGTTCGATAACGGGGGAATTGGGAATGTCGAGCGAAGGAACATCGAGACTTGTTTCAAAGTCTTTGTGAGTCTCTGTGTCTACGTTTCCATTGGGTAAACCAAGTTCTTGCGTTTCCCAGTCCGACCAGGTGCTCTCCTCTTCGGTGTAAGTCAATACACTCTCGATTCTGTCCTCGCCACCGTCCGGCGAAAGCCTCTCGGGCAATTCCAACATTGTCGTAACGGAACTCGTTTCCGGTCCGTTACGAATTTTGTGCTTGTCCATTGAAGTCTTCAGGGCTGTTCGCGCTGTACTCGATTCGATACGATTTGGATTGTGATTGGGACGTCCGTCGGTGAATAATTTGCCTCTATTGCCACCGATCACTGCCGCGGCACCGAGGATCGGCACTAAGTCTGCCAGGGCTTTCAAGGTCGTACTGACTAATTGATCGTCATGATCCTTGATTCCTACCAGAAGCTCCGGAAGTATGTGCGACTTCAATTCTTCCATTTGGAAGGCGTAAATAAACGAATTCAAATGTGACAACAGCAACAAACGTATCGAGACGTCACGAACGCAAAACATTTGCAGTAATTTTGGTACAAGGCAACATTTGAACGTTGAGATCGTGAAGAGCCCCGATGACTCGGACGAGTCTTCGCTGTCTTCACCTTAAAAAATGAATAAACAATTTATTTATACTTGTCGATTTTTTATTGAGACTCCGAGTCCAAAAACATATTTGGAACATTTACCCTTTGGCTTTAAAACGTATGGCAGAAGTTTTTGTTGAGCAGTGCAATCCAGTAAAACCATTCTTGAGAGAAGCAATCTCCCGAGCTGTTCCGCTACTATTTTCTCGGGAAAGGCTTTGAGCTGTTGCACGAGAGTCCTTTCAACATAAACAGAAATTTGTATGAATCATCAATTGTCTGAGATTCTTATCTTCTTGAGAAAATCACACTCACGAGAAAAAATGTTCCTTCTCGCTTTCAGTCTTCAGTGGCAACTCCATCAAGAATGCATGGATGTTTATGAAATCATGTGTGAAAAATGGATGCTGTAAAATAACGGAAAGTTTGGTTCTGCTCAGAGGATCCGAACTTCTCAAATATTTTTGACACATTTCGCGGAAGTCGGCGAGTGCGGGAACGTCGTCTGAAACAGAAGTGTCGATTATAAACTTTTCAAAATGTCTTGAGAACGAAAGAACGGCGTTTATTGGACTTTGGAAAATCAGCAACAACCTGCATTTTTGAGCCTCAAGACTTCTTCGGTTAGGACCCCGAAAGCATATTGATCGATAGCTACGGGATTGGCAGGCGTGTCCGAAGTTCCTTCCTCTTCGGGAGCAATGGCTTTTTCGTATCTGTATTTCTTAATTTTTTGCAAATACGTTTGATTGAAATCAGAAAATCTACAGAGATATTCCAGTCCGCCGAGTTTCCAACTGCCTTCGGGCGTGACGTACACCGAACTGCTGCACACATTATTGTGAGAGGCTAGCGCTTTTTCGTGCAAGAAAATCAGAGCTCGCAAAATACTGTGGAGCCCGATACAGATTTGCAATGTCGTCTGTGAGGCAATAACTTGAGCAAGTGGTTTGGCATCTTCGGTAGCGAGATAAAATGTACTGCCCTTCCTCCAGGAAGATACGTATCTTAATATACAGGGATGCCGATGGAGCATCAAATTCTATAAAAGTAAAGTTGCATTGAAAAAAAAAGTTCATGCAATATTTCGTTTTTTTTATCGTCAAATTCGTATAATTTATTTTGGCAGCACTTGGTTCTTTGATGCGTAACTGTGTAAACGCGTTCAGTAAGAAAAGAAACTTGGAAATGAGGCTTCTGAATTGACTGTGAGACGTTTGTTTTAATAATGCGAAAATAAACAAGGAAATCGCGATGTTTGACAATAATAGAATTTGAGGTTATGTGTGTTCGAACTCGATAGAATGGAGAATAATTTAGTAAAGTGAAACTTACTTTGGCGGCTCGTTCAAGCGGAGATGGTTTTCCGAAACTTGCAGAAGTGTGGAGCGAAGGTTCGCTGATAAACACCGAAATGCTTTGAGGATTATTGGTACGATTTAAGCTAGCACTGTGTTGTAACCAAAAGTCTGTTATTTCGATAGCCTTCTCTTCGATTTCGAGCCCGCTGAGGGCACTTTTTTCATTACCCATCAATCTCCGTAATGTTTCGTCTTTTAACTTCGGAATTAATGAACAATTAACTATAAATATTAATCCGCAAATCGCGGAGGTAATCGCGCGATGAACTGATTGTTTTTATGATTCTGACACTTCGTGACAGCTCGGGCGCTTCCGAAACACCTGTTCTAAATCGTCTGCTCGTTGAGAGCTTCGCGTGGCGAGCGATACGAGCGCTGATTATTTTTTGCTGTTCGTGATTATACTTACTAATCGCGTTTATCATTTTCATTAGTAACGCGAAAAAAAACGAGTGATAAAAAGATCTCTGACAAATCGGTAGGATAAGAATCTTGTAAAAGCACTAAAACATTATTTTCGCTGCACTGTCGTCCTCGTCCTTGGATATTCAACTTCCTCTGCGACTTCCGGTTAGCCGATACTTCAGAAACTGCAGTCCTTTGATAACGTTTTTTTTTGTGTTTAGCAGAAATACCAAATCAGCTGATTGCGGTTACACGCAATAAAGCCTCGTATTCGTCTGTACAGACAGGCTCGAGCGAACATCCCATAAGTCATAATGATCACCGAGGGATATGAATACAGAAAAAATAAATAAATGAGAGACTAATAAGGTAAAAGTTTGATGATAAAATGAATCCAAACATATTTCGAAGAGACTTCCAGTTCACATTATGTAATATAATTGCAGCTAAGGACAATATAGTACATTATATATATATAATTATATATATATGGATACTTAATATGATCACGATAATTTCTCCGATGTTGCTCCGAGGTGCGGTCAGTTCTTATCATATATATATACGTATATATATACGAATAGATATATAGCTTCATGTATCGACGAGATGTCTATGCATAACAGTAAAATTACCAAAAATGTCTCCTTTTAGTTATAATTCGTGGCAAGGTAATGGACTATTGCCGAGTTTCATAAATCCTTAAATGCTTTTACGTGATATCGCGCGTGTAAGTATCTATCTGTGAAAATTACATTAGAGTGTGTAAATAACGAATGAAAAAGGTTCGTTCGATTCCGTAGAGCGTGCGAATTATTTTTAAAATCACGATCGCTCTCACGTTGTGTTTTTATCGTAAGTTTTATATCTTCTCGTCTTCCACTTTCGATTTACATGCACTTCTGTGTCCAGGCGCTATATTTCAGGCCTCACTCCCGCTTTTCTCTCTATTCGTGGCTTTCAACGCTTTTTCATATGATTACCACGGAAACCATGTTCTCTCTGAATCCAGCAGTCATGATTCCATCGATACAAACATAAGGAAAATCCGTGTCCGATAGCGGCATGGTTTTCCCTTCATGGCGACTCAACGCGAGTGTCACAAGAATTTCATTTTCCTATTTTCTCGTTCGTTATACGAATATGCTCGTTTATGGAGCATTGCAAAATCAGTCGCATGGTATTAACCCTTAAAGTATACTTGGGTCTGGAGGACCCCAGGCAAAGTTTGAGCCGCGATTTCAACGTCTGACCTTCAAAAAATTCGTATAATTTTCTCTAATATGTCAACAAACTATTTTAAGGAATAAAAACGATATACAAATTTTTCCAAGTCGTAATTTCCATAACTTTCAACTTGGCTATGCAGTTTCAAGAGACCGGGCTCGTCTGGACCCCCCCCCCCCCCCCC
>JBAJMU010000006.1:10518035-10607474 GCA_037952995.1 Hyposoter didymator | reverse complement strand
CCTCCCCCCACGTAGTTTTAGGGATATCCTGCCGGTTATACTTTAAGGGTTAACTACGAAGACATCGGGGATCGAGGTAGCACGTTGCGATTACGGTTCGATAGTGACAGTTTCAGAAAACCAAAGTAACAATAAGTATAACAATCCCTCATAATTGTAATCGTATCAGGAGTGTTTTTTATTATAAATTCGTGGATTCGTTGTTATTACTATTATCATTATTATTATTTTCAAAAAAACGCGCCAAAACTGCACCTTTTGTTTCCAACGAGGCAACGAAGATTCTTTTGGTTTGTTACGTTTTCCTTGTTGTGCTCATTCTTCTCTGGATCGATCGATAATCGTGAATCACCCTGTGTGTACAGAATCGTAACGATTATTTTTGGCTATGTTACAAAGCGCGAATGACCAATGAGGAAATGTGAGATTAGCGAGTTGCACACTGGGTTTCGATAAAAAAGCTTTTGCAAATGTTTCTCAGGGACACTTGGGATATATCAATTTCTGTACAAAAACGATCGAATGGCATTATTATGACGAATGGACAATAATAATAATGATAATAACGATGAGGATGATGTTAGAATTTCCGAATCGTTCGGTTGTAACGAGAGACTGATTTCGAGCTTCCATTTGTTCTTGTCGTTATCGTTATGAATGATGATTTTCGCGGTGCATTCAACCGAAGAAGCACGTCCGAAATCGCAACGTACCAAAGTTTTGCAGAGAGAGAGACGTTAACACACCGTGTGGATATAGTCAAATTGGTTAATTCTCTAATTGCATAATATTTTATTTTTCCTTTTTATTAATCGTTTTTTTTTTCAATATGCTCGAGTGTCAGTTGTGTAAAAAAATGGATTTTTCCTGGTTGGAGAAAAATCAAGAAATCGGTGATGGTTATTCGAGCTGTACGACCGTAGAAGCAGCTTCGGGTTTCTCTGTGTCATTCATACGAGGGCGAAAGTTTCAAATGATGGAAAGCCGCGGAAAAAAGAAGAAAAAATAGCCAATCCTTAAATGATAAAATATAACAGTCGCCGATTTTATTCGCATACATTTTATCGTGATTTAGCACGGGGAGGGATAATCGTCGTTTACAAATTATAACGACAAAATGAGCACATCAGTTCCGTTTCGTTTTCATATTTTTTCTTGCCTTTAATTACTTTCTGTTTTTTTTTTTAATTATTTTTTTTTATTATCGTTTAGCAGGTAAATGTATAAGTTACTGTCGTTCTTGTCACTAACTACAGATAGGTAAAATTACAGGTGCCTTGGAGGAGGAAAGGGCTTTGAGGTCAAAGGGTCCGCCCGCTTAGTTTTCATTTTCAATCCTGTTATCGAATCGCTCGCTCAATCGGATTTGGCAAAGCTTTGTTTTTCTTTCTTCAATAGTTGATCGATTATCGTTTCGCTTTTTCACTTTTTCTCGCTCGCACACACATAGCAAACAATTATTATCACGAGTTTGTTCGAGCGAAGGATGGCTCATAACGTAGCCCCGCATGTTTGGAGGCTTTTCTAGGAGCTGCCTTCGTCGAGGTATTCGCAACGCTAAACCGAGGGACGTACACGCAAAAATTCAGTCTTCGAAATAAAAAAAGTGATCAAAAAAAAAATAAAAATAAAAAAAGAATCGATATTTACAGGTCACGTATTGTCAGTCGCGATGATAATGATCGCGTTTCATTTGACTCGACGACCCGCTGTCTCTCACAATTTCTCCCTGCCTATCGCTTCCCCTATCCCATTATTTTGTCTCATTTTTTAAAATATTTCGATCAACGTCTCTATTTCTTGTATCCATTAAGCTCAGTGTGTCGACAACACACAAGAGTCTAAATATTTTCTGTCATTTTTAATACTCGCTCTGCCATGATTCGATGGAGCGGCCTATTATCAAGACATGAAAAACCAAGTTTCGATTAATAAAACTGCGAAACTCGCTTTTCTTCTTTCCTTTTTCGTTTCAAATCGCGGGCCTTTTGTCGTCTGTCGCACCTTCAATTCTTACATCACAAATACGACAGACCCTCGTGCCATTGCTTTTCTTTTTCACCACCAATGCGTCCTGATACAATTTCAAAGAAGATCCACTTCACATATAAACGATTAGACGTGATTAAACAGTTTTTTTTTCGCTTCGTTCTCTCTCTCTCTCTCTCCCTTTCTTTTTTTTCTCCGATCGGCCTGAATTATTCTCGTAATAATCGCCTCACATGCTACACTCCGTTCAATTTTATTCAACTGAACTATTCCATCTTCCCTTTTTTCCTCATTCCTTCGAGAGTTTCAACGTTTGTCTATGATTTTTCTTTCGATTCGCTCACATTCGTATTTGCTAATCACGCTAATCATCCTTTCCTAACATTATCCGCTGAGTGTACACGTGCGATTAATACGTAATAAAATTAAGAAAAATCATAATATAATATAATAATAATAATAATAATAATAATAATAATAATATAATAATAATAATAGTTAATAGTAGTGTGAAAAAGGGTATTGGTTTAATCGTTTTTTTTACTAGCATTGAAACGCCACGTAATTCACTCCTAAAATGTAATTTTCGTTCAGTTGTCACATTTAGTGATGCAATAAACACGCCGGCATGTAAATGTCGTGTACTCGGTATTTTAGTTGTTGTTGTATTTATTAATCTTCTTCAATATATCTTTTTGTGCGGCAGCGTGTCGAAGGCACTAATAAATACCTTCATTCCTTTCAGTTCCACAACGTATAATATCGTTTTTGAATCCGTTTCATTGGTACAGCGGAAACGCGTACCATTACTCACAAAAATGGCTTGCTCACGATTAGTTAGTTTCGTTCGAACATTCGTAATACGATTAATGTTGATTTGTGGGGTAAGAAAGTGGGTTTCAAGATTCCCATGCTTGTGCCCCTTCGACCTCGCGAGTCGCAAAGACAGAAACGATATTTTCCATTCGTTTATTTGTTTGAAATGATTTGTTGCTGTTTAAATTTGACTTTCGATACTTATTCGATGCTGTTCTCTCGTTTTGTTTTTCGTTTGATTTCGCGTTCGGAGGAATAAGACGAGATTGGAAATAGCAATTTAGCACTAGAGCAATCAGTGGCATTAGGCGAACTATGATCTTTATCGAATAGTGTCGACGAAACTTTGCATTATTATTTTTCGTGTGTTTACCGACTTTTGGGCCTTGAAAAATGGTGCTTTTTTGTTAACCCCCCCTCCCCATCGATAAAAGATCCCTTTGAATCCTCGGTGCAAAATCCAACCCCTGTTCCTCGATCCAATCTCCCTCTGCTCCGCTCCCTCCCACGCGACGATTTAGTGAACGACGTGAAAAAATGTTCAAGTTATGTCGGCAAACGCGACTGGCAGTACTTTAAGTGAATTATGTTCGACGATCATGGTTTCTCTTACGTGGGTGAAATTCTAATAATCCTTAGTTTTACCATAGCCACACGCCACACATGTGATTCCCTTTGTTTCTCCTTCTCTCATTAATTCTTTTTATCCTCCGTATTTTCATATTTACTTAATATTTATGTTTATTTCTCTTCAGGAACCGAACGCGTTTCCACATACCGTCACGATTATATACTAGCACGCTATCGTCGTTTTCCAATTAAAGAAACAACAAAAATCAATGAAAATAAACAATAAAAAATACAACTAGCAACGACGCTGTGTGATCTTTCAGTAAATACTAGCGTTTATTAATGATATTATTATTTTTGTTTGAATCATTTCATCCTTTGAATAAATTCATTGTGTGTGTATGATTTTTTTTTCTTTTTTTTTTCATTTACCATTATAATGCTTGAACTGCAATTGTAAAGCAGGATAATATACAATTATTCGGTGACTTAATAGTTTGCGGAAAGGCGCGCGGGAGAACGACGATCGGTCGATTTCCGGTGAGCAGCCTTTTTTCATTTATCCCACAAATTCTTGGACAAAGTCACATTACTGTTATTAAAATGTTTTTTTTTTCTTTCTTTTTTTTCGTTTTTTGTTTTCTCGGTTGTCTGTTGATTTATTCCGTCAATTCGAGGGGAGATTCTCCTTCTCACACTGCACAAGCAACGCCTTACCTTGTGTAAGCTCTATGTGTGTTTGTTTGTTTGTTTTCGTTTTTGTCATCGTGGTGGCTCAACTAGTCGGTGAAGAGGGCGTATCGATTAAAATTCGCGTTAAATAATCAGTCGCAATATCTCTCGAATCGAGGAACTGAATACGCGCCAATCGACGATTCCGTCTCGATCCGTTATCTCGGTTCACCAATTATTAGTTAAGCGTTTATTGTTTGTTTTTTACATGTTGAGTGGCGCGGTACGCGCTTTTATTCGTTTATTCATTGGGTAAAATAAATGTGGTCTACGCATTGTGTTTCAATCTGTTTGTGGGTCGATGGCAACGGGGAGTTATGTGGGTCAACTTGTGTGAGTGTAGGTGTGTGTATGAGTGCCGGACAATCGCCTCAAAAAACTTGAACGAATTGGTTCGTCGGCTCGAATAATTGGACAATAGTTGCCGCGTACATAAACGTGAAAAATTCATGCCAAGAGACTCGTTTGGACACGAAATATCGCTTAAGGAATATACATTTGTTTATGTCGTTATGTATTTGTTTTAGTTTTATTTGTTTTCGGCTCGTAGAGCATTGCGAAAGGTTCGTTTAGCGCGATCAACGCGAGGAGGCGCGGGTTCGTCGATATTTTTCTTTGACATTTACTTTTTCGTGGAGGGCAAAAAATCGTACGACGCAGAATCTCTAGTTGGTTCACGTGTCGATTTGTTTCTTTCTTTCGCCCTTAAACGTCGGGCACGGGCAGTTATTCTCTGAGATCTCTCGTAAAGAAAGAAATAAAGGTTTATAGTTTAGAGATATCAGTATGTCTTGTATCGTAATATCATTTGTAAATACGGTGTGTGATATCCGAATATCGCGAGAGAAGCTCGCAACGGTATCCTCGTACTCGAGCCGCGAGGATTCACCATTTTATAATCGCCCCTTTTTCTCTTGCTTCTCTTGCACTCTCTCTCTCTCTCTCTCTCTCCCTCTTTCTGTATTTATTTTTCATTCTTTTTACTCGTTTTGTTGATTTACTTCCTCCTTATTATCGACATCTTGCTGACTTACATTGGACTTGTTACCTCCCCCCTGGTTAGCGGCAGTGCCGTCAGCGATTTTTTCACTATGTGACTCGGCTTTATCGTTAGCATCCATTTTCACATTACCTGAAACAACGATTTTCTAATGCAAATTCCCCTCGTCTTTTGTTTGTTTGTGTGTGTGTGTGTGTGTGTTTTTTTTTTTTTTTTTTTTTTTTTGGTTTGGAAGTACAGCCACGACGACTCTGCTCTACTGTGTGTATTGATCGATAGACCCACCTTGCCCAGAATAATATTGTTGCTGAATCTTCATGTTACGCTGTGGTTGTTGCTGTTGTTGCTGCTGGTGAAGATTCGGCCTGTGGCGATTCATCTGCGCTTGTTGCTGCTGCTGCTGCTGCTGTTGTTGTTGCTGCTGCTGCTGCTGCTGCTGTTGCTGTTGCTGTTGCTGCTGCGTCTGTTGATTCGGCATACAATTTGGCTGCTGGCTTGGATTGCTCGGTCCTGGTGGAAAAGGCACTACGGGCCTTTGAATCGGTGGCGGATAACGTTGTGGCGACGGCTGAATACCGGCGCGTGGAGGCATTCCCATACCTCGTACGTTTTGTTGAAGAACCTGAGTTAATTGCCATTGAAACATGAAAAATTAATCAATTTTACGTTCCACTGACCCAACCACTTTTCATATTAATCACATATCGTTATATCGCATTCTTTATCATTTTTCTTATATAACAAAAAACACCATCCAAGTCTCACGATTCGACGCAGAGACAAGAACTCGCGGTGACACGATCCATCGTGGTGTTATTTAGTTAGTACTATCGCCTAGCCAGCTATCCAACGTACCACACGGTTTACAGTGAGTGAGAGAGACATGAAAGACTCGGGTAACTTGAGGATAATGCAGAAAATTTTAAATGATAAATTAATTATATGAGTGATACATACATAGTTATTGTAGCTGCTTACCACAGCAGACTGACCAACGCCCTGATGTTGTGGGTATTTGTGATGCTGAGTCGGACTTGGTTGGGGCTGTTGCGACTGCGTTTGTTGCTTGCAGTTGCGAGATTTCGGTGATGGCATTTGTGAAGCTTTAATCAAAGAAACAAACGTTTTATTAGGGTTGGAAAGTTTTGAGTTTTCGGCTTTTAATTATTTTAATCAGAAACAAATCCGCAGATTAACTAAATTTTAGCGAATCGTTTATTTTGAAGCTTCTCCGGTTGACAGAAAATTTCTTGACTTACTCGAACTGAAAACCGAAGCCAGAACGTCTTGTTGGTTGCCCGAAGGACTTTTCAGTTGTCTCGGCTGTTCCTGTTGCTGAAACTTGCTGAGAAAAGGGCCGGCGGTTGGGCCTGGCAAGCCCGTTGTTGGGTTGCGAAATTGTTGGGCGGCCGCAGCAGCTATTTGGAGGCCCGAGCCGGACAAAAACTGCGAGTTATAGTTCTGGACACCAACCGGAGTAGCGCTGCCGGTTGCTAGGCTCTGGCTGTGCTGCCCAAACCCCTGAAGACCGTAGGGCGTTCCAGTCTGTTGCGCAGCTCCACCAGGCTGATAAAAGCCCGTTTGCGAACCCGGAAATACGTCTGTGAAATATTCTTCAAGTCAGAACAAAAAAATCAAACTCACACGGAATTGGCATACGAATACGCAAAAGCAATCCACAGCAATTTCTACCTCGCACGACATAAAACAGTAAAAAACAAAATAAGAGACGAAAAAATTGAGAAACTACGAAATCGAAGAAACCGATCAACTCTTTGTAAAACGATGCAATTCATGAAATGCGAATAAATTTTTGTTTCATTATCTCAATATTTGTTGCACAGAAAAAATAAACAACACGAGTAATTTCGACACCAAACACACAAAAGCAACGTTAAGACTACAAGGTTGGGAAAAAGACTTGGTTATGTGGCTAGTAGTGAAGATTAGACGACTATAAGTAAGGAACATGGCCAGTCAAGCTTACACAGAAGTATGTTTGGTTTACCGGCGGAAGTCGGGCTATAATAGCTGTTCGCCGAGGGTTGAACGCTTGGTCCGGGCCGTTGTACGAGCTGCGAATTACCCATGTAATTGCCGCTCACACCCAACACTTGATTAGGATCGTACTGTATGAAGGTCAACTGTAACGAGAGCAAAATTATTTTCTCAAAATGTCTATTCACCGAAAAACGTGAAAGAATTTTCATTCAATTTGTTTTTTTCCGATCATGAGAAATTGTAATCACGTTGTACCATTTGGTCAGGAGATTTTTGAATAATTGACAAATAATCTCTGTGAATGATGAAAAAAAAAAAAAACTGGCAAAATTATCGTGAACGTACTGGATTCGCTTGAGGAGCTGAAGAAGCTTGGAAATGTGCTGCCTTTGTTCCGATTGCTCCGATAGCTTGCGAGGATGGTTTAACGCTCGTCGACATTAAAGAATTCGATGACGAACTAATCAAAACCGTGTTGGGGTTGTTGCTCAGCTGTTGATTCTGCCCGAACGGTGGTGCAGCTGCTGGATTCTGTGTAAACAATTGAAGTAACGACGATTTATAAGATTAAAATGTTTGCAGATTTCCGCCTGATTTTTATGAATGAATCTCGTCGAAATTTGCCTGGAAGTTTATTCACCCAGTGGATTAAATGGTAAACTTACGATTCGATATTGCGACAAGTGACTCTGATACATGTCCGGAGTGGGGGCGTTCGGAGCATGCGGTGGCGGAGGTGGCGGTGGTTGTTGCAGATAAACGTTTTGTTGGTTGAAGGAGCTCTGGAGAGACGGCCCGTAAGGCGGGTATTGCGTGAAGGGTGAACGACTCTGATCCAGTTGGAATGCACCGTAAAGACCGCCCGCCTGGGCCGGCAATTGACCCGAGCCTGTGTTAAACAGAACAGTCGGAGGCGAAGGGATTGCCGGCATACTTCCGTACTGGGCCGCCTGAGAGCCGGGATATTGCTGCAACTCCTGATAGAACAACGACGGGGAGAAAGAAAATGACAAAATTATCGCACATATTTATTTTCAGTACCACTTTATAAATATCAAGAGTATTCGAAGCATTCAACTATGTTTATTTCATTGTGTTCTTCGGAAATGATAACATAATGTCACGGTATTCAGAATACGAAAGTGAAAGGAAAGGAAATTGAGAAAAAAATGAAAAATTCGAATCGTGAAAAAAGAAATCAATTATATAATTAATAAAGCAAAAGCGTTTCGTTTTCTTTAAATATTTCACGTATAAATCATTTCAATTGACAAACGATGTTCGGTATTCAATTATTAGTGATATAAAAGTCTCAAAAATGCTGCATTGGAACGTCTTCGTGGCAACACAACGTAATATTCTCATTTTTTTTCAATCTTTGAGATATTTCGTCTCTTATAAAAATCCATCACGCTCCTTAGATGGAACGAAAGGAATATTTTGAAAAATTCGTCGCATTTGAGATTCGTGCCGTAGATTGATTTTTTAATGAGATTTTCATTTTTAACAGCTGATTATTTTGGTAGTAATGAAAATACGTGTTTTCTCTTACTTGGTAATTAATGTGGGAAGGTTGGCCGGTAGAATTGAAGGGGGGTGGACTCATCTGGCCTTGAAGACTGGCCTGCGGATGCCTAATGGGACTCTGACCGAGGCCTATGGGACTGGGATCGGGTACAGTGGAACCAGGTTGCGCACCACCACTCCCTGAGGACTGTTGTTGCGGCTTCACCTGCGGGGGAACCAGCTGCGCATCAGGCAAAGAGTCAGCATCTTCCCACAGGGGACATGGTATTTCGTTATATCATTATTTACCGTCTATTTACATCACTAAAAATACAGAGCCCTCTTTCGATATCCGCGTTGATAACAAAGACAAGCATGTTCGCTTTTTTTTATTTTCGACGACTCGAAACGGTCACTCACCTTCATCAACGTGTATAATGCATTTTTTATTTCTTGATACATTTTCCCAAGAAAAAAATTGGTTCGATAATTTGTCCAAATATTTCAATCCAATGCACGATGGTTTTTTCTTTCGAAGAAATGATTCAGTGGCATTAGAATTTTTATGGCATGGGTTGAAATTTCATTTTTATGACGAGGGTAAAATCAAAGTAGACGGAGTGACGTAAATGAAACAAGTTCGAAACCAGAGACATGATCGGGTGAATTTCTAGTGATGTAAAGAAACGTTCAATCGATTGAACAGCATGCATAAAAAAATGTGAAAAATCTCAAGAATGTATAAATCGATAAAGATTAATTTGTTTTTTTTCTTTTTTTTTTACTTTCTTGCTCTTTTTTTTTAAATGAATTCTCACCTTGCATACATTTGTGGATGTGGCTATCTCGTTTTTCATGTTGTTCTGATTGTACTGTTGATGGGGGCTGTAACTGTCATCGACGTCGGAACTCTCGAAACTCTGGGGGAAGCTGTTGGCAGTTGCGACGGAATTACCGTCCTCGTGTTCGACGACGGTGGGCATCGGAGGTGCAGTTTCCCAGACTTTTTTAACGGATGCTATTTTGAGATTGAGATCAGCAGCTAAAGGTGAAATGGTGTTTTGACCTCCAGCCATGTTCATCGATCTCGTCATACCAAGACTCTTGTTTTTGTCGTCGGTCAGTTGAGTGAGATCGGAGTCGAAAGTGAAATCGAGTTTCATGTCGGCGTTGTCTTCGCTTTTGTTGAACGATAGTGGCATTTGTATGGGTTCTTGTGATTTGTCCTTCATAATGTCGTTGGATTTGTTGGAGAAAGCAGCGGAGAGTGTGGCTTGATGCTGCATTTGTCCGGAGCTTTCGTCGTCGATGTCACTGCGTTTCTCGCCTCTGGTTTGTTGATTTTTCATGTGGGTCGAGAATTTGGCTTTAATCGCCATGTCCGAAGGAGCAGACTTTTTCGAGTAGTTTGTGTTTTCGAAAATGAGCGTTTGCACGGGAGGCGAAGAAGCGTCGCTCACGTTTTTCTCCATCATTTGGTCCTTTACGATTCCTTTGGCCGGTTTGTTGTCGCAGTTTGGCGAATTCCTTTGGCTACTGCTGCCGGAATTGACTTGCTGTTGCGACTGCTCGCTCGAATCGTGCGAATGATCGTTCTGGCCGCTGAGACCGGACATCAGTTGGATGTCGGTGGGAACCGAGGATGGCGAGTTGGATCGCATTTGGCTGGTGAAAGGTTTGTCCCAGGCGTTGACAGACGGAGGTGGAGCCGGTCCACCCGCTGAATCTTTCATGTAATTACCGCCGGAATTGTTAACCTTTGTCGAGCTCGGTTCGCCGTTACCCTCGTTGCCCGATCCCATGTGGAATGATTGTGGCTTGGCCATTTTTTGCTTTTGAAATCTGGGTGCCAGTTGCTGGCGATTGACATTGCGATCAAATGGTTTCGGTGGCATGTTAGCCGGCTGGGGTATTGGCTGGCCAAGGAGAGGTGGAATATTTTGAACCTGCTGCGGGTTTGGTTGTTGCGGACCGTTAGATTTAGATTTAGAGCGATCGCGTTCGCGTTCTTTGTCTTTTTCACGACGCGCTGATTTCGGCTCGTCTTTTTGCACGTGACGTGATTCCTTGACGTTTTTCTTTGAGCGGACCTCCTGGAAACCGTCGTTATCCATTTTGTCACCGGCGGGTTCGAGGTCGTCGCCACTTGCCGAATAATTATTCGCGTCGCCGTCGACATCGATCACTTTCTTTTCTTTTCCCATCGATTTTTTGTTTATATCGTTCAACGCTTGATCCACCAGATTTGGATCGTTCAGCTTTATCTCGTCCATACGATTGACCGTCGTGTCTTTGCTCATAGGCTTCGGCACCGATCCACTGTTCGCGGAACCTTGACTCCGGGGACGTCCGTTTTGCGTCTGCGTATTCTGCATACTCTGACCCATATTTCCACCCGAATGATTGCGTTGATTGTTCAATACCGAATTCTGAGCGTTTCTCTTCTCGGCGCCAGGCGCCCGCGAACTCGCTCCCGTCGGTTTTCCAGTTTTTTCACGCTGCTCACGGTTGTTGCGCATTTGCTCGTTTCTGCGAGTTTGCGAATTGATGCTCGTCATGTTCGAGGACTGATCACCACGAGCACCCACGAATTGCTTGCTGTGACTGTTCTGCGAGTCTTTGTGCTCGTCAACGTGCTCCTCGCTGTTCTCCGACGTTGTTTCCCAATCTTCGTTGCCCCCATCCGTCGAATTTTGCTTTATCATACTGCTCGTGCCTCGGAGACGTCCCTCGCGACCGTCTCTTCCCTGTGAAAGCAAATAAATAAGAAACAAATGAAATGGCTGCTTTTTTTCATCAGGACGACGAGACAAGAATGAATAAAAAAATTAAAAAAATGTAAAAAATGTTTTTCTGAAATACTAACCCGTCCATTGCCGCTGCGGTTTCTCTTGGATCGTGAGTCCTCTTTCTTGGGTTGAGTTCTCTGAGGTGGAAGGTTTTGGGGCGGGAGATTTCCGTGATTGCCAGTACTTTCCTGTTTGTTGTTGGTTTGATGCTGCGACTGTAAATTGGGGGATTTGTTGCGCCTACCGGTGATACCAGCGGTAAGGGCTTGCTGTTTCGCAGTCATCTTGTCGTCGGTTGCATCGATTATGGCCGAAGAAGCCAGGTTGATATCGTTGTCCGATGGAGTTGGTGTCGATGGATTTTGTTGTAAAGTATTTTGTTGTTTGTCGTCGTTGGAACGTTCGGTGGAAAAAGGGCTCTTGCTCGGTGGAGGTCCGTAGCCGGTAGTTGCTCCACGTGTGCGAAACCCCCCGCGTCCACGTCTCGAAGGTTCACCGGAAGGAGCAAAGCCTTCGCGGCTTGGTTTGCCATCGTATCCACGTTTCTCGTTACGTCCTTGAGAATAATCGCTGTTGCGTTTATCTTCGCGGCGTGAAACTTCGCGATTGCGATCCTCTTTATCGATCTTCTGGGCGGAGGGCTTCGGCGATACGGTCGATCTTCTCTCGTCTTTGCCAGATTCGGTAGAAGCAGAAATCTCGTCACCGCTCAATTCCATCTCGGAGTGTCCATAGCCACCTTTCGAGGCTCCCGGTCGACCGACCGATCTCGGACCAGTAGCTGCTCTTCGTCCACGAGGCTCCGGACCTCTCCAGTTTCGCCCGTAAACGTTAAACGGCACCCACGTTCGTCCGCCGCCGCCGCCGCCACCGCTTACTGCTCCACCTTCGCCGCGACTGCCAGCGCCTCCTCGGCTCTCTCTGGTCCTCGAACTTCCGCTGTTGGCTCGATTCCGTACGTTTTTCTCGCGTTTGTCATCCTTCGGATCGTCCTTGATCTCCTCGCTGTGCTGTAACGGCTCGTCCCTTTCTTCGACGCACAATTTGTTCATACTTTCCTTTATTTCGACAATGTCTTTCTCGTCTTTCATCGGTTCGAGCAATTTCTCGTCCTCTTTTTCGAAAGACGGTGATACCGATTCCGACCATACTTTCGGCGACATATCGCTTCTTTCCAACGTTCTTGTGTTTTCCGGTGTACGCTCGAGTTTCCGGTTCCACGCATCAGCTTCTTTCTTCAGTTCCGTCGGTGAATCTTTCTTCTCTTGTTGTTGCTGTTGCGGCTGCTGCTGTTGTTGCATTTCCCCGATGCTCACTCCGCTTCCACCGCGTTTCAACGGCGTCATGCCACGTTTTTCGCTCTTGAGCTCATCGGCTACTATTTTTTCTCGTGTCACCGGTCCCGGCAATTGCCATCGACCCTCGCGTTCGCGATGATCCTCGCGGTACGAATCACGCTTTTTCTCTTCGTAATCCGACATATCTTGGGACCACGAACCGATTTCACGAAGTTTATGCGTCTCGTCATCCCGCAACGAAGTTCTCGATTCACGGGAGGTTCGACTGTCCCGCGAATCTGGTCTCTGGGGACGTTCATTACGCTCCATTCTTTCGATACGATCTTCCCGCTGCAATGCATCGCGCCGATTCTCCGCTTGACGATCAATCTGGCAATGATCCTCTCTGCAAGTCTCGCGCCATTCACCGCTTTCCGGACGCTCTCTCTGCATCGAACGATCGTCCACTAGATCCTGCTGTGGCGGTGATTGCTAAAGGACAAACAAAAAATAATAATCATCAATTAAAATTTAAAAAATTCGATCATTCTTCGTCCAAATTTTTTAATATTTTGAAAAAATTCACGCACCTTGCGATAATTGTCATAATCGGGTTTGTTGTCCTTGGGCTCTCTCATGTCCCGGGAATCGCGTGAGTCCCGCGAGTCACGTGAGTCACGGGAATCACGAGAATCGCGTGAATCACGCGAATCACGCGAATCGCGTGAATCGCGACATTCTCTCGCGTCTTTTTCGTCGTAGTGTCTCTCCGAGTCGCGTCTATCATTTCTGTGTCGATCCTCGTGTTCGTAGTCCTTGTAGCTGCGATTATAATCGTTGTAATGACCACTCGAACGACGAGTATCGAATATCCTCGTATCGCGACTGTCACGTGATTGAACGAAACCACTTTCGTCTCTGGATCGTGGACCGCCATGATCGCGTGATGATGGACGCTGAGGCTGCGGCTCATCGTCCATTGGGCTCGAAACCAACTGATCGGAATCGCCCTTGCTACGACGGTGGCTTATCGGGATCGGGTGTGAATCTTTCATGCCGCTGGATACTGCGCAACCAAAATTTACGAAAAAAAACTGTTATTGCATTTCCCTTTCCCATAGACGAACAAATAATTAAGGTCGCCAATGATTTTTGGATTTTGATCGAGTAAATTTTGACCAAATGTGAAAAATTATGAAAAAAATTGAAAGTTCGAAGTAACTCAACGCGTCCGGCGAAGGTGAAGGGAATTTGAAAAGATAAAAGTGTGAAAACGTCAAAGATTCTTACGAGTCGTGTGTATATGTTGCTGTCCTTGATTGGGATGATTGTTGTGGCTCCATCGATTAATACCAGGAGCGCTGTTGTTACCGCCCTGGTCCGAATATTGCTGAATGAACGGCTGCTGCGAGTTGTTTCTCTCGGGATTGGGTGATACACGATTATTGCCGGTACTGACGCTTCTCTCAGCCTTTTGCTTTTGGAATCGTGGTGGGATATTGTATTGGCGATGAAATCCAGATTGATCGCGATCTCGAACGTCTCTGGGCTCGCGATCACGTTCACGATCGCGTTCCATTCTCGTCGTGTCCTGTTGTTGGGACTGTTGTCTCATAAAACCACCGGAGCGTTGATTGACCGGCGCAAAGTCGGCCGCCGGCTCGCGTATGTCACGGACGTCGCGGACGTCACGTTCGTCGCGGATATCACGACTATCGCGGGTATCACGCACGTCGCGAACGTCGCGTACGTCGCGTACGATTTCGCGATTTTGTCGGTTATCGCGGGTGCTAATGGTGATGGATTTCTCGTCCTTGCCTTCGGAAGATGTGCGCGAACGCTCACGATCACGCTCACGATCTCCGGCACGATCACGCTCACGGTCTCCGCCGCGATCCCCACGATCGCGATTCTCTCTCTCGCGATTTTCTTTCTCACGCTCCCAATCAGGCACGGGAATAGGCACTGGAGGAACGCTTATCAAACCTTTAGGCTCCGATACAGTAATTGACTCCTCGTCCTTTTGTTTAGCCTGCTTCAATTTCTCCTCAAGATCCTGTAGCTTCTTCGCTGCCGCTTGCTTCGATTCATCGTAACGCTTTTCTTCCTCTTCCTTGCGTTGGCGGGCACGCTCAACTGCGAAAGCAACTTTTTGTACTTGTTCTCTGCGTCTCTGCGACCACATTTCTTCGTCTTCACCTGATAATTTTTTGTGGAAGCGAATACGTTTCTGTTAGTCATCGCTCTATCAAGCGTTCACTATTTTCAGAATTTTCAACTAATTTCAAGCAAACAAAGTCTCCTCCAAAAAAGAGGCTTTTTTTTACCAACGATTTTGCTTCAATTTCTTTTTTCCAACTACTAAGCAATCAGCAATTCGTTACTGCTATGTTGATGCAAAAAAAAACTGCGTCAAATACAATTCATTTCTTTTTAAATAAAAAAAAAATCATAATATCCAAGACTAAAACAAATTTTTTAAGGTATAACTATCGCAGAATGGGTTGATTTAGGATTTTCTTGAAATTTAGTGTAAATATTCTTGACATTAAAACGAACAACTTTCCTATGAGACGAAACATTTTCTGCCGTCTAGAATTTGAGATATTTATTTTCCAATTTTATATTTCTCCCATCTAAACGCATGTAAATTGAAGTCGCGTTTCTTTTGTTTTTTCTTGCAACTTTTTTAACGAAACGTCACTTCAATTTACATGCGTTTAGATGGGAAAAATAGAAAATTGGAAATGAAATATCTCAAATTCTAGACGGCAGAAAATGTTTCGTCTCATAGGAAAGTTGTTCGTTTTAATGTCAAGAATATTTACACTAAATTTCAAGAAAATCCTAAATCAACCCATTCTGCGATAGTTATACCTTAAGACATTTTTCGTATTCGGAGAATCCAAAAGTTTTGCACAAACGGCGAAAGGATTCTATAATCAGGACCGGTCTATTTTTGAAAATCATTATCATCTTCGGTCTTGAGAAAAAAACCGGTTTTCGTGGAATGTGCGAATGGTATCACGGATTCGGGAAAAAAAAATAACTCCAAGTTTTGTCACGTATTTTGGAAGATGCAAAAGTTTAGGCAAAGTTTCAGAAATAAGATCTCAAGGCTGAAAAAATGGGAGAGTTACTTACCTCTCAGAGGATGATTGATGCGAATAGATTGTGGAGGCTGTTGTTGTTGTTGTTGTTGTAATTGCGGTGGTGATTGTTGTTGTTGTTGTTGCTGCTGCTGTTGTTGTTGCTGCTGTTGCGGTGGTTGATGTTGCTGTTGGGGTGAATAATTATCTCTAATCGGAGGTCCGTTGGAACCACGAAAATCTCGTTGTCCAGGTCCCATACGATCCTGATACCAGGAACGATGTTGTTGCTGGGACATGAGATCACGGGAATCCTTCATACCATCCCTATCGCGTATATTTTCCCTAGGCCTTTCTCTTTCTTCAATCGTTGATTCATTTATTATTTTTTCATCCCTCGCCGGTGGAGCATCTTTTTTGTCTTCGCGCCGTGAGGGCTCGGGCTCGTTCTCGTCATCGCTGAATGCCAATTTCTGATTATAGTCGATATCATCATGAGCCGCCCAACCTGCATCGTGCGATATATCGTCCATTCTTGTAAGATCCTCCTCTCTTATTATCGGACGTGGAACAACGACATCGTCCTCGACCGGGGCAGCTGCTCGCTCACGTTCCTGTTGCTGCTGCTGCTGTTGTTGTCTCTGCGGTGGCGGAAAACGCTCCGCGGAATAATTGAATCTAGGACGCGATCCATTGCTGCCTCCTCCTCCTGCGGCTCCTCCACCACCACCAGCGGAACTCACGTTTGCCGGAAATTGGGAGGGAAAACCGCTCGGCGGGAGGTTTCCTCTGTACATCTGTAGACCAAAACATTTTTTTTCTCTCCAATATAAAAAATAATTTTTCAAATCGTTTTATTCCGGTGGATACGCATTTTTTTCTTTTTTTCTTTGTAAACACGTTTCTCGTGCAGTAAATAATTCATATTTTATGGCCCAAAATTTATTTTTTCACCGAAACAAAAATTAAACGCTAAAACGATCGGTGACAGAAAATTTTTGGGGTCAAAACGACCCAGTGTGTACTCGAAGGGTGAAATCTACTGTCTATTTTGCCTTCCTGACGTTATTTACACTATTTTTTGTTCCCCCAAGTGTCTGCGAGCCCTGAATCGACTTTCCACGCGTTCGCCATGCTGGAAAAAAAATGATAAAGAAAAGAATACTCACGAATGGGGGAATAAATCCGCGGTAATGATGAACGGGTGGAACGGGTTGATGAGTCGAAGCGACAGACGGACTCTGATTGATTTGTGGAGTTAGTGGGCCTGCCGGGACCGATACCGTGCCCGGCGATTGGACCGAGCTCGGACGCCCTCCAACGGGTCCCTCTGAGTGTCCTGGTGGCCCGCCGATTCCTATCGGGGGGCCCTGGACCACCGGAGTACTCCCATTTCCGGTACCAGCTGCCCCGGCTCCTCCGGACGCACGACTTCCACCTTGAATCCAGCTTCCCTCTGCTACAAGTGGAAACAAACCATTCAAAATGTTAAAAACCGTCGAAGTTGATGAAATTAATAATTAAGTTTGATTTTTATAACAAAATGATTTTTCAAACGAATAATTATTGATGCAATGATATTTTTTAATTACTTTGCGGACGCAGACTTGGACCAGGCCCATACTGTGCGTTCTGCTCTCGATTTTGTTGCGATTGTTGCTGCTGTGGGCCAGCCGGCACACCGCCTATCCATACACAATTAAAAACAACCAAATCATCTTTTATTCATTCTTTTACGACAACAACAAAAACACGAACGCTCGAGACGAGTCGATTTACGTTCCAACATCGATTATATATCACATAAATAAATATATATTAATGTCAAAACGAACAGTGCCAGGTCAAATTTTTAGAGATTCAACATCTCACGTGTGAAAAACAATAAGTTTCGCAAATAACAGTCAAAATTATAGTGTAACTTGTCATTCGCATTTAGTCTACTCAGTCAACGGAAAACATAGACCGAACGAAAAAATCTACACAATTGAAAACTTGCCTGAATATTGTAATAATAGAAAAATTATCACGCGAGCTAGATTTTGATTCTTTGCCGGTAGCTATGGACCGACTCTCATACTCGCTCTGATTTTCATTAAAACGAAAGAAAATTCCGGAAGAATAACGAATTAACGACGAAGAAAAAATTTAACCAAACTCGCAATTTCTTTCAATTCAGACGCCCGGTTACGCAGTTACGTTCCAAAACCACGAGCCAAAGTTAGAAATCTCGCAGCAATCCTTGAATATCAAGAGACGCGGCAGCGGCGTAGTCTGAACGGTAAAGCAAAATCCCATTTGTTATAAAATTGAAATGAAATTTGTTGCATTTCTACGTCTCGTTCTAGCTGTTTAACAAAAAGTGAATAAAACCAGAAAACCATGGAGAACATCCTACGTAGGAGAACTGAGGCTTAAAAGACAAACGAAAAAGTATAAAAAAACTCGTTTTGCATGACATGATCGTGGCGGAAATGCACAGCTATTGTTAAAGAAAGCTTCGATAACGAGGGAGTTGAGTAGCAGAGAAAACAAATGAACGATAGGTTGGCGTGTGAGGTTCGAGGAGAAAACTAACTACTTGGAAGGATAAAAGATAAAGAAAGATTTTAAATTTGAGAGAACTAGCAAGGCTCCTTTTTGTTTGGCTCTACGTAGCAAGCGGGGGACCCCACCTGAGTGGTTGTGGGAATACGATTGTTGCGGTAGCAACGATTGATGCTGTACATTGACCGAGATCGGAGCAGCATTTGACGACGGTGTCGAGGGCTGTTGAGTCTGGTTCTGATTGGAGACGGAGACGGATGTCTGTCCGCTGAGGCTGGGAAACTCGTGTTGGAATTGCGGGGACTGATGGGCGAGGAAACTCAGTCCTAAGGCGCCTCGAGTTGTTCTCCCGACCCCGGTAACGAGCCCAGCGTAACCAACGACCGCTGCTGCCACGACAGGCGTACCTATCGATATTAATTCGGCCAATCCAATCGACACACCGCCACAAAAAAGCTATTTCTTCCATTTGAATGAAAAAAAAAAAAAAAATCGAAAAAAAAAACGACTTTTCCCTGACAACGTTAACCAGAACTGGATCTTTCGAAGGTTGCTGGCGTTTAGCTTAATCACGCAGGCGTTAAAGAAAGCGGGGAACATTTAATTAGCCATGCATTTCTCATGGAAATCCGAGTCTTATGAATAAAAGTCATTTTTGTGCCTCAATCACGTTCTCAACGCAAGCAAGCCATCATCACCGATTTCTCAACTAGCCAAAGTATTATTTCTTTTCATTTTTCTATCTCTCCCGTGCCTCGATTCGATTGTGACGAAGAAATCGCAAACTTCCTCAATGTCCAATTCTGGGACGTTACTTTCATCTGCCACCAATCGACCGGTCTACATTTTTCTTTCTCCGGACCCCAAAAAAAGCGGCATTACCCAATTTTCACAACTTTTCGCTACCTTGTTTATGTTTTTGTTTTCTTTTCGCTGGCTCTGTCACGTTTTCTCTCTCTCTCCCTCATTTTCTATATTTTCTTCGCTCGATAATAATCAGAGTGTAAATTACGCGAACAACGTACCGACATCTCCTGGTCTGCTCATTATTGCGCTCCATGATGATTTGTTGTTGCCCGCTTCGGAAGGGTGGGGAGACTGGGAAGAATTTTGTTGTTGCTGTTGTGGTTGTTGCTGTACTTGCTGTTGCTGTGATTGTTGTTGTTGCTGTTGCTGTTGCTGTGGACCTGGCAATGATGGGAGTTGCGGCTGTGCCGTCGGCACAGGTGTTGCCGGTGCACATGGTGCTGGTGATGAGTTGGTCTGGTTCAAAAACAAACATTCATTTTTTAACGAGTCTTCCACGAAGAAAATCCAAATTTCTGATGCATTAGCAATCCATCGGGGTTGTGCAAGTCACGTATTACGAATCGCAAGTTCAGATTTTTCAATGAATTTGACAACAACAAAAAACAGAGCACGAGCACCCGAAGATTTTCTGGGAACTGAAAATTTGACGTCGTCCATGATATATTGCGAAAACCATTTTTTCACGATGTAGAAGTTTGCAAAATCGGGACGAATTGTCATGGTTTGTGAAATTGAACAAACAATGAATAAAAAATTTATTTTTTGCAATTATTGTTAACTTTTTGTTGTTTTAAATTTAATGACCAGGGTCTTTGTTTTTTAAGAAATTTTATAACCAAATGCGGAAAAATTTTCTGGTTCCTATTCGTAAAAACGTGGGACTCTCTACGAAATACAGAAGCAATTTTTTCAGCTTTCCAGTCATGGGAGCTGCGATATCCTCTCCGGCTTGAGCTACTTTGGCAGAGAAATGAAAAATTTGTAAGAAACTTACTACTGATGTGTCTGGAGTTGGGGCAGGTGTGGTGTTTGGTGTGGTTGAAGTAGGTGACGGCGACGGATCCTTGGTAGTTGCCCAACCGCTTCCTCCGCTAGGTACAAGACTTACAGCTGGATCACTGTTGCTGTGCTCGCTCTTCAAGCTAGGCAAATTAGCGGGTGGACGCCGTGCCGAAGGCACCTTTCCCAAACTCTGCATTCCATGTTTACGCGGTAATGTACTTTTTTGCTGATGTTGTTCCAAAGATTCTCCCTGGAGGTTAATCATCGCATGGTTTTCCATTAAAATCCAAACTTTCTCTGATACATTCGTTGTAGCTGCGCGATGCAATATCTGATGCAACGGAAAAATACTTACCCTGCTCACCCGGTACAAGCTATTGATATCTAGCGATTGAAACTTTTTTCCTTTCTCCCCCTTCGACACAATCCCTGACAGAGTAGACATGCTGTCTGCAGGCAACCATTTAGTACCACTCAGACCCAACGAACGAACCCTTTGTCTGAAAATTTCAAAAACATCCATCCAACCTCCGTTATTGTCACTCGGTAAACTAATTGAACAACGTGGCGGCTCAGGCATTAAAATTAATTTATTCTGGACACTGTTTGATGGAATGGCAAGGCTGCAAATATTTCAGAATCACTATTGAGACGTTTCATTGGTCGTCCGCGTTGTGCAGATTCTAATGCACCATTAGTTCGTCACAGATGAATTTTTAAGGATAATTTTCCTTCCGCAGCATTTTTTTCCTTCTCTAAATCACAAAACTAAATATATCTTTCCTTTACTTTGAAAAATTGAATGTATCAAGGCAATGGGAATTCGATTCTGCAGTTTTGCATCACGCAAGCAACTGCTTGTGAACGTAACCCTAAAATCTTGAGCATCATTCTGCTCAGCTTTTGCCATGCATCAAAAGTTTAATCCACAAATCCAACTTTTGGAAAAAATGGATTTCAGTATTTTATTCTTTGGTTGTTTAATATTTTTTATAATGACAATTCCAGAGATACTTGTAATTTTTTCGGAATATTTGAGACTCAGTGACTCTTTTCAATGAGCTGCGGGTTGGAACGATCCTGGGGCTTGATTTTGGCCAAAAATGCGTAAACAGAGCCAAAGAAATTCATAATATTCGAAACAATTGGAAATTTGTTGAGCTGTCAATATCACACGATTGGAAATTTGCACAAGGAAAATGTTATTTTTTGTAGAATTTTTACTTATAATCCTGACGTACTTTTGCGATAAAATTTTTTTTTCTGGAGTTCGAGTGGCAACACGATTGAAGAAATAAAAAAACTATAACTCTTGATGAGGAAAAAACGAGGATTGGCTGGAAAACGTTCGTGGTACGAAGGAATGAAAATAAAAATTGATTGTACAACAAAGACGAAGATAAAGGAGAAGTGATGAAATAACGAGTAGAAAACGTTGGGTATAGGTGACTCAAGCTGCGTATCGCAAACTTCCGGCGGCGACTTTCGTGAATCGAGAGTAAAAAAAAGAAACAGCATCAAAACGCGAAACACCAGCGAAATTCCGAGGCGGTAAAGTGTTGCGGACGAAAGAGAGGCGTAAAGAAAAAAAAATAAAGAAAATGACGTTGCGTTTGAACGTACAGGAGAAATATAGGGAGGGAAAGAGAGAGAGAGAGGGAAAAAATGTTGAGGTCGTTGTGTGTTCCTCGTGAAGGAAACGCACGAGAGCAACACGATTTTCGTTGTAAAAGGGGTGGGGGCCTCGGGCTCGAGAGAGGAGAGGGGATTGTGAAAAGGATTGTAAAATGTAACAATAATGGAAAGAGAGACGGAAAAAGAAAATCGGAAATCGTACAACGGAATTGGCAAGGTTGGGGGTTCTCGAGAAGAAGCTTTGTCGTCAAAATGCCCGAGACAGAAAGAGACGGAGAGAGAAAGGGAGAGGGAGAGAGATGGAGCGAGCAGACAGAGAATTCCGCGTTAGGCTCTGTGATTGATTCGTACGGCGTAGAGAAACGTATCGGTTGAAAAATGAAGGCTCGCGAACAACAAAGTTCGCGGAGACAACAATAAATTGAGAATAGTTTATGAAATAAACGAAATGGAAAGAGAAACTCGAGCATACATAAGTGCAAACGCGTGTTCCCTCTCGTGAGCGTGATTGGCGTTGGGAGACGCCAAAGCGAGAGAGAGAAAGAGAGAAGTAGAAAAAAAAAATCGGCCGAAATGAATAATTCGTAGGTAGTAAGAGGAAAGGATCGTAAAGCAGGTCGAAATTTAGGGGAAAGCCCAACCCTTAAAAGTTGAGCGTCGTTAAATTTGTCGGTTGTGGCCAAAACAATGAAAAATGCCGGACGCCAACGAGACTTTTGGCGGGTTTAGGTGTCAGAGGGGGGGGAGAAAAGAGAGGAGGTGGAAAAAAAGGAATTTGCCAACGACGTAGAAATAACGCGAAATAACAGTAAGGATATAGACGGGGTAGAAAAAAAAGGAAATGCAGTTTATGCGTTAAATAGTAAGCGATAGACGGAGAGAGGGAGATAGAAGTAACGGTATCGGCGCCTCGGAGCGTTACCCGGAGCCGCCAGGACGAAAACTTGTCTCTCGAAGCAACGAGGCGGGGAAGCACAAGGGGAAACGAGGAAAGCGGGTTGAGAGGGGGGGTGGAAACTATTAGGCTTTAGAGGGAATGAAGGATTGTGACAAGAAGTTAATGAACGAATGAAATAGCGACTCACCTTGGTCCGTCCAAATGGGTTGCCAGTTCACAAACGGGTTTAATTCCCGATAAAACTACTTAATGCACGGATCGCCGCGGATTATTAACACCCAGGGTTACCGGAGAGTAAACGTATCGCGCCTGCGGGGCTAGCACACAAAACTCTGTTCTTCTCCTTTCTTTTCCACAATTCGTCCCAAGATGGCGAATGCGCGACTTTTCGGGCCTTCTCGCTCTGTCTCTTTCTCAACGTATCTCTCTCTCGCTCTTGCTCCCTCTCTCACTCACTCTTCTCTCTTGCTCGGATCAATACAATTACGTCATGCGTTCCAAAGTGACTGGCTGACCGAGAGATCTCTCTGCACACACAACTAGCGCCTCTCGCTGTCACACGTTTTTTTCTCTTCAGGGGGAAAAAAATTGCGTTCGGTGTCGTTGTTAATAACCCGGCCGATCTTGTCTTTAGCCGGATAAAACGAATTATTTGTCAAACACCCGAGCGTGTTTAACTCTTTATTTTTATTTTAATACGAGGCTTTCGCGATTTGTTTCTTCTCCTTCTTGTTACCTTCTTTGATTATTATATTTATTTCGAAATAAATCTAACACCACTCGAAGTTCCGAGGCTCTCGCATAAACGTGGCGAGTGGAACTCTCGCGTGACAACAGGCAACGCCGCCCGTGACTGACTCGACAAACACACCTCGCATCCGTACCGCCGTTGTCGTGCCAAACTTTAAATTACATCTTACATTCCCACCTAATTATCCAAAGATCCTCGTAGTTCCCTAAATACCAACATTTTTTTTCTCTTTGTAAAAACATCATCGAAAACATGCCCCAAAACAACCAGCAACGTTTGCGTCATTCAGGAAGTCAAATGTCGATTCGTCGTTTGATCCTGGTGGTTCCGTCACTAAATTCAAAATGGCTACCGCGCTGAAATTTGCCTTCCGAATAAAAACGTAAAAAAGAGCATAGCGACGTTTCGCCTTTTTTTCCGTGCTGTCAAGTGCAATAACATTTCAAGAATTTCCACAATGGTGCGTCGCGACTTCTTTCAATTATTGACCTTCAATGGACGATTTTTATTAAAGCATCTTTTTGTTTTAGAGCGTAACGTTACACACTGACGTTGGAGACTTAAAAATTGAGTGTTTTTGTGAATTGTGTCCAAAAACCTGCGAGGTAAATCCAAGAAATAAAAAGTTACCCCATTTTTTCGTTGCTCGTTCTTAATTTCATACTCTCGATTTGCCAATCCTAACAATTCCCCTATTTTCTAACCTACACTTTGCTCTCTTTTCCAGAACTTTCTTGCGCTCTGCGCCAGTGATTATTACAACGGTTGCACATTTCATCGAAACATCAAAGGCTTCATCGTACAGACTGGCGATCCTACTCAGACAGGAAAAGGCGGCAATTCCATTTGGAATCGCAAGTTCGAGGACGAATTCAAAGAAGAATTGAGGCATATAACTAGAGGACTCGTTTCCATGGCTAATAATGGACCAAATACCAACGGAAGTCAATTTTTCATCACCTACGGGCCGCAGGCTCATTTGGATTTAAAATACACCTTGTTCGGAAAGTATGTTCCGTATCCATTCTCCATACAACGTATTAACCCGCGAGTACACACCGGGTCGTTTTGACCCTCAAAATTTCTAGTCACCGATTGTTTGGAATTCAATGACAACCAATATTTTGGCATTAAACTTTCGATTTCATCAAAACTAAAATTCAGGGCCCAAAAATGTTGATAATTTACTATAAAATCGTTTCTACAACTAAAAAAAATCAAAAATGCATATTTTTCAGAATGCAACGATTTGAAAAACGCCTCGAGTCACATTGACCCGATTTTGACCTTTCAAGTACATATTGGGTCGATTTTTCGCCATTTAATTTTCGTTTTCACCAAAAAATAAATTAAGGGCCATAAATTATGGATAATTTACTGGGACAAACGTTTCTGCAAAAAAAAAAAAAACAAAATGCATATTTACTGGAATAGAACGATTGGAAAAACGACTCGGGTCAGATTGACCCGATATGCACTTCTAGGAGGTGTGCGCTCGAAGGGCTAACGGGAATTCTTTCAAGAATTAAAGAAAACACGAAAGTTGTTGGAAATATTTTCGTAGGCATAATTGTTCATAGAAATAATGGCAATGCAACGATTTTTTCACGAGAAAAGTTACGTCTTTGCTTTTCGCATTTGCTCCATGGATATAGAAAAAAAATTGGAATGTTTCAGAGTAATCGATGGTTTGGACACACTGGAGCAGCTGGAAAAGTTACCGGTGAATCCCAAGAATTACAAACCGCTGACGGAAACGAGAATAAACAGCGTGACGATCCACGCCAACCCTTTGGCAGGTTGACGTTTCTTTGACGTAGGTTTTCAATGGTTTATCGATCGTAAAAAAAAGTACAAAAATCACATACCGACTAACAGTGTACATAAAATAATTTCTGGGTTTTTTTTATGTTAAAATGAATTTATTTAATGGCGTGAATGATTTTTTTTCATTTTCGGCAATATTGGCCCTGTAAACGGTGGCCTTCCGGGTCAAAAGGACTTCTCAGGAAGACTTGCGCTGGGTATTTCTTTCCCATTATTTCGATCTCATAAGCGCCCGATTCTATAAAATGATTCGTCACATTTTCACCTTCTGGATGAGTTATGAATCTGGAATAAGACAAAAAAAAGTCCATGAAATTTTTCTCTTTTTTTCGCGAACAATATTTAATAAGTTGGGTCTCGTACGCTTTTCCTATGCTGCAGTTGAAACTGTAGCCGTAGTCGGCTCTCCTGAGATATCCAACATGTACAGAGTTTCTATAAACCCCCTCCAGCCCCCATAAAGGCACATGACTGCAAAACGAGAAATCGTAGTGTAAAAAAAAAAATTGTAAATGATTTTTAAATTCTTATTGTATTGGGAAAATAAAATTTAATATTTTTCATTATTTTTGAGACTTACTCTTTCAAATGGAACTGCACCAATTTTCTTTTAACTCCGTCAGATTTCATTCTCATTACTCTTTTCTTTCCCAAATATTCTCCTTCGCTTCTGCACAAATGTTCGAGACCAGCCTCTACAGGGTTGTCCACGCTCGTGAGGTCGTGATGCCATAATGTATTTCCTGTAGTGTCAAAATTCATCATTACCACGAGCGAGTATCGTGTACGATTTCGAAATTCTCATTTATTTGCATTCAAAATCAAAAAATTTTAATGGCCAAAAATGTTTCGTTAATTTTCATAAAGCGACAATGAGAAATTGTTGAGAAACGAGAAAAACTAGATATTCGTCGAGAGGTACTGAGTGTCGATACCTTTTTCACAACCGAGACTGTACCAGGCGCGATAGCCCGCGAGTTTCATTTTGTAAAATTCTCCAGCTTTCGTAATAGCTTGAAAAACTTTTTCGCACGATTGGTTCGGTATGTGCAGATCGTATCCGAGTTCACCCACGGCACTAAGACGAAAAGCTCGCACTAAGCAGCCGTTGATGTTGGTTACTAAGGATGTCGAATAGGGGAAATTTTTGTCTGAGAGATCCTCGTCGACGAGCTCTTCGAGAATGTTTCGGCTGAAATTTAGTTCATCCCATTTTCTTAGTTTTTATAATTTTCATTCTGCCGATGATTTTGACTTTTCAATTATTTTCTGAATGCTAAATAAAAAACATTAATTTCTAAATTGCTAAGATTTCGAGGTTCGTTTTTTTTATAATTCGTTGCTCACCTATTCGGACCCTGAATCGAGAGTATTCCCATATTTTCCGTGGCATCGTGCAATGTGGCCTCGAACCCTTTTTCTCTGACAACTTTGTTCATGTGCGCCCACATGTGAGTAGCTGCTATTCCTTCGCAAACTAAAAACCACATTTTCCCAAGAAACTTCGAATTTAAACTCAACTCCCTTCAAGAATAATAGACCAGAGTGGAAAATTCATTTGCTCACCGATGTAAAACGCTTTTCTCTGGAAAATTGGATCGGTAACGCCACCAGATCCCGGTTTGATTCGAGTCACAGTGCAATCTGCCTCGACCCCTCCGCGCTTATTCAAAACGCACGTGGAAATTGTTTGATTCACTTTGCATCTAGTGTTTGCGGCGAATAAATAATCTGCTGCGTCTTGCGCTTCCGCACCGCAGAGATAAAACTTTCCAGAATACGAGAGATTGAACAACGCAGCGTTGTTCCTGCATGCCAGAGCTTCTTCGCCTATCTGACAACGAAAAAGCCATTTTGCTGTTCAACACTGAAATCTTCATGCGAATATTTGAGAGATTTTTTTTTTTTCAATTACGTTGACTCCGTAAAGAGCAAGAAAAAGGACTCAATGACGAAAAAGGAAAGCGTAATTTCCATCGTGAAGAAACGAATATTTCGATTGCAGCCAAAAAAATTTCCGAGAAGTAGAAAAAAAAAGAGAAAGTAACAAGTTGACAATTTTTTTCTTCTCGTGATTTCACAATCGGACTGAAAATTGTAATTTTGCCGCAAATCCGAAGGGAGAAAGTGTTCGTGTTCCCAATTATAATTTACTTTGTCATGATGTTCCGGAAAATCGAACGTAGAATCTTTTTGTACGCAGGCAGCGTATTGATCGTTGATATGTTTTTTGCTGCCGTAACTTCCGTAATAATCGTAAGGGAGTACTTCGATTTTTTTGCCAGGTTCGAACCACGCGGGCCTCTCCCAACCGACAGAGTCTTGCATCACAGCCCCATTTTCGATAAACAACTGTAAATAATTAAGAATCATTCAACCTCCAATTTTCTTCCCATTTTTCTTTAGATCGTAAAAAAAAAATATTTTGGAAATTGCACCGACGTCGTGAAATTTATCCTTTTTGAAATTTCTCCCCGAGAGGTAAACTTGGTGAGGAAATATGATGGCGTAATTCGTGGCGTATGCTTCGTGGGACTTTTCGTTCGCCCATACCGAATCTCTCATTTGGTCGAACGAAAATCTGCAATCAATTCATCGGTTATTCATAAAATACCTAGAATCTAATCGATAAAATAAAATACTTCATTTTTTTTACCTTCGAATGTCGTAGTTGTACATGTGCTGATCCGGACGGCCATTGATTATCCAAGAAGCTATTTGTTCGCCACAACCACCCCCGTACATCATCCCTGCACTGTTGTATCCACAGGAATAATAAAAACCCGAACAGCGGGGATCCTCCCCTGGAAAAATGCTCATTAATTACCGTAAATAGTTGCTCAATAATTAAAAAAAAAAAAAAACAAGAAACAAATCTAAATAACGATAATAATAAATGCGATGTCGATAGTTTTGAAAAATCTTTCAAGTTCTTCGTCGATCGTCAATTTCGCTCACATATTTCAATTCTGTATGAAAATTTATTTATTTGGAAGTGATGCTTCTCGTGATGATTGTTGGCATACCCATTAGAGGTTTGTGATCCGGCGTGAAACTTTCAGGACCACAGACTGTTGACTTGATTCCAGTTGTCGCCAGTTTTGGTACCAATTTGACCATTTCGTCAGCGTGTTTGTTGAAAACATTCCAATCCAGTTCGTATAATCCAAAAGAAAAATCTTTTGCCAACTGCAGGACGATCGTTAAATATTTGCGAGTAAATATTATTGACGAACGCAAAGTTTTTTTAATTTGACTGTTGAATCGATTCGATTAAACATTCAATTATGAAATCAATTCTGTTTTTTTGAATGCTGCTTTATCATTCTGCCAATTACTTAAGAAATTGAGTAGAAAAAATCGACTGCGAAGCTGTGAAATGTTGATGCAAGAAAAACAAATATTTGACAATAGAATTTCTTACCGACTGAAGGATTATTGGATTGGGCTCGTAACCACCGATTGACATGGACGAACCATGCACTTTGATATACAAATTGGTATCGTGATCTCTTATGTTTGGACAACCATGAGCACCGGAGACAGACTCACTGACGACGTAGGCATGTTTCATAGCGACCAGTGGAATATTCAAACCAATCAAGTGAGCGACACTGCTGGCCCAGGCACCGGCAGCGTTCAAAACACAATTCGTTCGTATTTTTCCATACGGAGTTTCCACGCCAGTTACTTTTTTCCATCCGTTATCGTTTTTTTCAGTGAATATCCTGCTCACCGGACAATCTTCAATGATCTGGCGATGGAAAAGTGAATTTTCTAATTTTTGTAATCGCCAGATGGAATTTCAACAAGAGTAATTATTTTATCGTGAAGAAATTTCATCATAAATCGATTACGCAAAAAAATTATCTTCTGGCCAAGACTAGGGATCGAAAAATGGATTCAAAATTTTTTCAACATTACCCGCGCTCCGTGGCTCTTTGCAGACTTCGTCAGGGCTGCGACAAACATCGCAGGATCGATCGTTCCATCCCCCGGTGAATATAAGGCTCCCGTGAAACTGTTTTCATCCAGAAGAGGGAACAACTTTTGCGCTTCTTTCGGTGACAATATTTCAGAATCGATTCCAAACGATTTTCCTATCGTTGATAGTCTCTGGTACTCTTTCATCCGGACCTAAAATTACAAGTTCCTTGTGGCATTGATTTTTTTTACTCCAAATCGATTTTTTTTCCAACGCGAAAAAAAAATTTATTTACGATTTGGAATTTCTTTATTCTTCCTGCTTCGTAAAGCTACAATTTTCTTTCATCATTTTTAACCCTCCATGGTAACACCGTCTAGAAATAACGCGCTGGTTGCACGGGGTCAGAATGACCCCAGTCATGTTTAAACGCTTGCCACGTCGCCAGTATCGTTATGAACGACACATAAAAATTCAGGATATTAGTTTGAACCTTTCAGGATAAGAATATCATGCCCAAAAATTTTAATCCAATTTTTATAATGGTGAAAAAAAAATTAGCAAAGCGGCAGGGTAAAAAAAAAATTCTCGGGCACCCCGAAGCACCGGTGAAGAAGATGCAAACCGTCTCGTCCGACAATAACTCGTAGTAATTCTAGCTCAGAGTTACGCTTGAGGTCAATTTGACCCCAAGCCCTCGAAGCCCTCGATAAAAACTCTTTAAACATCGAAGGAATTATTTCCCTTTGTTCATCTTGGATGTTCACTTACATCCGAATGAGCTATGAAGAGACCTCCGTTCTGTATCCAGCCAGGATTAACGCCAGTCTCTTCCTCAAGATTCAGCAGCAATCTCCTGGTAGAATCGAGCAACTGTATATCGACATCGTTCGGTCGAAGACGCCAAAACAAACCACCGGTGTGCCACGTGGTTCCTGATGTTAATTTCGAGCGTTCTAACAGTATCGCGTTTGTTCCTTGTTTCGACAGATGATAGAGAGCGTTGCAGCCTGCGCTTCCGCCACCTGAGGTCAAATGTTTTTTCAATCTCCTGCATTTTCTCTTTCACAAAAAAAATTAATACAAAAACCGAAAATAATGAAAAATTGGAAAGAATTGTTTAGTTCAGCGGGCCGAAAAAAAAAAAGATTTTTGAAATTGTGTAAAATCGAAATTCAATCCATTCTTTTTGGCTTTTTTGCTTTGGCCTAGAATCGAAAAAGAATGATAAATTCATTAATACGATACTCATTGATTAATGAATTTTATGTAAAGTCTAATTTACCTATAATTACAACATCTGCAAATTCCGGCACAGTAACAGTCTTCTTCGTTTCTTCTTTTGCCTTTGTGAGAACATTTCTTCGTCCACTGACAGCATTTTTTCCGAGTAGCTGTGAAATAGTCAACGAGAAGTGAACTTGAATGAGAAAAACTGGGTTTGCGAAGTTTAATTTGTAACTATTGTGATTCCAATAGTTTCCAGGGCAAAGAATGAAAGTTTGTACGAGAAACGAAATAATGGAATTTCGAAAAATTGATTACTTTGGTTTTTGCTGTTCGTAACATTGTGCTCGTCCTGTCAATGACGGTCTCAAAGCTACCGCGATACTGAGCAGCCACTGATGCGTAAATCGCTTTGATTCTGGCCATAGTATGTAAATGTATATAAATCCATATACATACATCTATTTTGTTTTTAATTGGAATAGCGATTGCGAGGCTTTGACGAGTGTATGTAAATTCTTGAACTTTTGCTTGACGAGTGCATGTGTATCGGAATTTTGTAATTCACCGCGATAATACGAGGATTGATTCGGAACATATTTTGTTGAGATTATTTGAAAAATATGGAATCGCGATGAAGCTCCACAATGCGAAACAAATAACTATTCGTATTAATACTTGTTATTCATCATTACTGTCGCTCTCGTCGAGTTAAGTTCCCTTTCTTTTTTATCGAGTATATTTACGACGCAATTATTTAGCAACTCGATAAGAAAACTCTTCACGATGATAAATCACTCGTTTCGATAATCGTGTTTCTTGAATTCAACCTTTGCGGTTCAACGGAAAGCCGGTATCGTTTCACTGGACTTTCAATAACGCAATTCGACACGCACACTCGGACACCTCCGTTTTTTGTGTTCTTTCGAAAGCGACCCGAAAAAAAACGTCTCAAGATTATTTTTCGGTGATGGGCGACTCAAGTTTGACATCGCCGGCAATTTCACTCGTGGATAAGAAAAAATAAACAAAATTTATAATCACGAGTACGATTAAAGGTCCGAAAAAACATTGTAATCGTCAGAACGCGATGCAGATATGAATTGAAATGTTTTGACGCCCAATCATCGAATCCGGAAGTCCATTCCCCTCAAATTTTGTATTAAAGACTCAAGATTCAAAAAAAAAATTGTCAACTGCACAAATTGGTGGAAATAAATAAATCGAAGCGTTTGGGTTCAAAAAATAGTTTTCGACAGAAACTCCGCTCGTTCCATCGCCGCGGATATGCTCGTAGAAAGATTGGGAACCAACTGGCTCGAAGTTTAAAAAACGAGTTTGACACTTGTTTTGTTGTGATCGCTTGGAGTTATTTCGAGATAAGAAAAATTTAAGAGTTTGACAATATTGTTCGCATCGTTGCCGTCAACGTTATACTTGGAAAAGAATTATGTGGTTTGCGCGAGCAGTGGATTCGCGGTGGGCTGATGACTGAGTGAGTGAAATAATTGGATCTCAGTGTGCACGTGGTTAGTTACTGACAAGTGGCAACGCATATACTCGCGCAGAATCTCTCAGCGGAGCAGTTTTCATTTTTTACGAGTGTTCATGGACAGACGGATGGACGAGAGGCCGTCCCTCGCGGAGTATAATTCGCAAACGTTGCACTTGCACTCTCGTCTCTCGGTCGCGAGTTGTTTGATGTATATGCTACTATTTTTCAGTCACGTACATTCATTGCCATCCAGGGTTATATATCGATAGGCCGAGAGACTCACGAGCGTTGAAATTCTACGAGAAACAAATAACAAGTTGCGATGAAACGGAAGAACAAAATAAAAGACAATAAAAATGAAAAAAGGATGAAAAAATGTAGAAAAATAAATAAAATCCTTGACCGTGAAGTGGCGAGGGTATCGTATAATATTCCCGTATTTTTTCTTCTCTTCGAAAAACATGACGAAGAAAAAACTCGTTACCAGAGAAACAGGTTGACCTTGAAGCGAATATACGCCAAGTGAGAAAATTTTGTCAATTTTTGTATTCTCCAAATTGGAGTAATTTTTTGTTTCTTATCGTTGGTCAATTATAAAAAGCGACTTAATGAATCTTTTCGTTGCTCTCTGCCTTCGCGATCTGTAAAATTTCAAGTATTCGTTAATTTGTTAAATAATTAATAACCAACAGGACGAATGGTATAATATAGATTTATTTTCTTTCCTTTTTCTCGTGTGTGTGTGTGTTTTTTTTACTATCACTGGATCACTGGAATCATATAAGGCTATTTTGAAAATTCGATATTCGTAAATAATGATTAATAACAACGCAACTTCACAATGAGCGAGAATTTAATTCAATCGTGTCTAACTAATACTCGAACAAGTCTTTAACGTTTTATTTTTTAAATATGATAAAAAATTAGTAGAAGTTTTTGTAGTTTATTTATTTTTTTTAAATATCAGCCATACGTAAAAACTCATACTTTGAAATTGTAGGATTTTCATACCCCTCTCTCTCTCTCGTTTCTCTCACTTCCGTTGGATCGCATCCATACATTCGCTCGGAATTCGATCCTCTTCGATCCATTGACTATGTCTCGTGATTCGATCACTCGCGCTCGATGCTCGGGGCAAAAATAATTAATATAAATAATAAAAAATGAATCCAAGTTTCATCGAGCTTCGATTATGCGATAATTAATTAATGATTATTGAAACGAGGCGTCATGTACCGCTAGAATAGTGTAGACAATTACGTTATTGCGATCTTTCCAAGCTTTTCTCTTCTCCGACTCTTTCTTCGCTTTCGTTAACATTTAAATTCGAACTAATCGATGTTTAACTTTGTTTATCTTTTGCAATCTTTGGAACGATTGATTATTTCAAAGTCTGACAGTCTCGTTTCTCCATGGGTACACAATTCGAGTCCCTTTTTTTTATCGTCTTTTTTTTTAAATCCTTCCTTTTCTTCTTTTTAGTTTCAGTTTAAAGCCAGTTTCTTAAAATTATCACGTGCGAATAATATCTGAAATACTGATTAGGAAAAATAATTTCTTTGCAAAGTAAACTTCGGCCGGCAATTACAATTGAAGCGGTGCTTGTGGCCTCGGTTATTTGTTTTTTCTTGTTTGTTCTCGATTTTTCTCGTTTATCCAGTATTTTCTTTGTTTTTGTTGTTGTTGCTTTTTTTTTTATTCTTCTCTTTCTCGGAGCTATAGCGACGTGTGCTCCTCACTGGCCAGGCTGTCCGAGTCGTCGGTGTCGGAATTGGTCGCTGCTTGGACTCTCGCGTACTCGTCGGTGTCGATGCTCTTGCAAAAATGTATCGCGTATTTCAACTTTTGTCTGAGCACCGATTTGCACGAATATCTTGGCATCTTCAGGAGGAAAAAGCACGTGTAGCTCTCTGGTAAAAAGTGGTCAGGCGGATTGTATTTGTCCATGACCTAAAAGAAAAAAAAATGGAGAATCGCAATAAAAACATCGCCTCGGAGTTGAAATTCCAAGAGAATTTATTTCTTTGGATAAACGAACCTGAAGTACGAAATCTCTGCCTCGAAAATCTGCAATAGTTCTCGGCAGCCGAGTTCTTCCCCAAACAAAACGTAAAAATAGCGATCTTTCTTGATTGGAAAACTCCTCCATGACCTCCCAGAACCATTGGACAAGTGGCGCAGTCACTTCTATGCCTTTGTAAGTCGCAACGCCCTTCAGCAGAACTAACGAAATGTTTGGACTTCCGCATACCATTGTCTCGAGCTCAGCACCGCTGAACAAAGCGAGAAGCGGCACTGGCACGACCCTCGACAATCCTTCCCGAACAGCTTCTATTTGCGAGTCAAACTCGTGCAGACGATAATTCAATGCCAAACGCACGTATTCGTGTCTATTCTCGGGGGTAATTTTTCGATATCTGTCAACAAAACAAAACCATCATTTAGCAAATGAAAAAAATTGGCTTTTCCATTCACCAACGTCGAATAATTCAACAAACTTCGAATAAAGAATTTTGCTGTTTTTTTTGTTCATCAAATGTTCACGAAACGTGATTTTATGATCGACGATTCGCTCCGTTATTAAAAAACAACGATAATCGGATATTTGGATATCCGATACGTCGGACCACGACGTAGGGTCGCAGTTCGAGGAAATTCATTGTAAGGACCAGGCTGAGGGGAAAGGCTGGTGTCGCTTGAATTAGTAACGCAAAGTAATTCCGATAAGACAAGAAACTGACCTGTTGGATAATGGAACGTCGTGTCCAACGGCCGAAGGCGTTGAGAAAGGCATTTCGAGTGTTTGAAAAACTTTTTCGTCCGGATTGATGTCCCGGATGCAAAGTAATCCGGGCACGTAGTTCCGATCCACCTCGGTAAGGTCGGCGGGAGTCAGAGCAATTCCGGCCAATTGTTTCCAAACCGGTTCAGCGAGATTCAAACTCAAAGGGCTGCCGGTTCTGATCGCAATGCCCATCAAGATCCCGAGAAATTGGAACATGGTTGTGTGCAGTTCCGAATTAGCCATGGGGTTGAGCAGGAAGCAATCCCTGTTTGTCCCATTGTCGTCTCGACCGTTTGGCGTCGGTATGAATAATGGAAGTGACCCGTTTTGTAGCTCGTCGCACATTTCTGCAATGCTCTCGCTGTAACCTCCGCCGCAGTCGTCGACGCTCTCACCTGAAAAACGAATTTTCGGTTTT
Organism: Hyposoter didymator; assembly: GCA_037952995.1. Lineage (NCBI taxonomy): Eukaryota > Metazoa > Arthropoda > Insecta > Hymenoptera > Ichneumonidae > Hyposoter > Hyposoter didymator. Next base: position 10,572,385 of record JBAJMU010000006.1, on the reverse strand, counting down.
TTTAGTCTAATTTTTCGTATCGAAACGTCACAATCGAACGGGATAATCATCAGTTTCTTTCGTCGTGTAATCTGATGATAGATTCTCATTGCAATGTTCATAAGTTAGTTGTTCAACACGTTTAGGTGTTTGAATCGATTCGACCCACTAAACCTCGATAAAATTGAATTTGCTCTTCACCATTCTCTTTGGCACGAAAAAACGAAAAGGATCATGTACTTGTAAGTCAAATTACTGCTTTCTGAACGATTATGGGAACGAGAAACCAAAGGGATGAATATTTACACCGGTTTGCAGTTTAAGGTGAGGGATCAGTCGCTATCTCGCCACTGTCAATTTGAAATCGAATTTGTTCGACACGGTTTCACAAATTCAAAAAAGCCGCCCCGTCAGCGCATTTTTGCCATCGTCCTGCGTACATTGATAGAGCTTTTTTTTTTTTACCAGTCAGGGGATGAGATTCGGCGATTGATTGATTGAAAAAAAAATGGATTTGGAGTTCTAGGGTTAATATTATCATAGGAACCGTTGCCTTACCGACAAATTTGACTTTCCAGACTCGATGCGGTAAGAACAAAACATCTTGGGTGAGAAGACTCATTTTAGCAACCATTTGTCCAAAGACTGATTTGATGCCATCGGGGCCAGCAAGGCCACCTTTTCCGCGTGCTCTTTTAACTTGAATCCTGTTGAGTTCGATGACAGGGCCGTGTTGTCTGTCGCGGACCATAGTGGCTTGAACAACTTTTCGGAAAGTTGCTTCTTTGATGCTGTAAACGAGCATGGGCGCTAATTTGTTGAGGCCCATGGGTCCCGAGGTAGGAAACATGACGAGAGAAGGGCACAAGAGTTCGGCGAAGTGATGGAGTAGAACGAGGCGATTGTGCAGGGCAGCGAACGGCAAATCCTTCACAAGATCGTATTCCATCGGCGTCGTTGCTGGTAATCTGCTTTGCGTTGCTTTTGTCGTGCTCCAAGCCAATGTGTGAGCGCTACCGCAAGCAACCCGAGTTATTTTTTTCCCTTGAAGCGCGTGAACGAGTCGTGGACGTTGAAGAGCTCCGGTCGTTCCATCCCCCAATTGACCCTCGTCGTTATCTCCCCAAGTAAAAACTTCGCCCTTGTCGGAACACGCGACGCAGTGCAGAGATCCTGTCGCTATGGAAATTATTTTCTTTCCTTGAAGAGCTGCTACTTTTCGTGGTCTTCGCACATGGTCGTCGGTCCCGTGGCCCAGTCGATGGTAATCGCCTTTTCCCCTGTATTAGCCAATCATCAACAATTAGAAAATCCATCTGACCGAGTCGCTCGAAATTCTTGCTGAACGCCAATTCCCTCGAAATTGTATTTTTTACGAAATTTCCCTATAACCGAATCGATTTAGACGTAAATTGTAAACAATACGAGTTTTACACTTGTGTCAATACAAAACAACTCATAAATCATGTGAAATTCGATTTTTATTTTTGACGAGTTCCGGCGCAATTGAAATTATAAAAACGCATGTGACCGAGAAAACTGAATAACGAACACTTGGAACAATTCGCAAGAATCGATAAATCACTGGAAATTGTGACAAGTAAATAAAAATGAGTTGTTGCTGAAAAAATACAAATTTTTCTCGTAATTTTGCAAGTTTCTTGACACAGTTCAATGCCACTTAGAGTTGACAATGGGAGCTGAAGAAATACGAAAATTTTCCTCATTCGTGAGTTTCTCAAACCTCATGAAATTTTAGGAAAAGGAAAAAAAAAGGTTTCCCAAGTTTTCGATTACTCGAGCAATCGTCGTCGGAGACTAAAGACGTCACAAGAAATTGTAGAGTGCTCGTGTTGTATAAATACTTGCCAAGTATAAACAGCTCCCGATCTCGTCAGCGCGACTGAAAATTGACTGCCACATTCGACCTTGACGACACCCAATCCAGCGAGAGATTCAATCTTCATCGGGCATTTGCAACCGTCGCTTCCTCCTCGGCCGAGTTTACCGTAATCGCCATCGCCCCAGCTCCAAACGTTGTCGTCATCGGTCACGCACAACGTCTGTGCGTCGCCACTTCCGCAAGCGACATCCACTGCTTTGTAACCTTGAAGAGCTCCAACGACTTTTGGCTTTAATTGGTCCTCGCTGTCCCCGTGTCCCAGGCGGCCATATCGTCCTGAAAATGTCCAACAATTAATTGAGCGAAAATATTTCGAAATAAATGAGAAAATTTCAATCGAGAAGCTTCGCTGACCTTTTCCCCAAGTGTACAGCAATCCGGCACTGTTGATAGCTGCACTGTGATGTCCACCGCACGCAATATCAACGATTTCGGTCCCGAGAAGAGCTTCAATGAGTTTTGGCCGGTCGAAAGGCAATTTGTTGCCATGACCGAGCTTCCCATCGTCACCTTCGCCCCACGAATATACATGTCCCTCGGAACTGAGTGCTAGACAATGTTTTCCTCCAGAATTGACAGCGATTTTTTTTATGAATACGTGCTGAATGGATTCGAGGAGAGTGGGTACGAGAACCGAATCTATGCCGCCGATGCCGAGCCTACCAACGGCTCCGTATCCTGAAATTTACAGCGACAAAGAAACTCCTGAATGCCTTTTATCATAAAATTCTGCACGTTAAAGCGAACGTGCCATTTGTTTCGATAAATCGCTTTGATTTTTCAACGTCTGCACAATTTTTCGATAAATTTGAAAAAAAAAGAATTGAGATTTGGGAATGAGAAATATTTCTTTCGAACGGGGAAAATGATTGATTTACCGGTTGAGTAGACTTTGCCATCAGCAGTGACGGCGAAAAGTGTTTGTTCACCACCAGCAAGTTGAACGGGTCTCAGAGCCGAGAGGCTTTCGCAAGGTGAGGGTAATTTGACCTTGGCGCCTTCAAGGCCACCCAGTTGGCCTCGATGATTGTGTCCCCATCCGTAAATGGCGCCAGAGCCATCCCACGAGAGGGTCCAATCCTCAGGTCGTCTGTTGAGCCACAGAAGCAATTGTTCGTCGTGTTCCTTTTTGAAGAGTTCATGGTTTTCGTGGTCCCTGGTGCCACCGTCGTCCTCGGTGATCATTTCGTTGATTCGTTTAGTCACATCGAGGCAGAAATTTTTAGGCAAGGGTGTGCGATTGACGAGTGATTTGGCGACACGTGCGGCAAGACAATATCTTCGGAACCAGGACCACTTGTGAATTTCCATGCAGCATGGCATGGTGTCAAGTTCAAGGTCGCAGGCGAGAGCGACAAGGACTTTGAAGAAATCGCTGTGCATCAATTGCTTTCCACCGCGAACGGCAGGGTCCTCGTATTCGTATTGTCTCAGCAGAGCCTGTGGCAAGGAGCCCAGAAGGGAAGTCAATGGCGCAGCGTCTGGGCGGATACCAGGACCGTTGACATAGACCATTTGCAATTTTTTCAAAGCCCACATTCTCTGCTGGGCAGAGAGAATACTCAGTTGACTACATTGTGCCAAAGCAGTTGCGAGTCTCCCGACGATACTTCGTTCCGAACTGATGAGACTGTTGTCGAGCAGACACTCGGCGAGTGCGATCGCTGGTTGGGACAAAACAGCGCGATCCGAGCCGAGTTCGTGAGGCGCCAAAATAGCCAAAATGGGATGAACCGTGAAACGCCATCCCCATCCGTTGACCGAACCGTCCGAAGAGAATCTCCAACGCAATTCGTCACCTTGAATCCTTATTTCGACCGCCCATTCGCTCCATTCCATTCCTGATCTTATGGACACTACGTGGCCAGCTCCGTCCATGATGGTCAAGGGATCGTGTTTCTTTTCCGTTGAACATTGTCGATCGAATTCGACCCTGAGTGCCTCGGCACCCGGGATTTTTACGTGTCCCGTCAAAGTCGTGTCGTCGATATACGGATGTGGACTCTCCTGGACAACCGGTTGTGGCGCGTTGTTCAAACAATTTGAATTAACCGCCGTGTCCTCTAATTCCGTGACGCAAAGTTCCAGCAGCATATTCCTTATCGAGGATTTAGTTTTTCCCAAAGCAATTAGTACGCTGGAAATAATTTCTTTCGCCGAATTGCACACTCTGTTGGCAACCGCGAGTTTCAAAAGATCGACGAGCATTCGAGCGTCATCCTCGCTGAGGCTAGACGTAAATTCATCCAAACCCGGCTCGCTGGAACCAGCTTCTCCGACTACCTGAGCGTTCGAGGTCAGAGTAGCAGCGATAACGCTCATTGCAGACGTTGACATTTTCGATGCCCTCGAGGACAAGCTCGCGGAGCTCGACATCGATGGGAAAATGTTGCTGGAATAATCCTCGGGCGCTGGAGTAGCTCGGGGACTCGATTGGAGATTGGAAACTTCAGTGACGCTGGCAGGAGCCTCGCCGCCACCTTGTGCGATTTCTCCGACGTTCTGGTAGACCGTGTGACCCACGCTGACGACGCTGGTCGTCGCTTCCGACGGTGTATCCGGAGGACAAGACTTCTCGGTACTCGTCACAACGTCCGTGTGACTCCGGAGAGCAGTAACGACTGCGCTGCGCGCTTGCATTATATGCAGAGCGTTGAGAACGTGCTGGAGAGCTTGTTGTTTAGCGACGTTGCTTTCCAGTGACAAAATGATGTTGGACAACGAGGGCCTGATGTTTTTCGTCGAGCTGACAACGTTGTTTTCCTGCGCCGAAGTCGTTACGAGCAAAGCTTGGCCCAGAGGATCTTTGGCAGTTGCAAAAGCGACTGGTTCTTGATTACTCGCAGTTTGATGATCCGTGAGTACCCAAGCGACGCTGTGACTCGATCCACAGGCGACGCGGTTTACTTTAGCGTCCTCCAGTCCATGGACCAGCGAAGGTTTGCGATTGACGATCGTGGTGCCGTTTCCCTGTTGCCCATGGTCGTTGTCCCCCCAGGCGTATACCTGGCCAACGTCCGTCACTGCCAAACAGTGCAGCGCACCCACAGCAACGTGAATGATTTTTTTCCCTCGCAGAGCTTCCACCAGAGTTGGTTTCCGCACGTGCTGATCGTTGCCATGACCCAAACGGAAGTAGTCTCCTTTTCCCCAGGTCCAAACCTCGCCGTACTTGGTCAGAGCCAGTGAGAATTGAGCTCCGCACTCGACCTGGACAACGCCCAGACCCAGAAGCCGATCTATCAGCAACGGAGTGTAACATCCGCCGCTTCCGCCTCTCCCCAGCTTCCCAAAGTCACCGTCGCCCCAGGAATAAACGTAACCCTCTTCCGTGAGCGCTAGGGTCTGAGCGTCCTTACTACCACAAGCTACTTGGACGACTCTTTGTCCCACGAGAGCTTTCACCAACTTGGGCTTCATTTGCGTGACTGTATCGCCGTGTCCCAAACGTCCGTATTCTCCCAATCCCCAGGTGTAGAGTTCCCCGTTGCTGGCGATCGCTGCGGAATGTCCTGAGCCACAAGCAATATCGCGAATCCTTTTTGATTTCAAGGCCTCGATAAGACGAGGCTTGTCCAAGGAGAGACAATTGCCATGACCCAGTTTTCCATCTTCACCCTCGCCCCATGAAAAGACTTTGCTGTCTTGTGTCAAGGCCAGAGCATGGGTACCGCCGGAATGTACAGCAACTTTTTTTATCACGTACTGACTGAGAAACGGAATCGGCTTCGGCTCGTAAACGTTGTTATTGTCCCCCAGACCCAACCTCCCGTTCGTTCCTTCACCGCAAGCATACAATTTTCCTTCTTGCGTCACAATGAACAGAGTCTTGCTGCCTCCGGCGATGTGAACGGGTTTCAGCTTGGAAAGTACTTCGCTGTAGACCGGGAGCTTGATCTTGGAACCCTTGAGCCCACCCAACTGGTCCTTGTCGTTTAATCCCCACACGTAAATCGCTGAGCTCTGATGAGCGTCCCCCGTCCTCTGTGTTGCCATTTGCTCTTGCACAACTTCCCAATCCGAAGCAAGGAACGAGACCGAGGTCGCCAATTGATTCTCAAACAATTTTTTTCTTCCTACTACCTGCAGAGCGTGGATCTTGCAGTCGATCCCACCGTTTCTGCATTGCTTTATCGCGATCTCGATGCAGGGATAATACTCCTTGATATCCTGCAGCAACGTTACCGTTTCGTCGGTATTTCTCACTGTTATGGTCGACAATTCGAGGAGACTGCTGAAAGTTTCGCCAGCGCTGACTGCGACGAGTGACGGCATGTAACTACTGTCCTGAGGATTTACCACTATTTTCAGCGAATGCACGAGGATGCTCGGTAACATTTCCAAACGAATCCAATGTTTTCCCTGGTAGCCACAACTTTGCCAATACTTTCCTGAGCCATCGACCAGCCTCGTGGCCCAATTTTCTCGCGACGATACGCTCAGAGTTCGAATGCACTTGGACCAATCGTCGATGAGGGACGATTCCGTGAGATCCTGGCGATGATACCTGCCGGGCTTTCCTGCGTAAACGGCCGCCGAGCCCGGCTCGGCAATGCGATTGAAACCGTGTCGGTGCGAGCGTTTGGTGTAAAAACAATTTTCACACAAGTTGTAATTGTCGCATGGTTTGCATTTGAATCTTGGACCGGAAATCGGTGAGAGATGGCAAGAGTTGCAGGAAACTGCGTGATGGCAAGAAGGAACTCTTTCCATTTCTGCTGCGCATCCGGTCCAGCTGCTCTGTTGAGGAAAATCTACTGAAACGTCTTTACCGTTGTTTATTATTCCAGTGACGACGCCGATGCTCGTGTGATTCACCGAGCCCCATTTGTACTTGGGCACCGTTACCGACGACTTAACCCGCACCTTGTCGCCGACCTTGAGGGCCGGAGGACCCGGAAGTGCTGGCGGATGACCCAGTAATTCGATGTGAATGAATCGTACCCAATAAGTACCATCTTTGTGCTGCCAGGCGACCTGGACGTTGAGATCGTGCAGTCCTTCCAGGTCGATTCTCACAACCTGGCCAATGTCACCATACTCGACTTCCTCGTAGCTTTTGCAACAACGTACCAACATGCCAGCAGTCACGTTGTCACGCACGTAGATCGCGTACTCGTCGGGAAAGAGAAAATCTGATCTTTTCATGTAAGTCGGTTGGGCTACGGAACTGGCTTCGTGGGTCGACGGACTGTCGTCGATGTCCTCGCTACTGGAGTCATCGGAATCGGAGACACTCTCCGAACTCGAGAGCATATCCGTGTCGGCACCGTAAACTCCGGTGTCTGCTTTTTCCAACACCCAGGCAACGACGTTCTCGGCGGTGATGTTACTCTCCGCCACGCTCAAGCTACGAATTGCTAATTCAACGATTTTTCTCCGGAAACCCATTTCCGTTAATTGAGTCACGAGCGGACTAGCCGATGAGTTTCCTGCGGCTTTTCGAGCGCTGCTGCTTTTGCAGTGTCTCTTTTGACTCGAGGTGAGAGACACGAGGGAACAATCGGACGTCGGTGTCGCTGCCTCTGAACTCACGCCTCCCCGATGTATCGGCGTGTGTCTCAATTCCGAGGCCAGGTACTGCGACACCGCTAGAGCCGCTTCCTCCAACTCTTTCCTCTTGAAAATCGGCTTCAGAGGCTGTGGCTTCGTGGCTCTCATCAACATTTCCTGCAACAGAGTACTGCAGTGATCCTCGTCCGCCTCGGAAGTCGTCGGACACTTGAGCACCTGCCGCAATTTGTTCTGATGGCCCAGCAGCGCTTTTCCAGCGTTTAACGCTGCGAGCTGCTCCTGCTGCGTTCGTAAAACCGAAGAATTCACCACTCCAGCTATAACAGGCATACCACCAGGCCGACGGTCCAGTCTGCAATGTCCAAGTAACAAATTAGCCCAAGCGGATAAGAGATTGTCGCTCATTGTCATTCTATCGAGATGAAACTTTTCCGTTATCATTTTAATCGCGGTGAACGCTACTTTTTTCCGCACGCCCGTTCCCTCGTGCATTTGGACGATCAATTTTGAGTGAGGAGTGAATCTACAGACGGTACCGATCTCCCCGTCGATCTCTACCAATCCGCCGATCCTCGGACGATCGTCCAAGCCCCCGATAACTATGAGAGCAGCCATAGCCGTCTGTTGGATCAGCAGACTGTGCTCTCCGCCGTTCTCGTTCATTTGTATATGGAAAAGCGGACCGTCGCTCAATAAATCCGAAGCTAAAGACAATTTGCCCGTTAGAAATGAATTTATGGTCGAATTCCAACCAGGCAACAAGTGCAAGGATCTTATAAGCGCGATGAGTTCCTCCGCCAAGCTCGAGCTGTGAGAAGCAGTCAAAGAGACTCTGCACTTGTTGGCATGTAGTTCAGAATTTCCACCAGCTTCGCACATCAGTGCTATTTGGCCAAGAAGCTGAAAGGCTTTCTCGAGAAATGGTGTCATGTCCGGATTGTCCGATGTCCACGAAGACAAAACAGCCGAAAGCAATCTCACCGCCATTATTTGTTTGCACAAGTTGGGATCGTTCTCTTCGGCGATTAGACTCAAGAGAAAATCGACCCAGGCTTGGGTGCTGAGAGCGCGACAGAGAGACTGCGAGGTTGCGATTGATTTTAGAAATCCGAGAGTCGCCCAAGTCTCGTGATGTTCCTGAGCCAACTGGGTCGACATGCTCGAGTCGGTTTTGTTGACGGCTGACATGATTCCCCGTAGAACGGAGGCGATTATCGTTATCGCTGAAGGTTGAATATTGTCGGCGTTCGCCCCGCAAGACAGTAAAATTATTCGTAACAAGGAAGTCGATGCTTTTTTCAGATACGTCGTGGGGTGGATTTCCCGGGACGGATCGACGATCGTCTTGTTCGTATCCATCGGGGAATCCTCGTCGGAATCACTTTCCTGAGGCGCAGGAGGCTCCGCCAACTTTAAATCGTATTTTCCCTCTTTTCCCATGCGATAAGAATTCGTCGTGCCATTGTCCCATTGAACTCTGATCCAACCGTCTTCCCCGAGCTCCCCAATCACCCGTCCTTCCCCAGGAGGTGGACCATCCTGATCGCCCCACTTCCAATCGACTCCACGAACGACTCGCGTTCCAATTTTCATAAGCGCCGCGAGTTCCATTCCGGTCAATTGAACCGCCGGTGGTTTGCTCTTTTGAATGGCATCCTCGTAGATCGCCGTTGCGTCTTTCTGCCTCGGACTCTCCGGCTTCATCGACGGTCCGATTTGCCTCAAAAGAGTCAAAATACTCGAGACCAAACCCGAATTCACCACGAGTCCAATTTCATTAGCGTGATGGTGACTCGTCAACATTCCCAATATTGTCAGCAAGAATCTTGCTCTTGGCAACTTTCTCAGCCACGTGTACGTTCCCTGATTCAAACTGCTCTTCCCACTGGCCTTTGCCTTGCTCGGCAGTTCTGCTTGGATTACGTACGCTCTCAGAGCTCGTATCGCCCAGGAAAGAATCTCTGCTTCTGCCAATTGAATCTTAACTTTTTGGTAAGGCGTTACCATTTGAATATTGCTCAGTGGATGAGTGATTCCTGAGCCAAGCTCGTTTGCGTTTTCGTGTGTCAAACCCAACCATCCGTTGAGCAGTGAATATTTAACGGACGTTACGAGAAAATCTTTTTTCAATAATTCTTTGATCATGAAAATGCCTCGTTCGCGAAGTTTAACTCGTTGAATTTGGCAGTACATGGCTCTGCGAAGAGTTTCCACGTCGCCTCCGTCTTCGGCGACGACGAAATTAATCAAATTCGTCATAAGCTCGTGGGGATCGATGACCAAAGCTTTTGTTTTCACTCGCTCGTGCAATTGCATTATAACGTTCGTCGTACTCAGAACTTGCTCGAGTTTCTGAGACGCGGGAGTTGCTCCGGTCGGCGTCGAATCTTTGGTCGTTGGCAACGAACCGTCTTCGCTTTTTCCACGCGATTTCGCGTTCTGGATCGAGGCATTCACGATGTCCTCCAGTTTACTCGGCGACTCTTTGTTTCTTTTTATGTCGGCCATAACCGTGTAAACCGCGCGACGGAATCTTGGCAGCGTGTACAAGATTTTAAGCTCTTGGTACGCTTTCACCTCGTAGCTCGTTGATGGCCTCACTTCGTAGAGCAAAAAACGACATTTCTCTTGAGCGGGAGCACAAACTTCCTTGTAACTACGATTTTGCTGTTGCCTCGTTCTTATGAGATTCCATTTTGTCTGGTGAATAGTTCGCACCATGTCGATCAAAGATTTCGAGAGTTTGCCTTTACCCGTGGCGAGCTCCTGTTCGACAATCTCGAGAGTTTGGTAACCGAGAGCGAGATGTTTGATCGTGACGGCCATCAAAAGTCGGCCGATTTCTTCGACAGGATGATCGCTGCAAAAATCAACGTGAGAAAGTAAGAAATTGGATTTGTTATATTTATCGATCATAGCGAGAAAAGTGTGAACGTTAGTGTCGGTTTTGTGGTTTTCAGCGAGGGCGTGAATGAAGGAAGTGACACGATCGTCGGAGTTGCGTTGTTGTTCGTCTTTGCTGCGCGCCGGAAGCGCAGGCTCGGTCGGCGAGCTCGCTGGTGTCGAGTTGTTGCTCCGAGCTTCGCCTTTTTCTTCCTCGTAGGGATTCGCCGGTTGGAGAACTTGCAACCCGCCTCGTAGGAAATTCGCGTTGAGCCATACGCTCGCTTCTTCCTCAGCGGGAAGGAGGGCGAGACTCTGACGCATCCGGTGAGCATGGAGACCGAGAAGAAAGCCAAGAGCTCTTTCCATGTCAAGAAGCGACGAACAAACGTCCATGACTTCGATGGTGAATTGCGTGGTGTCGGGTTCGGGCTGACAATAATAACCGACGAAACAAGAATCCATCATGGAGCGTGTCAGCTGGGCTGGTAATTGTTGAGCGACGTTTGGCAACGAAGTTACTGTGGCAGGTTCGCGGCCAGCGTAACGATGAAACATCTCAAGAGTGCAAGTTCCTTCTTGGCAAACGTCTTGGACGTCGTAAACATTTCCATTGACAACGATCCAGAGGCCACCGTCACGATTGTGATTTTCCAAGTCTGCCCAGCGTATCAAAGTCGGTTCTTCGCTCAAAGGGATTTTCGTGGTTTGCTGAGGAGCGATTATCCCGGGCCAGGACAAATCGTCGGCATCCTCCTTTTCCGTGGATGGCGCGAGGCGGTTGAACTGGTCGAGGGCATCGAGCACGGGGCCTAAAACTTCCAACCAATTCATACCGCTCAGTAACAAGGCGTTGTCAACCTGAAGCAGAATCATGCAGATAACCAGCTCCGGAAGTAAAATATTTATTATATCTCCCTTGAGAATTTTAGTGACGAGGACGAAATTTTTGCTGCTCGTCGAGGCGAGCTCACTCGCGATTGGCAATATCTCGGTCACGTGATTGCAAATTTGAATAATGTATTTTTTCAGCAGAGATTCCGCCCCGATGATTTCAACGTCCTGGGGATCTTCAGTGCTCCGGGAACACTGATACATCTGAGCAATGAGCAATCTCTGACAGCGAAGCAAAAGATTCAAACTCGGTGAATCATCGAGTTTTCGTTCTTCGCTACGAAGGGATTGTTGCTGCAAGGATTGGAGTCGCGATTGCGTGATGCACGAACCATTGCGTATCAATTGTTTGACGAGCTGCAACAACGAGATCGTCATATTTTGTTGTTTCTCCGAATTCAATTCTTTGGCCTGTTTGTTTTCGCTGGTGATTCTCGAATTTGAGGGAATTTCTTTTTCGTCCGGTACATCGACGATTTCCGCTTTGATCGCGGCTTTGAGAGCCTGTTCCAAACCTCCGTCGGCCATCAAGCTCGAGACTAGAAGATCCGCCATGAATTGCTGCCCTTTGTTCGTATTCGGTTGTTCGAGGCTGTTGGAATTTGGCAAAAATCCGGATAACGTTTTTGCTCGTTCGTTGGCTGTCGGCAACAGGATGCTCCAGCCGGTTTGCAGGACCGCTTGGGCAGCTTCTTGTATCGTCGCCAGGATTCCTGGGCCACTGGCGAGACTGACGCAGCGGTGTTTGAGGGAACTCAAAAGTTGCGTCGAACCGAGACCAACTGTTTTGCCGTCTACGTTGTGCGTTATCATCGCGTGCAACTGGAGTCTGAGAAGATTCAACGTCGAGACTGCGAGACATTCGCGGTCCTGTGTGGGCGGCCTCGTGCCTGGTAAACCTTCGCACGATTTGGCCAACAACATGTCGAGCAACTTGAACGTTTCCTCGGAGATTTCAACGACAAAAGCGACTCTGCTCGCGACGGTTCGCGTGGACAAGGACCAAGCGAAACTCTGCGTAGAACCGCAAACTAAACCGACGATTCCTTTGCTCGAAAGAGTCGGACAAAGGGTCGGCTCGACGACCGTATTTTCGAGGGCTGGATCAATTTGCCCGTAGTCGTTTCTGCCCCATCCGTAGACCTGGTGATCATCCATGAGAGCGAGCACCATCACACCACCGACCGATAAATCTTTGACTCTTTTGTGCTTGAGAGCTTCGACGAGTTTGGGAAATCTGACGTGAAGCTCGTTGCCGTGACCGAGACAATAGGCGTTTCCTTTTCCCCACGTGTAAACTTTGCCGTCGGCGGTTAGGGCGACGGAAAATTGTCTGCCGCAATAAACCTTGACGAATTTAACGTCGAGAAGCTTGTCTCGAATCATTTTTGGAGTTTGGGAAGATTCGCAACCGCCGCGTCCCAGTTTTCCGTAGTCCCCGTCGCCCCAGGAATACACGACGCCGCTTTCCGTGCAACAGAGCGTTTGGGAGTCTCCCGTGCCACATGCAACGTGAACGATCGCTTGTCCGTTGAGCGAGGTCACTGCTGTCGGCACAAACATATCGCAACAATTGCCCAGCCCGAGTCTTCCCCAGTTTCCTTGACCCCAAGTGTACAAAATACCGGCGCTCGTTATCGCCGCCGAATAAGTACTTCCGCAAGCGATAAAAACGACATCCTCGTCGGCTAACTCCTCGATTATCTTGGGCTCGTCGTAAGACGTGTTGTCACCGTGACCGAGTCGACCACCGGCTCCGACACCCCAGGAATACGTCACACCTTCTTGCGTCAATGCCAAATAATGTTTGCCGTCCGGATGCGCCGCGATCATCTTTACACTTTTGTTGGAAAAACCGAAAATCCTCTGTGGATATTGACTCTCGGAATCGTAATGCATCATGTACACTTTTCCATTCTGCGTCAATATCACGAGAGCTCCGTCTGTACAGCACAATTGTTTGACTCCCAATTCCGCGATCGTGTCGCAATAAAACGGCGCCGAGCCTGGACCGAACTTCAGAGCTCCCCAAGCGATGACTTCCTGGTAAGTTTGTGTTTCAGTTTTCGTGAAACTCTCGGTGTTCACTAACGACGGCAAGAACGGCGTTGCCAAACGGCTCAGATTGCACATTATGACGACCGCTGCCTTCCTAAGATCCACCGCGATCCCATCGTCCTCGGGGAGCACAAGATACTTGAGAAGAACCTCGCAAGGTCCTGGACAAATGTTCTCGTCCGTACGGCGACTCTTCGGTGCTATGATCGAGTTCAAACGGCGTAGAAGCGGCACCAAAGGCGCCGACAGTCCAGGCGCTCGGTTGTCCTGGTTCTTCGATTTTCCACTCAAGTGAAGCAGCAGCAACACCGAATCCAAAAGACTCGACAGCGTTCCTCGCTGTGCCACCAACTCCAGAAGCAAACAAAGCGCCGTGTGCTGATCCGCTACCGGCACCGGACACCATGATCTTCCGTTAACCACCTCACCCGTTACCACTTGACGCAAAAATTTCGCTGATTTGTCCACCACGTCCAGCCACACTTGCGACACATTGTTCTCCTCGAACAGTGTCGCCTCTGGTAATGCCTGCAGCGTCTCCAACGATTCCGTCAATATCTCACGACAGAAATCTACGTCCTCGCCCGAACGCCACGCTCGCCGCAAATATGCGAATGAGAAATTTAGCGCTGCTCGTGTTCCCACTCGTGCTAAACCGACCGCCGCTTTCTCGTTTGGTTTCACTCTGCAATTATTCAAAATCCTCTATTTAAAGTCCAACCCATTTTGTTCGTATTTTTGCTTCAATCAATTTTCAAGAATTGCCATTTTTCAAGTGATAAGGAAAAAATGATTGGTTCATAGAAAAACTCACATTTTTTGTGACTTTGGTGAAGTTTTCATCAACGTTGCAGTGACTTCCTTGTTTTCCTGAGGTTTGTGGCGCGACAGAGCCGTGAAATACCTTCGCGCTACGATTAAGCGTTGTCGCAAACGAGTTGCGGACAACGTGCTATTCGCAACTTCGTGACACAAGACTCTCTGTTCTTTTATGGACGACTCTATGCAAGCCGTCCAGTCGTTCGTGGCTGAAAGAATCCGAAGGAAACGAATGAACGATGTAAAACATTCGCGAGTTAATACACGAAAAAATCTGGCGTCTAGAAATTCTTACAAGGCTGAGATCCCCAGAGCCAAGAGTCTATCATGCTCTGTGCAGGGAGCGGTTTGTCCACGAGCGCCGCCGCCCTTGCTGCTTCTTCCTCGTCCAATTTTTGACAAGGTCCACAGTTGCAGCCACTTTGAGGTCCGCAAATACCATCGCAACACAAACAAGACAGAACTCGGGAATTGCAGTAATAATGGCCGCTCGAACCTGCAATTAATTTTGTTCGACAACGTGCTCACAAGATCGAGGCTTTTTCTCCTTTTTTCAAAAATTCGATTAGAAACGGAAAAAAGGAGGCATCTTTATATTTTTAGAAGAAATTTTTAATCCGAATTTCGAGTGATTTTTGCGTGTAATTCATTTTCATCGAATTCACAAACCATAGAAATATTTATTTGTTTTTAAATTGATGGAATATTCAAAACAGTAATTTTCGAAAACATAGCCAAACTTCTATGCAAATATTTTCCAAATATCTACTGTACAAATTGAATACTCTCACATTACGCTACTTAACGTTCAAATAATAACAACAATTACAATAACAACATAACAATTAAAACGATGACAATGTGTCATTATCTTTTTTACTCCAAAAAGATTTTCATTTCCAATCTTTTGTCGACGCATGGAACGATTGGAGACACGAGTGGAAATGCATTATTCGAGAATTTTTATGCAGATTTCTGATTATTGTACGTTTTTGCATTTTTGTTTTTGTCGCAAAGGATCGGGCAGTGAAAATCAGTTTGATGACGAGTTGTCAAACTTTGCTGGGATGTCATAAAGTTACCGAGTGAATGAAGGCTACCGCAAAATTGTAGAAAGAAATAAAAAGTATCACCTTTTCTAGCCACTACACCGGCAGAATTGATAAGACCGTCGCTGAAAGTTCTAACGATTTCTCCATCGCGTACCATACCGTTCCATAATTCCGCCAGGCCGTCGCGAGTGAGAAACTTTTGTAGATCGGCTTTGAGCCACTTTGCGTCGATGCATGTTTGAGGTCTTACGATAATATTCAACTGGCCACTCATTTTCTAATCCTTATGGGGGATGATGATCCTGGGGAGCACGATAATGTCACATGGAAAGTTGGGGAATTAGAATCATTGGTCCTGGTGACCTGAGGTTAGACTGGGTGATTTATAAATTGATTATTATTATAGAGAATCGTGTAATATATACCTAGACAATCGTCATTATTTTATTTGGCTGAGCTCTTTCTTGTGGTGAGTCTCCAAGCTGCCATGGTTAATCACACTTGATTTGCATTCTTTGCATCTTTCAACTATTCGTTGACAGTTGATGAAAATTGACAGGACTCGTATCGTGTTTCTACGGGCTCGATCTATATAAAAAGTAAATACAAACGGTTTTTCCTGTTCCGCGATCGCGAGAGATTTACACAATCCGCAAGTTTTATTGGTTTGTTTAGTTTTTTACATAATTTTGGAAACACGGTTAATCGCTAACGTTGCGGTATTGGCTAATTGTAAATTAAGAACTACTTTGTTACGGGTGTAACAATTAAACGGGGTACACGATATATCCTTTGGCGTATTGATTGCGAAACGTAAATATTTACGGCGAGCATATATATATATCGTACGAACGGACACTATATTTTCTTCCAAACCAATGAGAGTCGTGATTCTCACGGCGCTACCTGTTCTTCCGTTTTATCCCAACCAATCCACCGTCTCCTAACCCACACGCACGATACCGAGTTTTCCGGCGCGCCAAATAAAAATAAATTACCAAATCGTTGCTCATTCATGTTGATATTATTTCTCACTGTTTTTTAGAAATATGATTCGCTCTAGATTATTATCTTTCGCAAGAAATTTTAGTGCCCTCAGAATCGATAATCGAGGTAAGGGAATGTTGCAAATCTACAATGAAACCTTGTCCTTACAAATAAATCCCTCCATTTAGGTTATGATGATTTTTCTCAATTTTTTAACGCAAATCCACGTTTTTCTGCTTTTCGAACATTGTCATTGAAAAATATCGAAACTTTTGAAAATAACGTTCAATAATTGTTGATCTTTTCATACAGTATTTGAGCGATTTCATTCCGACGCTTCGATCGCACTTTTGACATTCAACCTCTTGAGGGTCACAAAATCAACCAAAAAACATTTCCTTCTTTCTTTGAATAAACAATGAAAAAAATTCTTCATCTCATTAACGTAGTTGATAAGTTTTGCTTAAAAAAACTCTTTATGCAAGACAAATCGAACGGTTCCGAAAAACTAAAGAATTGATGATAGCAGACAATATTATGATCCAGAGACAAACATTTCGACTATCAGAGCATGAAAGTTTAAAAGCAAAGAAACGAGTTTTTTTTTCCTCTCAACAAATTTTTCCATTTCTTTCTNCGATTTCATTCCGACGCTTCGATCGCACTTTTGACATTCAACCTCTTGAGGGTCACAAAATCAACCAAAAAACATTTCCTTCTTTCTTTGAATAAACAATGAAAAAAAATTTTCATCTCATTAACGTAGTTGATAAGTTTTGCTTAAAAAAACTCTGAATGCAAGAAAAATCGAACGGTTCCGAAAAACTAATAAATTGATGATAGCAGACAATATTATGATCCAAAGACAAACATTTCGACTATCAGAGCATGAAAGTTCAAAAGCAAAGAAACGAGTTTTTTTTTCTCTCAAGAAATTTTTCCATTTCTTTCTCCATAATTGAGAAATTTTTTTAAAAACAACTTCAGGAACATTTCAGATTTATTTTGCAAAATGTGATTTAAAAAATACTCCAGTGGAAAAACTTTTACAGAAAAAAATGCAGAAATATTTTTTTTTTCCTACCAAATGATTTTTCTTAATTTGAATTTTATTTTGATCCCTCAATTGCTACCTACAGGTATCCAAGGCTGTTATTCGAGCCTGGCCTCTCAAAATGCAGCGCAATGTGCCAGTCAAGCCCGTCGTCCTTCGGTGTCTTACGGCCAACCGACAAACGCGACTCACCCACATTTGGTGAAACCGGGAGAATTATTGCCGGGCCTAAAATTGGAAGAATTTCAACAGCGTAGAGAAAAGTTGGTGGCAAGAATATTGACGGACGAGTATGTGACAAAGAATCCTGAAAATTCACACGTTGTTATAACTCCGTCGGCGAGCGTAGTCCATATGTCTGATAAGATACCGTATGTTTTCCGACAAAACACAGACTTTTTGTATTTCACGGGATGCCAAGAGCCCGACTCTGTTCTGGTCTTGTTCCTCAACGGAGAAAAGTATTCGTCGTGTCTCTTTGTCAGAAGAAAAGATCATCATTCCGAATTGTGGGATGGCCCCAGAACAGGAGTGGAGGCTGTGGTTCAAATGTTTGCAGTGGACGCCGGATTGCCTGTCGGAGATTTTGAGCAATACGTCGTGTCGCATTTGATGGAAAACAAGAAAAGTTCCATCTGGTATGACAGCTCGTGCATATTGCAACCGGAATTACATAAAAAATTAAGCAACATTGTTAAACTGACCAACAATCCGACTTTCACGTCGCCCAAGAGAGTTTTTCACGAAATTCGTCTCATTAAATCCGAAGCAGAGATTAATCTCATGCGAAAAAGTTGCGAAATAGCATCAGCTGCTATAGCCAAAACGATACAAGTTTCTAAACCTGGGATGAGCGAACATCACCTTTTCGCTACCGTCGATTACGAGTGTCGAATTAACGGAGCTGAATTTTTGGCTTATCCTCCGGTCGTCGCCGGCGGTTCAAATGCCAATGTTATACATTATATCACGAATAATCAGATCGTTCAGAACGGCGAAATGGTCCTCATGGACGCTGGTTGGTAAAAATTCTTCATGGTTCAGTTTACACCGTTAGTCCTAAAAATACAAAGCTTTTACCTTAAAAACTACAAACCGGGGAAAAAATTTACCCCACGGGTTTCTTGTTCGTAAAATCGTTCTGAAAGCAGTAATCTGACTCATAAGTATATGAATCTTTTTGTTTTTTCATGCCAAAGAGAATGGTCGAGAGCGAATCCAATGTCATGTACGTTTAGCGGGTGAAAAATCGATTTAAATACCTAAAAGTGCTAAAAAACTAATTTGCGATCGTAATTGAAAGTTTGCCTGAGAAATCTACCCCGGTTTGTAGTTCTTGGGTTAAAATGCAATAGAATTTCATTAATTTCTAAATTGTTGAAATTCGAGAGTAGAATTAGATGAAATTTTGTGGAGTAGGAAGTTTGAAAATCGCGAGCGATATTTTGGTTCCAAATCCACAAATTATATAAACGCGAATACCAGTAAAATCTGAGCGTCAATTTTTTCGTCTTTTTTTTTCATTTTTCTAAGTAAATTATTGAAAAATGTTTTATCACGCCTCGGTGTCGATTTTCCAGGCTGTGAATATCACGGATACACCTCCGACATAACGAGAACCTGGCCAATCAATGGAACATTCACTCCTCAACAACGAATTCTCTACGAAATCGTCCTGGACGTTCAGAAGACGCTGACGTCACAACTTGCAGAAATGCCGACTCTGGATCAAGTGTTTCACGACATGTGCATACTCCTGGGACAACGGTTGCAAGAAGTCGGGCTCATACCGTCAACCTTGACCGGAGAAAAATTGCGAGCTGCCGCTTACTCTTACTGTCCTCATCACGTCAGTCATTATTTAGGAATGGACGTTCATGACACAGGAATGATCTCGAGGACCATCAAGATAAGGCCAGGAATGATCGTGACGATGGAACCAGGTGAACAAAAGTTATTGAAAAAAATTCTGCATCCTCCGAGTTCTCGAGCGATCAAAAAAGCTCAATATCGTAATATTCTCAAAAAACAAAACAAAAAAATGTCCACGTTCGTTTAAAAAACATTTTACAAAGAATCGGATTCTGAATTAGCAAAAAGTTGAATTTTCCCGTTTAAAAAGCTAAGAAAAGGTTAAGAAGCGAAATAATTGGTTGCATTTTTGTCCCAAGGAATCTACGTGAACCCACGAAATCAAATGGCAGCCCCAGAATTCCACGGTCTGGGTATCCGCATCGAGGACGATGTTTTAATTCAGGAGAACGGTCCACTCGTGCTGACCGCGAGTTGTCCAAAGGAAATTTCTGACATAGAGGAACTCGCGAAGAAAAATCAATCGTGATAAGTTAAAAAAAAGAAAAACGCGTGGATGAAAAAATTGGACGAAAAACGTTTGTAAGATATGACGATTTTGTTTTATGTAAATATTTGAAATAACAAAAAAATTGTGTACAAACGAGATAAATGGCTTAGAGTAGCAAAGTTTATCATATCCGAGGATCAGCAGCTTCGCTCAAGTTTCACTCGAAAACTTGTCTCGTGGGAAATAAGCGAATGTTGTAAATTTGTACCCAGTACAAAACCACGAGCAGCAACAAGAGCATGGTATAGACCAATAACGCTATCATAAACATTTATATTGTTTAAAAATTTCTTTTCACAATATCAGAGAAAAAAAAAGAAGATATAAAAATAGATGTAAAAAAATTATTTTTCGTTTGTTTGTTAATTCGTTGTAAATATGTCTCAATTAAATTGTCAGATTGCGTAATTTGATGTCGGCTTTCTTGAGGCTGATGAAATTCGTCAGTTGCTTTACCCTCAGACGCGACCAAACGATGTGATCGTGAAGAGCGTGGATTTGGGCAGCTGCGAGAGCCGCACTCTCCGGATACAGAACCGTTGTGCAACCCAGACCTGATAACAAAACAAGACAAAATAAAATTTGACATTTTTCCCTCAATTTTTGATGAAAAATTACTATGAATACGCTAATGAATCTCAAGATCGGGAATAAAAGTCACAACGATTTTTCGAGCCATGCACGGAAGAGCTCTAAGATTTTTAGTGTCCGAGAAATTTTCAATTCCTTCGTTTGGCACGATTTCGGAAAAAAAAATTGCAAAAATTGCCGTTGAAGTTCTCCTCCGTGTAGAGATGAAGGGAGAAGACAAATTTTCACACAATTTTGAATATTGCAGGGAAAATTGAGACAAAATATAATGATGATAAAAATAATGGATTGGTTTGAAAAACTGACCGGATGGAACATTGAGAGAAGACCAAACGTCCTGTGCCACGTTATCAGGCCTGACCGGAGGGCAATTGATGACCGGGAACGGTGTGTTGCCGGAGAGAACTGGACCCAGACCGTTGCTTCTGCCGGCTACAGCGACCAGCACCACCTAGGATCATCATAACAAGAAAAAACGTATGAAAGAAGAGGGTAAAAGGAATAAATCTGTGTCGGCGGAGAGGGCAACGAATAATTCTTAATTGCCGTAACTATTCTTGTCTTATCAAGCGGTTTACTGGACGATTGTATTATCGCCATGAGCCAATAACGGGTCATTCGGACACGCACTATCGCTCGCAAAGTTTGGAGGCGTCATCGTTATTCGATAAATATTTTTTATTCATTGTTTATACGATGATACCAAAAACTTTGCTTACGTTTATCTACGCGCGTCTACGATTGACAGAAGTTTGTTAAAACTGCGCGAGCTCAAGTTTGCAAATTGCACAATTATTCCAAGCCCAAATTCCATTTTCATTTTATTCTGGACGTGATTTTTTTTTAAATGTCAGGAAAGAAGAAATATTTGAATTTTTCTACCTTTTCGGAACTGCCTTCGTATTCAGCTAGAATTCGCAAAGTTTCCTCTGTAGCTTTGTGCGCACTGCTGACTCGGAGCTGCGTATTGAGACCGAGCAATTTGGCATGATGTGCTATTTTTTTGCAGTGCTCTTCGTCCGACGGCGAACCCATCAGGATCACCACCAAGGAACTCGGGGGTGGAACAAGATAATCGAGATTTTCGGCGACCCATTTGAAATTTCGCTTCACCGTACTGAGATCAGCCTCGGTGACGGTTGCCAAGTTTCTATAAACCTGCTTGTCCTTCATCAATTTCTTGTCGCCCGAGGGCCACAGACGCCAAGAATCACTGTCGATTATATCCGCGACCATTATTTCTCCGCTCGAGTCCACTCCGAACTCGATCTTCATGTCGATCAACGCACAATCTCGCGTCGTCCATGCTCTCTCCAGCACTTCGAACACCGTCAGCGTTGTTCTTCTCATTATGTCATACTCGTCCTTCCCAATTACAACTCCATTCAGTTTAAACGACGCTGAGATTATCTGCTGCTCCGACCACTGGGGATCGTGGTTCGCGTCGTCCTTGAAAAAAGTTTCCTGCAGAGGAGGATTGAAGCGAAATTCTTCCGGTACACCTGAAAATTGCAATCAACGCGTTAAATCCATTCTCCAATGCGAAAGTACCGAAACGTCGAAATTCTGGTACGTAGACAATAGTCGGATATGTCGAATTAATAGTAGAAAAAAATTCGATCTTCAAAGGCGTAAAAATCCGAGTGGATTGATGATAATTAAGTATCTTAATTATTCCAAAATGTCGTAACAATAAATTGTGTTTTCACGATGATTACGATGAACAAAAAAATTGCAAAATAGATTTTTCGATATTTGGAATATTTCTTGAAAATATTTAACGAATATTTTTACTGAGAAATTCATTTTTGAGAGAAAACGTGTCACTTGTAGTGAAAAAAAAAATTCGATCTGGCAGGGCGTAAAAAATTGCCACAATAAATTGTGTTTTTTCATGATAATTACGATAATGATAAAAATTGGGAAAAGGGATTTTTTGAGTTTTCGAATTTCGTGAAAATATTTAACAAATTTTTTCGCTATGGAATTTATTTTTGGGAGAATGATATTTTACCTGGATGTCTTTTCAAAAAGCTTCCAGTCGCCAATCTTCGCGTGACCCACTCGATCGGCACCATTTCGCATTTTTTAGCGACGAAAGCAGTTTCACTGACAACTTTGACAAAAGCAGTTTTCAGTCCTGCTTGATTCAAAAGTTCGAATACTTTAGCCGTGGTGGCTGTACTGATCGCGGCTTTGCCCTCGAGAGCGTGAGATTTAACGCCATCCCCAGCAGTTATGCGATCTTTGCTTTGGAGCAGACACAACGTCGGATCGTCAACAAGTTCGAAAACTTGCTTCGTCTTACCCTCGATTATGAGTTTTCCGGTTTTCAATCCTAAAACGCATGTCGAGATTTATTTTCACTGGGAATTCGTGGGTAAATCGTGATTGAGGCATAAATAACGATTTTGGAAAAATAAAATAAAATTTTTGGAACGATTTCGGTCCTTAAATGATTAAACGTCGAAAGCGAATTGCTCGCCTTAATTTTTCAATAAATTCATCCCTCGTTCGTATAAATTGGTTACCCGACCTCAAAAATGCAGGAAAAAAAAAAAAAACTGCGTCGGACGAGTTTTGCCGGCAACGAAAACACGCGACCTCGTGAAACTTTATCTCAACGGCATATATTCATAGGTACAGTCTAACAAAAACGTTATTCCTTACCGCCAAAAATCTAGACTCGATAGAAATATTCATCTAAAATCTTCGTTCATTAAATGTTTTTTTACACGCAAAGAAATGTCGTTCGCTGATATTAATGTTTGAACGAAATTATCAAGCACTTTCCAAATTATATTTACTTCGTTAGAAACGAAAACTCACCAGCCATGATCGCAGTTCTGATGCTTGCCTGCTAATGCCCGGCTCGACGACACAACCACGAGGATTTTCTTCGTTCTCTATTGATCCCCACTACGTTCTACGCTCGTGGGATTGGCTCAAAAAACTTGTTCTTTTTTCTTATTGCTCTTATCTTATTCACCCGGAGGGTTCAATCGAGCCAATGTCGAAAATCATCTCCTACTCTCCATCGATTCTTATCCCCCTATTTGCGGGCTAAATTTTATTTCCAAACGAAGCACGTCACGAATGTCGATCCGCGAAAACAAACATCATATTTATAATAGGAATTTTAGTAAATAAACTTTATCAAAAACATCGACGACACATACGTCAAAATTTTGTTTACCAATCTTATCGAATTTCGAAATCGGGGGAAATTCACTTATTCGTGTCGTGTCTGAAAAAAATCTTTTCCAAGCTCTGAAAAAACAGCAGCTCAGTTTTTCGATACGAAAAGCACGTGGTATGCCATTTCGATGTAACGTTGGTTATGGTGAGCGGCCAAAAGAGCCGAAAAGAACGATAAATAGTAGAAGAGGGAGGTGGTAAAAACTCACGAGTTTCAAAAGGCCCTTTCAATTGGATACGAACGCTCATTCTTGTGTCAGTGAGCGAGCAGTGAAGACACGTTCTTTTTCCGCCTACGAAGCGTCGTCGACGTCGTTACGGAGTGGACGCAAATTCAAGACGCACGTGGTAAGCATCGAACCTCCAAATATACTAGAAAGTTTAATTTTACTCTCCAAAGAGCCCCTCGAGTTCGGAAGTAAATATTTTCATTTTTAACACGGCCCGGACCTTTTCTTTTACGAGTTAATAGTTTTACCTGGGCCTACAGACCTTCGGAGATTTAGGCGAGCGGCAAGTTTCGTGTCCAACAAGTGGCTGTACAGCTAGTGTCAAAATTCGTCACGATCTAAAACCGATTTTCCTTTTTTTTGCCAATTTTCGTAAGAAACTTTTTTTCTTCTTTCAAATAATTTTTATTCCTCCCATTGCGATGCTGTTCCTTGGTTTATACACACTTTTTAAATCAATCATTCAGAACGATCGTCGATATAAAATTCATTAATTTCAAACTCACGTTTCATCAACGCGACAGACCGTGGATCGTTTATTTCGTTCGATTATTTGTTTAGAACGATGTCCTCGGAACAAATGGTCGTTACTAATTTGAATTTTTTAGACAAACGTCATCTCGAGAAGGCCCGAGAAAAATGATGGCCTTGAACGAACAGTTGCTCTAAATATATGCGAACGACTTTTTTCCTGGCGATCTATTTTAATATGTACCTGCAAATGTCGGTCATTCACGAACTCAAAAAAGAGTCAGAGTTCGTTCGTATACATCGTCGAATAACTAATCCAACATTTTCGAATATTTCGTTCACATTTTTATGAATGAAAAGTTGCGTGGCCATGAAAATCTGGAAAGGCAAAAAATCTCGAATATTTGGATCGTTAACCTGTCGCAGAAATTGAGGTAATTACCGCGATACACTAATCGGCGTCCATGCGTATTATTTTTTTTTTCTACCGGAAAAATCGTGTTTTTTTTGTGTCGAGAAATAAATTTTGTGAATAACGATAATTACGTCGAAGGAAAGACTTTTTGGAAAAAAAGTTCGTGCGAAATGGACGAGCGGCGAGAATTCTCCTACAAACGCGAATAAACATAACTGGTAAATATTTTCAAAGCCACCAACGTACGAGATATAATATTGACGATTTGCAACGCGTAAAACGATGATGAAATTTAATTGCGAAATAAATAATTTATACTCGTGATTGAACGAGAAGGAAAGAAAAAAATGCGAGTTGCATTGTGGGGGGTCAATAGTTTATAAGAGCAGTGAAGATAAGGAGAAGCTGGAAAGATCCCCGTGGGGTCTTTGTCACAGATACGAGCGCGTATCTTTGATTTCTCAAGTTTCCACGATTATTCAAACCCCCTCAGCAATTTAGCAGTAATCGTATGTTTCTATTTTCATCGACAATGTATGAGGAAAACTTTTGATAAACTCGAGTTTCGCTGAAAAACAATTCCGACGATTTTGAAAAAAAATTAAAAAATCAATTTTTTACTCAAATTCTCAATGAATTCGTCAATTTCACTGAATACTTTCAACTTTGTAAACAAACATTGTTGTTGTTTTTTTTCGATACCGAAAAGGCTCAAAAAATCGTTAGGAAGCAGGAAAATCTTTTGCTCTCTTCGGTTCAGAGCGCCGAAAATTTTGAACGTCGAGCTTCCCATTCGTGTTCATTGGACAGACGATGATCTCATAAAGAATTGATGAAAAATCTCACGTTTATCATGCGGTATTGCGGGGATTTCAATGAGTGCGAAGATTAAATCTTTTGGAGCAGTGCGAGAGGGTGCCAGGGACCGTTTTTTTCTTTGTAAACAGGCTGTGCAGTTATTTACTAGCGATAAAGTATATCGATACCAATTATCATTTTTCTCGTCGTATTTGCGCCCGAAATTTTGAAACTCATATCGCAATACAGCTGATAGTTCTATAATTTGGAGCACGTCATTTTCTACGCGTATAAATTTAGATTAAGAAAAATGGCATTGAGGATGTCGCGATTAAGAAAAAATAATCAAGGCCTATCTGGAATTTGGGTCAGTGGCGAAAATTTACGTCCGGATTTATCTGAATAACCTTTTCGTTAGAAAAAAAAAACAACGCTGGTACAGGAGTACTCAGTTTTGTAGCAAATACGAAAATTTCAAGTTCGCCTTTCGAGCGAGTTTGGAAATCATTCAAATTCCGGAAGTTTGATCGGTTTTGTTGATCTAGAAAAATGTGTGCCTTCTTGTTGGATCTTCTTGGAAGACACGGAATCCCAGGGTCATCGATTGAGCCCCCGAGTCCGTGTTTGAAAAAATAAAAAACGAATTTACTCCGGCGATTTTTCCAAAGTTTATGAGAAATTTTTGATTCGAAGGACGAAAAATACGTTTCAGCGGTTCGTCGAATATTTTGCTTCGAACTTCTAGTTTCTTGTGCAAAGAATATTGTTTTGCGGATGAATTATTTAGAGATAATTCCAAGCTGTTTTCATAAAAATGGGACACCCTGTATGTACGGATTTTTATTTTGTGTAACGTACAGCGAAGACAGCTTGGATGTTCTTTGACCTCTCTCTGGTTCTCGTTTCGTCATATATTGGCAGATTAGCTAAACGTTGGTGCTATTTAGTCTTGTGTCTCGGTGGTGTAACGAAGCAGATCTCGAAGCATCTGAGTTGGCGGGTCGATTAATCGTGTTTGCCTGTTTCTTTCTGGACAGATTATCGCGCGGAAGAAATGTCTTGCGACATTATTGACGACGTGGAAACGGCCTCGATGGCTCGTTTGTCGATCGATTGCAAGGTGCTCGCGAGGAAACCACGTAGCAAAGGTGAAACCCGTGGACAGAAGACTTCCGGTTTGACGCATGAGTGCGGGGTTTTCGGTTGTATAGCGGCTGGGGATTGGCCCTCGCAAATCGACGTCGGTCAGGTCGTTTGTCTCGGTGAGTCGCTTTTTTTTTATCTCCCGAAACTTCATTCGCGAATCTTCAGCGTTGTCAGTTTCCTGACGAAATCGTCGATTTCTTCGCAGGTCTCGTTGCTCTGCAACACAGAGGACAAGAGAGCGCCGGTATCGTCACGAGCGAAGGAGTCTGTGCCAAATCTTTCCATGTCCACAAAGGCATGGGCATGATAAACAATATTTTCAACGACGAAAACATGAAGAAACTTCGTGGCAACCTCGGCATCGGTCACACGAGGTACAGCACTAGTGCCGCCAGTGAAGAAGTCAATTGTCAACCATTCGTCGTCCATACGGCTCATGGCGCACTCGCAGTTGCACACAACGGCGAACTCGTCAATACGGAATCTCTAAGAAAAATGGTAATGACAAATTTTTCATTGGAGAATACTTCCGCCCACGCTCTCATCAGACTGATGATTTAATTTTGTTTCTTTTCGAAAATTTACGAAAACTGTTGAATCATTTTTATAATTTCTCGCAAACTTTTTTTATTTGCAATCGCCGAATTGACATTATGAAGTTTCTGGGGAGGAAAAATAATGAGAAGAAAACGAGAATTTTTCTCTAAGGAAAATGGTTATAACAAATTTTATAATTGGAGCACAATCTCGCTCACGATTTCGAGCCAATGAATCAATTTTTCGGAAATTTACGAAAAGTTTTGTATTATTTTTCTAATTATTCGGAAAGTTTTCCTAATTTGCATTTGCCGAATTGGAACTTGGAATAATAATTCTGGGAAGAGAGAAAAAATGAGAAAATGAATTTCCTCATTTGAGAAAATTGTCTCATTTGACAATTTTCATAATAAAAACTGAATAAATGGAAATAACATTATTTTACGATAATTAATACGTACATTTGACGTTAAGGTACTTGGCCGTGGAGTCGGATTATCGACGCATTCGGATTCGGAGCTGATAACACAAGCATTGTGTTTGAATCCTCCAGAGGGTGAGGTCAACGGTCCGGATTGGCCAGCGAGGATAAAACATTTGATGCAATTGGCTCCGCTCTCGTATTCTTTGGTAATAATGCAGCGAGACAAAATCTATGGGGTACGAGATCCTTATGGCAACCGACCTCTGTGCCTGGGAAAAATAGTGCCAGTTGGTCAACTAGGTTAGTTTCAAAAAAGCAATTTCAATAAATACGTTGCGCAATATTCATCGTAATAAGAAAAGAAAATGAAAAAAATTGAAAATACGTAAATGAATATTTCTTTCGTAGCAGGAAACGATTCGGACGATGATGACGATGCCGAGGGTTGGGTAATATCGTCAGAATCATGCGGATTCCTCAGCATCGGTGCTCGATACGTTCGAGAAGTTTTTCCTGGTGAAATAGTCGAACTTACTCGCGAAGGAATAAAAACGATCGATATCGTCGAAAGACCCGACAAGAAACCTCAGGCTTTTTGCATTTTTGAGTACGTTTATTTTGCGAGAAGCGACAGTATTTTTGAAGGTAAAATTTTTGTCTCTCAACAATAAAATACAACGTCTCAATCGCTTTCGGATTTATTATAAATAATTGAAACAATTATTTCCAGGCCAAATGGTTTATTCGGTGCGTATGCAGTGCGGAAGGGTTCTCGCAATTGAATGCCCAATCGTTGCTGATATCGTGAGCTCTGTGCCTGAATCTGGAACTGCAGCTGCTCATGGTTACGCTAGACAGGTAAATTTTCAATCAAACAATCGTCACTTCGCCCTTTGACGATTATGACGATTGCAAAATTTCTCTGCGTTTCTCGCTCAAGTTGTTTTTTCCCTTCAGAACCAACGAGACGAACTTGAATTTTGGATTAACGAATAATCGTATTTTTCCAGTCGAAAATTCCGTTCGCCGAGGTTCTCTGCAAAAACAGATATGTAGGAAGAACGTTTATCCAACCAAGCACGAGGCTTCGACAACTTGGAGTGGCGAAAAAATTCGGTGCTCTTTCGGAAAACGTTAGAGGAAAAAAAATCATTCTCATTGACGATTCCATCGTCAGAGGGAATACGATTGGTCCAATAATCAAATTGCTACGTGACGCTGGTGCCAAGGAGGTAATATTTATTTTTAATCATCCTGAAAACTCGAGCTTACGAATTTTTTGAGGAAATCGTCATTTCTAACAATTTCTTAGGCATTTCGATTTTTTTAAATACGGAATAACTATTGGATCATAAAATTTGGTAACTCAAAACAAAAAATGTCCAGATTTTGAAAGAAAAATTAACTCGGTCAAGTCTGCTGGAAAAATTCATAAAAATTATCCCGATTCATATTTTTACAAAACAGAGCCACGTACCCCCTTTTTCATAGCCTAACGAAGTAAAGAAAAATTCCTTGCGCCGTAAAACTCCTTTCTACAAGTTTCTACAAAGGGAATCCCCAAGATCGACAAAAAAAATAGCAACTCGACGAGGTTTTTTTACCTGAGCGAAAATAAGTCACACAATGGAAATGATATCCTAAAATTCACGAGTGATTTTTTTTTCATAAGGTCACAAAAGGTTTTAGCGATAAAAAATCAAAAATTCCCGAGTGTTCATTAGTTGATAATCCATTCAGGGAATATAGAGAGCAACACAGTCATTTGTTGCGAGCAACAGCCAAAAAGCGTTGAGACTTTTGATCCTTCAAAAGTTTTACGATACTAACTCGCTCGTGTAATAAAACCTCGTCATCCCTTTGTGTATTGAATTTTTTGACCGCTTTGTAATTTCAAGTGATCGATGAAAAAAGAAAGAAAAAAAATTAAACTTCGCTGCGGAATGGATCGTAATATTTTATGGTTTTTAACAGGTACACATAAGGATAGCATCACCGCCATTGAAATTCCCATGTTATATGGGTATAAACATACCGACGAGGGAGGAATTGATAGCGAACCGTTTGGACAGCGTTAAGTTGGCGAAGCACGTGGGCGCGGACAGTTTGACTTATCTCTCGGTGGAGGGTCTCGTCGAGGCAGTGAGATATGGAATGGACAACCGTGAGAGTAGTTACATCGGTCATTGCACTGCGTGCCTCACCGGCGAATATCCTGACGAACTGCCAGGCGATCTCGATTGGTGAAAATAAGATCCTGGGAAAAAATGAAACAATTTATAATGCAAGATTTATTTTGAGATATATTTTTTATTAACGAAGAATCCATCATGATTTTTGCGCGAAATCGATTCACCGTCGAATCGATCATCAGATGGATTCAGTATTTAATATCATTTTAAAAATAATTGCCATTCGAATCACTATTTTCCACGTAAGCTCATTACTTGCTCTTCATATCAGAGTGTCCATTAAGTGTCTTCTAATAATAAGAAAAGTTTATTTCACGTGGGTTTGAAAAATCTATAAATTCATGACGTTGGAGTTTGCAGCGTTGGAATGCAAGGAAATTTCTTCCTTTCTATGGCGAAGCTCATTATTCAAGTGCAGAACGTAATTACGACGATGAAACGATCGGTTTTTGCGATGCGAAAAGTAAATCGGCTCGAAAAATTTGGATGATTTTGAAAATTGAACAAATTGTCAAAAAACAACAAATATTTTTCGTTGCGTGTCAACGTTGCGAATTTCGGTGTCATTGAAATTCTTACGGATTGTAATGAATGAGCAGCTCGCTCGAGTTAATAAGTTTGATCTTGTTTTTCGGAATAAACAGAGTGAATTTCGCACTAGAGGTATGAAACGACGATCCAGATGGATTTTGCACATTTTAGAGTTTATTCGTTCTCTTGGAATGCCAATACGAAACGACGTTTCGATCGCTTCGAGCTTTTTCATGTTGGCTATGACGAAGAAGGCAGTTCGAAAACGAAAAATTTCAAATCGAAACGATAACTTTCAAAAAAGACGCGAATTGTAATTTTCGTTTTTTTTTTCGCCATTAAATATTCATAGGTCATTTGTACTTGGTTATTTTTGTAACTGACGATCGAGTTATGTACAAATTGATATTTTTGTTATAAAATGAAAGTATGTAAAAAGTTTACTATTTTTTTAATATGCGACGAAAGAATGGTCGTTTGTGTGAAGTTCCTGAAACTCCTCAACCCCTCAAGCACCTTGAGGGCCTATTCGGCTTCCTTGGGAATTCCCCGGTTTATTGTGTCGCACTAAAACCTTCGCTATTGATGCAAACTCCGCACTTCGACGTTTTGGTTTGATCGTTATAAAAAGGCTTGAAAATATCGCACACGTGCTCAGTCAGTCAGTGGCACACCAGACGGTCGGAACCAGAGCAAGTTGCGAGCGTGAAATCGACTCTGTGTGGATTTTGTGGGGTAAGTTTTGAGAGAAGTTTCTTCGGTTTATTTATGATAAAGTTTTATTGGCGAAATTATTGTCGACAGAGCTGCTGGCAAAAAGATGAAAACGTTTACGTATTTTGGTCGCTTACCCATACAATTTTCGTGCTGAACTTGCGATCGCGGGCTTGCTGGATCAAAACGTGTCCTTGGATCGTTGATTTTCTAGTTTACGTTCGTCGGCAGCTTTTTTTAACTTGTTTGACAGGAGGAGCATTTTTTCGTCGCGCTTTCGTTGCTTTTCCTCTTTTTTTCTGTCGACCGCCGATTCGATTTTGTCGGTTGGTTCAAGTACTTCGCAGTCTTCGGTTTTATTCGATTCTTCAGTAGTATTATCGATTGTCAAGGACGCCATACTCTCCAGTGTGTTGTTTGGCTCGTCGGTATTTTTTTCCACATCCACTCGGGCATTTGCATCGCTTTTGCAAGAATTTTCGTCCTCTGATATTTCTGCTTGCTTTTCTTTCGCTTTCGTCTCACCAGACGTGCCTCCTTTTTGCATTTTTTTTTTAACTACTTTTCCGAACTTTCGAACTTTCGTTCGTTTCGGAACTTGGATAGTGGCTCTGTGGAGGCTTTTTGAATTTGGAATTTTCGGGCGATAGGCGTCCTCGGAGTCCGACGTGGAGAAATCGAGTTTTTCGCTCGAGGGACTGGTCCAGGGTTTGCTGTTTTTTGACGTCGAAGGTCCAGGATCTTCGGCGATGTTGTCAACAGCTTCTGGGCCACTCTCACCGACAGAGAATTTAGAAAGACATTCGTCGGGCTGTTCATAAAAACTGGCGAATTCATCTTCATCGATTCTTTCCGTCAATCCTGCTGGCTCCTCGGACAAACCGTTCTCTTGATTTTCCACTCCCTTACTCTTTTTGTGCTTAGTCACCGGTTTGTAAATCGCAAATGGATTGTCGTCGTCCGATGCTGAATCCGGCTCGATTCCCTGGGATCTTTTCTCTTCTCGGACGCGCTGTTTCTCCAGATAATCGTTCAACGCTTTCATTCTGGCTTCTCGCATTTCTTGCCATGCTTTCAACGTTTCCTCTTGATAACGCAACGGTATGCCGGCGTTCTTGGTCGCTTCCATAGTCGGCAAGCACTCGGGGTTGCTCGAGTCGCCCAGCAAGTCTGTTTTCATTTCCACAAAGATTCTATTCATTCTCAAGACCTTGCGGGTTTTTGCCATGTATTTCAGAGTCGGCGTCACGTCAAAAACCGTGTCATCCACGTGCGGATTTTTGTCACCCTCAAAGAACATATACGTTCCTACCGCATTGTGATAAGTTCCTTCGTAAAACTAGAAATAATTTTCACTGTCGTCAATGTATATAAAAATCGAGCTGCCATAAGTTCGAATTAATCGTGGGGCGAATGTGTTTTTTGGAATTTTTTGAAATTGCTGTTTTTTTCGAAATTGTCATAAAAATAATTTACCTTTCCATTCACTTGCATAATGGGATGTTCTCTGTCCAAACCGATCATATCGAATTGTAATTTTTCGTTACTCAATGTATTGCTGGCAACGGATCCGTCGAACTCGACATAAACGAGAATTTCCTCCTCATCGTGTGGTAGCTCCTCATCCTCGTGTAACATTGTCGGAATATTTTTGTTTCGTTTATAAAGAAATTCCGGAATACTTTCGCGGTTGCATTGGAATTTGATTATTTTGATTTTGTCAACACTTGTGACTGAATTCGTAACCTATTTCTTGTTACAATGTGGTTTGATTTCTTGCCGGGTTATGAGTTCGAAAAGTTCAAAACAAAACGAAACGCCCTCCGAGCGCTTCGTGTGTTTTTACCAGTTGAGGGTTAGACATTCGCGTGTCGCACGTTCGCCGCAAAATAATTCTGTAAAGCTGCGATTGGCGCGCTGTATGAAGAGGCAAATTTACGGTATGAGAATAGACAAAATTATTGTCGCCGCACAAGATTTGTCTTTCATCGAATGTATCAAATTGATAAACAATGAGATATTGTTGATCGTTCAATTAGCAATCGCGTTTCGGATGCTTTTCAATTTTCTTTTACTCTCGACGACGATAAATCGTAACGTTCCCAGATATCGCGCACCACATCACGCTCGCGGCGGCATCGGCGTCATTCTCCAATCGTAAGCCTTCGTCAGTTTGTTTATCGAAGGGTGATTGGTCAGAGTATTCAGAGGACGTAGAGTAACAACCATCTCTCTCGCTCCCAGTTTGGCGGTTCTCTATACAATGGCCAGTTGTTTACAATATTTCTTCTTTGTTCTCTAAAGACGTGCAGAGGTCTTTCGTTCTTCGGTGCTTTGAAAACGTGATAGTCGCTTCGTTTCATTTCCTCGGTTCTTCGGTCTTTTTTTCTCACGAGCTTTTGTGTTTGCTCAAACAATATTTCCAAATATCATCAGTTTTTTCAAATCCGCTGCGTCTGATAGTGTAATTGGAGATAATTAATCTGTTGATTAGTCGGTTTTCGTTTCTTTGTCCGTGCAGGAAGCCACGTGCGGATGGGGTAAGTCGTAATTCTTTTGGACATGCTTGCATTTTCTTACATCATCCTCGCAAAAAATTTAATCGTATTTCGACCGAAGCAATAAATGAAAATGTTTCTTTCATTCAACAAGTTGCTAAAAAAAATCTCCTATGTTCAAATACGCGTAGAACGGAGAAAGGATACAGAGATATAATTCGTCGTTCGATTTTCGACATTGTTATAAAAAGTCAAGCTGCAATTGACGAATCAAAACCAAAACCTCAACGTTTTTTTGAATTTCTCTCTCATCAATGGAGTTATCGCTTCAATTTCCGTCATTCAATCATTTCGATTCGACCTTTTTACATTGATTGACGTTCTAGAATTTTCGATGAAAAAAAAAAATCCCCAACGTTTTCACATGAAGTGATAAATTCAAAGAAAACCCGTCAAGTATTATTAACTTTTTACCATACAATAATGTTCAAAATAAATGAAACTGATTATCCGAACAGAAATTCTTAATAAATCAGCAAAATTTCATCCAAAAATCCGGATATTCAAAGAAAATTCGTCAACCATCTGCAATTTTTTTTCATTGAGATGCTAATCGTTTTTTTCACTCTCGTACCATTTCCAGGTTTTTGAAACTTGAAAAAAAAAGTTGAACTGAGTTTCCCAATGGAAATTGTCACTGTAACAGCAAAATCTTGGAAAAAAATATAAAATTCATTACCACCAAAAGATACAAAGTTAAATGCGTAAAAATACAAAGTTAAAAAGTCTTTTTTGCGTTGCAGCTAATAAATCCCTGGGCATTGCTAAAATGCCTTCTGCGGAAAGTCGGGAAGCAATCCAAAAGCTGCTATCGTCTCTATTGATAGCGAGAAAAGAGGCGAATACAACGGGTGTGCCGATAGCGAGATTGGATCAAGATTATCGTGAAGAGACGGGATCGCGTATTCCTTTCAGACAATACGGTCACGGTTGTTTGGTGGATTTTCTGCAGAGTCTCTCACAAAGATTAATCGTTAGAGCCAGGGATGGAATGCATTACGTGTTCCCTGTAGTATCAGAAAAGACAAAACACGTTAGTGATTTGGTGGCTGGTCAGAATTACAGGAAACTGGCTCGTCCCAAGCGAAGAGTCTACAGGCCAAGCGCTTATTACCCAAAAGTTTTCCAGCCTCCGATGAAATTGGACAGCAGGCAATTGTCGGAAATTGTAACGCTTGTTAAAAAAAATCCGAACGGCGTGCACCACAGTAAAATTCTTGATTTCGTGAGACTCAACTTGTGCAGTAACATCGACTGGTTCGATTTGGCGCGCCAGTTGAGAGACATAAGTCACCAGGTGGAGATCATGGGCGAATGGGTGTATCCGGCATCCGGACATGGTCATCAGAAGCAATATACACAGCAGGAACCTCAAGATTCATCAACCAGGAGAGAGACTCGAGATTTTGTCGAGTCCAAAGGATTTGATGGACAAAGTAGCGGCATCAAGCCAGCCGGATTTTCCGACAGCGATCGAGACGATTTTTCCGCAGATTACTACGCCGTGTGCGAGGAAAGTTCACAGAAGAAGCAAAATCGTGGACCAGACGACACGCGAGCGTTTGACGAGAAGAAATACGATTTTCCGAGCAGCAATGGAAACCCGCAGGCCAATAGCTCTCCAGATTACATCGCGTTCAAGGACGAAGGTTCGACCAACGCAACCGATAACGAATCCGGCCTAATAAACGAACGCATCAGAATTCGCCTCCGAAAACTCATCGAGCA
This sequence comes from Hyposoter didymator, assembly GCA_037952995.1. Classification (NCBI taxonomy): domain Eukaryota; kingdom Metazoa; phylum Arthropoda; class Insecta; order Hymenoptera; family Ichneumonidae; genus Hyposoter; species Hyposoter didymator. Next base: position 10,537,347 of record JBAJMU010000006.1, on the reverse strand, counting down.
ACATCCCGAGGGTATCTGGTGCGCTGATCTGCCGGATTTGTATCAAAAAGAATACGCGATGCCACTCTCCTACCCAGATCTCGGCTTTGCCAGTGTCATCGGGTTCGTCTCCCAACTGCCGGAAATCTTCCGTTGCGCGAGGCTCGAAGAAACAGGAGATTTCAAGGTTTTCGATGCCAAATCTGACCCATCGAACATCAAACCTCGGCAAAGACCCAAGGTTCCTAGTCTCGCTGCTCTTCACAATATATACGAACAGTATGTCGAACCTACTGAACCGGTACCGTGTGTTCTGGTACGTTCAATTTTCATGTCTCAATTTTTATCCAATAATTACGTTTTTAATAATCCAAACATTTTTTTTCATCCAGTGACCGCGAAAAAATAGCGTAACAACTCGTTTTTTGTCTTTTCAGTCAAAAACAACAATCGAATCGCTCATACCGGACGGAGTGATGACCGAGAACGAGACTGTCGCCCAGATTTGTGTAACGGAGTTGGACCGTGGCATACACGAGTATATCGACGTCGCGGTCTGCGACGTTTACACACCGTCATTTTTCTGGATACACATATACCACCGAATCGAAAGATTGCGTAAATTCATGGATGAGTTGCAGTGAGTCCTAAATCGGATAAAGCCCCAGCAATCTTTTCCAAACGGTGTTTTTAACGAAATTCCTTTATTTCAGCGAATTCTACGAAGTCCATTCCAAAAAGTATCTGCTACCCATGGCCGTGATGCAAAAAGGCATGAATTGCGCTTGTACGTACGACGGCAAGTGGCACAGAGCCATCATCAAGTCCATCAGACCCGACAATTACATTACCGTGAGTATTTTTATATTTTTACATTTTTCCAAGTTAAAACAAGGCCCGAAAATTTTCACAGTTGGTAAAAAATTATAATTGAAATTTAAATGAAATTCAATTTTCACCAGCTAATTATTTTCGTTCGTTCGATCAATGAATTCGATAAAATTCGAAATTTTGCAATTTTCATCCCTCTAAATCGATATTCATAGAAAAAATCCCCATGACGACTGTGTGGATTATGAAAATACATATCAAATTTGAACAAATCGCTGCATCGTGTAATTTCAGCTCATGTTTTACGATTACGGAACGGTCAAGAGTTATCCCGCAGAAAGCGTACACTTTCTGCATCGCAAATTTTCGAATTTGCCAGCACAGGCGATACCTTGTGGTTTGTACAACGTCAAGCCCGTTTCCGGAACTCATTGGCCGAGGAACGTATCGTGTGAGTTTGTCAGCAGAACAACGAACGTGCCGCTCGTCGCCACGATAGCGTCCATAGACACGAAGGTGAGTTTCGATTCATTCGTTCGACTCACGTCCATACGATGATTTTTTCATCGAATGAAATAAGAATTTTCAATTTTTTTTTTCTTTAACGTTTCGTACGCTAACAACTAATGGCTCTTTGCGTTTTTTGCCGCTGAATCGTTAGAATAATTCGATGATGGTGGCCCTGACCAATACTGAGGGACCGGAGGATTTCCACATAAACGATTGGATGGTTCAGAGCGGATTGGCTGTTTATGGAAACATGGTTTGTATGAGGCCACGGAACTATCCTCTTCAACGATACTTGGAATGCGAGTTGCTCAATTCCCCAGACAGTGGCAAAGAGCTTTTGCCAAGCGATTCAAAAAATGTTAATTTAACCGCGAGCGATGCTCGCATCGAGAGCGATTTGTTGAAAAAGCGTAATTTTTACGATCGTTTGTTACAATTGCATCGCGAAGCGAGAGCCCGAAAAGAATCGTCGTTGCCGAATAAAGAGAGTCCTGGAGAGGAGAGCGAGAAACGTCGTTTTTTGGAGGCCGAAGAATTGCAGGAAAGTAAACAGAATGTAGCGAGAGTCGTGGAGGAAAAGGTTGTGACGTTGGGAGAAAAGCCAACGCCCCCGAGCGACGGATCAAGCTCCTGCGGAGAATCATTCAACAGAAAAAAGCTCAAAGATTTGGTCGAAGCACATCGGAAACGAATGTTACTTGGTCCGGTCGACGACGTCTCCAAAAATCAATCTCCACACCCCAAAATTGATCAAGCACCTTTGCAAAAAGATTGCAACGTCGAAATTCCCACGGACGGAAGCACAACCGACGAGGAACGAAAACCCCTCGTTCCGAACGGGATCGTTCCCCTGCATCTCAAATCTTCTGAGTCGATCAACAGTTTCTCCGAATTCGGAACTTTACGCAGCAGATATGGTGGACAAGGTCGTATGGAGCCTATCGATTGGTCGTTGGCTTCGAAAACTAACGATTCTGAGAAAAGACCAAAAATTCCAAATCGTCAAACAGAAGTTCAAGAAAAACCGCAAAAACTGGTAAATCTGACTAAATCTGCTGTTCCGGGGGTTAAAAAACCTGTCGAAGAAACGAAACGCTTGTCGGACGTCGCCGCGAAGAAAAACGATGAAAACGATAATTGGACTGGTCCAAAAATTCCGTTGTCCAAACGAGCTTTATGGAATCTCGTGAAAAACAGTGAGAAACAGAATTCTTCAGCTTCCAGCGAAGCGGAAAACGAGAAAAACAAAGAAAATATCGAGAGCGACACCACCGACGAAAATGGCGTCTCAGTAAAAAAAAAAACGCCAATTTTTTCAATAACTGAGAAAAAAGACGTTTCGAGGACGGAGAAGTACGGGAGGCGGGAGGAGAAATGTCATTGGGAGTCCGTACCGTCGAGGGAAATGAAAAAACCACCGCAACATCCGGAAATACACAAAGAAGCGTTGACGCTGAAGAAACAAGAAAAATTCCCGAAATACGCGGCACTTTCAAATCTGCCAAAAGCCAACAAACGTTTTGTCAGAATTATTAACGACGTTGTGCTCTCGAAATCAGCGGAGGACGAATCAGCATTTGTATCCGAGGGAAACATCAAAATGAAGAGCGACAGAAAATTTCGATGGAGAGTGATGGAAAAAAAATTGGAAGAGAAACGTAAAGAACGTGTGAAAATTTTAGTACCTGAGGAAATATTGCATGCGATGAGAAGAGAGGATTGTACGAGGGATTCGAGCGACGATCAGGCCGGCAATCTGAGCTCATCGCGCAGCGAGGAGATGAAAACTTCGTCGGAATCGATGGGAGACATGGACGAGGGCTCGATTCCTTCTCTGGATTCCACCAAGTCGAGAAGCCTCACAGACTTTCTGCACTTGAAGGATTCTACGAGTGAAAACTCGATCGAAACTTCTCCTTGTTCGTCGGATAGAAAATCGTCACCTCGTAACAAGAAAGATCCAAGTCCTAATAAAAAAGATTTGTACTCGAGCGTAGAAAAATCAAGTAACACTGGACAAGACTCCATTAAAACTGAAGCAATCTCAAAATCACCAAAAGAAACGAACGCTTGGTTCCAGGATGTTCGGCCCAAGTTATCAACGCCGCAGCGGAGCTTGATTCGTTCGAATATGAATAAAACTTTCAATTCGACGTTAGATTCCGATGATTTATCGCCATCCGAGGAAAACGAAGCTGAGACGTCGTCGAAAGTGGATTCGTCGCTTGGTTCCATCGACAATTCTCCCATCGAAGAGCTCAACGCAAAGGATGAACGCGACGAATCGCCAGAATCAACGAATCAAAACTGCACCACCGATAACGATGAAAACAAAAAACTAACGACTGGATTCTCAAAAGCTGCAGCTCCCAAAGACGCTCCAGTCTTCGACGATTTGAATCTCGAGTCTAACGATGATGAGTGGGATTATTCCCCTGGATGGCTTCCCACGGATGCAGCCCTGGAGGCTCACCAAAGAATGTCAAATTATCCAGGCCCTTCGACGAGCCAATCGGTTGTTATCGAAGAACTGGACGCAGAGAAGAACGTCGCAAGCGATGGGAGTAGTTTCGAAATTTCCGAGAATGGCGATGGCGACACGCGGTCGAACGGTTCCTCGGGTCGCGAGACCGACACCGACACGCAAAAGATGGACAACAAAATTTCCATGATCAAAAAGGATTCACCCATCAGCGGGAATCTCAGGAAAGATTCCCGCGCGTTCGCAAAGTCATATTTTCCTCTGGTCAACGACGATCCGGGCACTTCCTCGCCGACCTGCGAATTTCCAAGTGAAAAAAATCCACTCATCGATATTAATACAAATTCATCCTCAAACGACGGATCTCCAAGGCGAATCGCTTCTCTCCAGCGATCTTTATCCGCAAAAAAACGTTATTCAATTTTGAGTGAAATTCAAAAATCACCGATTCTTAACAAGAGTCTAACTTTCGCGGCTCTCGACAGCAGTTCATCCGAAGAAAAATCGGATAGTAGTTACAGAATTCCTTTTGTTGGAACTATCAGAAACTATTTTTAGATTCGCCATAATTTTATCGATTTTCTACTTTCGTACTATTCGAATTTAGTTTTCAATCAACCCAGCGAAGTGGATACTGACTTTTTGACGAACAATTTGACGGGATGTAAAATCACAAGTACATCGTTTTTTCTTTTCGACTGAGCGACACTCTGTCACATCGATTTTACTTTTTCCATTTTTTTTTAAATATTATAAAAATTCTTTTCATATCGCCCATTGTCTTCAGCGCGTAAAGCCTGAAAAGGAAAACAATTTTGTGTTTTTTCTGCGACAGCTGCATTACGACGATCTCTTCTCGTGGGATTAATCAGTCTTTTTTATACCATTTTCCTTGCATTTTTCTTTATAATTCCTTTAGGTTTGTACATTTGCTGGAGCATTATGAATAAAGTGTTCTTTTGTTTGAAAAAAAAACCAGATTTTTTTTTCGTTCTTTATATTGAGTAATCCTACTAGAAGCGAACAAAGAGGGGCACATGAGACGTGACGGACTTGTCGGCATTCGCGGGTATCCAATATTGAGGACTATCAATCGATCCCCACGTACAATTTATACTTTCAAACGGAATTATAGGAATTGACCAAGAAAACAATCGTCATTTCGGTCCATTTTAAACGCGAAACTTTAAATAAACTCAATTTGTTCAAAAGTATAAAAAAATTGAATTTAAACATCAATAAACTGATTCCACGTTTCGAACTCACTCGGAATACACGTTTTTCAAAGTTTTCCTGATTTTCTCGAGTATTTTAGTGAATTTTATGAAAAATTTTGCGATAAGATCGTCGCCGTTATTTTTGCATAGCGTTAACTTCGGAAAAGTTTTAGAATGTTTGGAGGACATTCCAGTTTTTAATATTTTCTCGATTTGAGTTCTCGACGGAATTTCACAAATTGTTTTACTTGCGTGCTTCTTTAGGGTGAGACGGTTGACATGAACTTCAACCCTTACGGAGTGGAGGCAACGGTGTGGGAGACGTATCCAGAGCAAAGCAACTTGAGCGTTATCGCCGAAGGAAGTGAATCCTGCGATACGGATTTCACATTCGCCAAAAGCATTGCAAAGGGTCTCGACATTCAGCAACAGATGAACGACTGTATGAGATTAGCAGGAACGAGATTGAAATCGGATCTCGAGATATTCTTGAAAAACGGTTTTTCCGCAAAGCCTGATGTCACGAATGTCTTCGAGGAACTCATCAACGTTTTAAAATCTATGTGTCGGTTGGACAAGGAGCAGTCTCCGGAAAACGATGAAAAACCATGCTCGCCAGTTCCACCTGAGCGGAGTGACGGTGCGTCGGAAAACTCCGTCGCACAGTACAAAAGCCCCGACCGTACAGAACTGCTCGAGCTCGCAGGTGAGGTTGAAAAACCGAATGCACAACGTAACGGTTTCGCGGAGCCAAAATCGCAGCAAAAGCTAGAGCCACATTTTGTCTTCACTCCAAGAACTACGAATCCATTCCCCATCGACAACGTTTTCAACAGCAAACCACAAGCTAAGCAGCCCGACTCGATCGACGCATCAGATTCGAGCGATTGGTTTGCTTCGCTGAGACATAAATTGCAGGATTCGCTGTCGGCGTCAGGGAAAAATTTCTTCGACTTTAATGCGAAAAAGTTTTCCGAACCCGTATCTTTCAAGGTTGATAATACAAATCCTTTCCGGAACTACATGTCGGTGGATACAGCATCGACTTTTCAGCAGCCAGCGAACAATCAACCGACAAACCCTCCCCCAACGTTTCGCCCGTATCCGAAGAATCCTGAGCCCGAATCGCGGCCTCCAATCGTTTACCAATCTGGACCAGTTTTTTACGGAGCGAACAACACTTCCGGTAATCAACCGAACGGCCATATTAACGAGGTCATGAAAGAGCGACAGAAATTGATCGAATCGAAAAGAGTCAACGTCGAATCCTGGATCGAGCAAGGCATCAATTCGAAAAACAATCATTCCAATACTTCATCCTCATTTCCGGTCTCTCAAACCCAAAGCAATCCCGTAGTTAATGGCACACCTGACAAACCAATTTACTTCAACGGCACCCCGAACAGAACATTCAGTTCGCTGGAAAAAGTAACATCCGAGGAATGGCTCGATATGGTCGCCAGTGCGATTGATTTCAACAAGAGAGAGAAAACTTCGTCGAGACCGGAAATTCCGCGACCCAAGGAAATGCAGGAAACCTTCGGTACCACGCCATCCACTGGCCCGATCAATCCGCGTGACCTGGATAACAAAACTGCACGGAATCAAAATCACTTGATCAATCCCAATACGCCGACGAACGGAACGGCTTATTTCCAAGACGGTTCAGGGCGATTGATGTGGAGCGTTAAAAAAATTCGTGAGTACACTCATTAGTTACGGAAAATTACTACCGATTTTTTTTTTCACCCATTTGAAGGGAAACAAAATCGAAAAATTGAAGCTTTCCCATAATTCTCGAAAAATTTGAATCTTTTCCATGGGGATTTCCATTTTGCAGCGTAAAAGTTACTTAAAATTTTTATTTACGCCAATTCCTTGATTTTCATTCTTTCCGTCCAAGTGTTCAAAGAAAAAGCTGCAACTTTCGATATCGTTGGAATGTTCGTTTGACGAAAATCGAGTCTGAAAGAGATCGAGACGAATTTGTTTTGGATCTTTCACATTTTTGGATTTTTGGTGAAAGTTTCCAGTTGCATGTTGACGACAATCTTTGCCTCTGTTTTCTGCTGCTATCATATTTGGGAGAGTCTACGAAAATCTGCTTGAAAATTCCTCCATCGAATTCCCATGTGTTTATTGTTTGCTGCGTTATTGCTTGGGAATGAAGCAGCTACTTTTTAGCAAACTGTATTTTTCGACATTACTTCCTCGTTTTCTTGTGGATTTATATTTCGTTACCTTTTTTTCCCAGTCATAAGCAATCGCTTCGTCTTTTTGATTATTTATCGAAACGAAGCATGGATGGCAGTCGAAGAATTCGCTGCCGCGTTCACGGATATGTCGTCAGACGCGATGTTAAAGATCCTGAGTATTCAAAGAATTGAGATACCTTTTTTGAAAATCAGTCGCTCCGAAAACTGCTCCTTGTTCAACGAGCTCGACGGGTAATATTTTCGAAACTTCATATTTTTTCAATTCGTTACTCTGGACAGCGTATCTTTTTAAAAAATTCATTAATTCTGCGAGTCATAAAAATAAGAAAACTAATAAAAATTTCTAAGAATCTCTCACGTTCCATTAAATATAAAATAAAGTCAGACGTTCCATTTGAATTGCAATAAAAATTAAACAACATCAATTACTAAATCAAAGGACTGGCTGTAGGCGGAAAATTGAAATGCCGCGATCAAAATGATTCAAAAAGATTTGAAAAATTCTGCACCGACTCCATTATTCCACGTTCAATGTCCTGCAGTCTTCAAGTCACAATAGCCACGAATCCTGCAACCGAATAACACTAGAAACACAAAATTCTCCAAGCCAGTAAATTCAAAGACACTAATACATGCACGAAAGTAACGATACGCTTTTTTTTCCTTCGTTGCTTTACTAACTTAATTTTAGCAAAACTGTTAAAATCAATTCCAGCACGTCACTGAATGTTCCGAGAGATTGCTGCAACAAAATCGAAGAGTTCCTGAGTCTGGTACCGGTGAAAAGCGCTTTGAAGATTCTCAACAAGTTGAACATCGTCAAGCCAAAACAAGTCGTTCGAGCAACCAAGGACCAAATATTTCCCGAGGAATCTACGGTCCTCTATGACATTCGAACCGTCATAAATGCATGGGGGCAATTCCAACAAGAGTATTCTTTATCGACATGAGTATCAAAAATTACTCAACACCTAAAAATCTTTATTACTATCAAGTCGACCTAATTTCGAGCTTGGCTCAATTAGTTACGACTCCGGTGACGTACCGATAAACGATAAACAATTAACTCTCAATTTTTGAACTTAGTTCATAGATATATTGCAGTTCTATCCAAATTGGATACCAGAAAATTTATCGTTCACGAAAAACGTTAATTTAAGCAAAAAATTACATTCTTTCTCGAGTTTTTCATTTCTTACGTGCATTTTTGAAGACAAAACTTATTATGTTTCCGACGTTTTTTCAACAATTTTTTCAGTTGATTGACGAATTTTTTATTTTTTTTTCTTGCTTTCTTCGCGATCTGTTAACTCTCATAACAAGGGAGCTTGACGTGTACAGTTTTTTCTTTTTTTTTGTTATAGAATAGTTACTACAGTTTTACCGAATCTTAATGTAAATTTAATCGGTAGCTACCGTCGATCGAGAGTAAGTTACGAGTTGTTAAACCTTCGTTTGTAGAAAAAGTACTGCCACTATTGAAATCGAAGTTTCTTCGTATTTTTGAGTGTTTTTTTTTCATCATTTTTCGTAGATCCTGAAACCGAAACTCCTTTTCTCTGCACACTTTTTTGTTGATTCACATTTCTTTGGTTCGAAGGGACAGAGTTGTTTGAAAAAGGGAAATTTCGAGCATCACTCGGTGGATTTCTCTGAGGAATTCCGACGAATCGCAAAACCGATCAACATTTAATTACAAAATTTCAGATTGACTAAAAGTAAAAATCCTTTTACATTCTTCAGAATGGAGGCGCGAGCGTGTAACTTTTGTTTCTTAATTTCCGTACGAATTGAGTTCAATGAAGTTAGGAGCTTGTAGGAAAATCGATTTGTCAAAAAATCGATGCTGTAAACTCAAAATTACCGTGACAGCTCGTTGACAGAAGATTCAAATGGGAGATAAATCCGACGATGAATCTCAAGGATCTGAAAATCGTGACGTGAAAAATCAGAGTCGTTGTTGTCCAGAAGCAAAATCGAAGGACGAAACGAGTAAAATGGCGAATCCTGTGAAAAACATCGAGACTGCAAAATCGTCGAAAGCTTCCGACATGTCGTCGTCCTCGACGAGCAACATAACGTCGTTACTGTCCGTCGCAGAGAAAACCATAAAAGATCTTTACGACACGGTCTCCAAAAAAATCGCCAATTTCGTCGCTAACGATCTCCAACAATTGAAGAATCTTTCCAAAGACGAATTGAGCAAATTGAACGCTTCACTGCACGAGTACAAAAACGAGTTGGAAAAATTGTCACAGGAGAAAATCAAACACATCGGTGACATGAAAAATAAACTGCACACTAGAATAATTACGGGCGAAGAAGTGCAGAGCTTTGTCAAATATATGGACGAAAGAATTGCCACGATTAAAAAACTTAGTGAAAATATGATTAACACTCTGAGGAAAAACGAGGCAGCTAATACTTTCGTCAAAGATCTTCACGATGTCATGACCGATTATGGAAAAAAAATGACCACTGCTATGCTCGATTTGTACACCGCTCTTAAGGTACTTTGCACAATTGAATTTCATGCCTTAACAGTAAATCAGCCGCAGACAATTTAATCGAAAAACTTGAGACATCAAATAAATTTAATAAAAAAGAAAAGATGAAGAAAAAATTAGAAATTACGTTTAATTTTTGTCGTTTTCCCAACTTCTTCAAATTTGATAGAGGAATGAATTTTTTTTCTCATGAGAATTTTCTTATCAGAACCAAAAATTTGTTAATTTCGGTGAAAAGTTGATCGGAGCGAAAATTGCGATATTATTTTTATATGAGAGAAAAATATTCGTGCAGGAAATGGCAGGAAACGTCGGTCGATCTGTTATGGATAAAGAAAAACTTGCGACGACAATGAAAAAAATGCCAACGAGTGCAGATTTGCAAAAAATGCCATCAATATTGAGCAAAATGTTCAAGAAAATGGGGGCAGGTGCATCGAGCACTAAAGAAGGCACAGAAACAGCTAAGAGAGTCTCTTTACCGGTCGCCCGATTCAGGGAGAAATTGCCCAGTTTCAATCTAAGCAAACATTTCAATTCCGAGACCATGTATGGAAGAGCTAACGTGAGTAACGACGAAAATCAAAAATACTTTTTTTCGGTAAAATAAAAAAAACACGAAACCCATCGATTAGAAAATTCCGACGTCGATCGTGAAATAATAGCGAGAGATAACCGGAAACGATAATAATGAGAAAAGGCGAATAAGTCTGTTTACAAAAATTGCAGGTAGCAAAAGCGACGTACGCAGGAGTCCTTTTGTATTTTTTGTACTGGAAAATGAAGAAATCAAGATCATAGAATAATGAAAGCTTTCCAAACCGTTTGACGACCAAATTGCTTTGTTACTCAAAATTTTTAAAGAAAAAATCTTCCAAACGATTCGGAATACCAAAAAGATGGAGTAGTTTCGTAGTCTCGCGTCAGGTTCAGAATCATATATCGATAATGCTGTGGCCTGCACATATTTGGGACGCTGGTGCTGCGCAGAAACACGTTTTCAAAATGGCGCACTAGCAGACGAAGGCGAGAAAGTTTTCGTTCAGACACTGTGCTCCTGCGTTCAACGCTCGTTATATCGTCGATTAAAGTGGAAAAAATTTTTGACATTGTCTCAAAATGTCTGACGAAGCGAAACTGACCGGCATCTCAAAAATTTTCAACAATCAGACATTCCATGGGCGGGCTAACGTGAGTTACTACGAAAAAAAGGAAAAACCTTAACCTCTCTCTTCGTACAATTCGAACGTCGTACATTTATGTGTTTCTTACTTTCTATGGCAGGTTGCAAAAGCTACGTACGCTGCCATGGCTCTGATCGGTATTTACTTAGCCGTTAAACCGTCAAAAAAGAAGCAGTAAAATGTCAAATTTTGGAGTTTTATCAATCTTCCGTTCTTTGGGTGACTGTAGAACCTCTGGACCACTTACATAACAATCGTGTCGGTCGAATGGAAAACTTGTAATATGACTTGTGCTCTCCATCGAATACAAGTTTAGCTAAGCAAATTGAACCCTTCCATGTCTTTTATTTCTCCCCAAATCCTCATTTGTGGACATTCTCTACGAAATACGAATTTTCATCCAGGTGAGTACGATTTTTTCTCTTCTAACCTAATCAGCTGACACGCATCAAAACTTTCCCACTGCGCACTTTACCGTTGCAAACTTGTACCATAAATGTTACACTTTTTCGAGATTCCGGCCAATAAAGTGCGTGAAATCTTTCGCAACGTTTTCGCGTTCCCAAATACCTGTGAAAAATAAGAATTCAAGAATTCTAGCTGGTGAAAAGCTTTTAAAAAGCCGCCGTTAAAAATTAGTGTGCCGCGAAGAGTCTAATAATAATTTCCTGTCAAAATCAACTTCAATTATGTTTTCTGTCTTTTTATCATCGCGACATGTGCCTTATGAAACCTTCCAGTTTACTCCGGGTCCGGCAGACCCGGTAAACACTGGAGCCTGAATTCAAATACCAAACCTTTCGAGAACTATTTATTCTCTTGGAACTCTAACGTATTCTTTTTCGGAAATATTGACTGTTATTATTTGAGGAATTAGAAAGTAGTTTTCGAGTTTTTTTTTGGCCTAGAAATTCACTAGTTCTCTTTAGAGATGGTTCGAGGCCTTAGCAGTCGTGCTACCAGTCTTCGCACATTTCAATTAACAATTGCGACATGTCAATTTTAAAAAATCGAATTTGCAGAAATGTTTCCGATCAATCAAGATGGGACAACGTTTTTCTGCATTTCAAGGAATTCCAAGAACATTCAAAAGTTCATTAATGTCATTTATTTGAGAGTTACCATACGAACGCTCGTTTTTGTTTGTTTGTCGGCTCCAAATTTGTTGCCGGAGGTCGTGTTGCTTAGAATTTCTTTTAAACTGAACATTTCATTGCATTCAATTGTAGAATTTTAGAAATTAGATGAAACAGGGAGAATAATGTTCCTAAGGAAATAGCAATTGGAACGTGAACATTTTTTTGCCAAGCTGTGAGAAATTTAGGGGAATGAGCAGTTTCGTCTGTTTCTTCTGCTCCATTGCCATGATCCAAGGCTCTTCAGAGCTCATTGAACGATATACTCAGTCCAAGTTGATTGGAGGGAATCGGTAACTGTTCAAAAGAGAATTTTTGGAGGTTGAAAAGAATAGTCCAACAAGCTGATGTACGAAGGATTCTTATACACGTGTATTTCTTAATATATGTACATAAATATATATGCAAGTATTCGTTTATTTACAATATAATGAAATGGTGAAGCAGTCACGTTTAGTGGCACAGAAATATTCAATCGAAGATGTTTCGTGTCCTGAGAATCGTTGGAGGATATAAAAATTCATAACTTTGAAAAAAAAAAAACGTCAAAGTTCGTTGACAATATTCACAAGAAATCGTTGGCCACGAAATTTCTAGTGTTACATGAAAAAAAAACCTTAAAACAAAGGAGCATCAACAGTCGGTGGATTCTCATCAACAGTTATCTAGGATTTTACTTTACGGTTTTAACTTCCATGTTAATTACATTTTTCTTTATTTCTGCATATGAATGCGTTAAGCTTACATCCGATACACAAGAGTTTGACTTTTCGAAGCTTATTTTCCGAAGTAATTTCGTAGTCGTTAGTGTCTTGACGTAAATATTCATATGATTTAAAGTTTTTTTAATTTTTTATCTTAACGTATAGCACGATCGTTTTTTAATACTCTTTATAGACAAATCTCGCGATTAACATTGTTCGATAGAAATTTTCATGACTAGGATACCATACAACTTTTTCATACAGCCATGAGAGCGTTTTTCTTCCCCTCTTAAATATATACGTCGAAAATCATGTGCGTATACGCACAACAATTTTCCGTATTATTTATTAATTTACATACGAATTAAAAGTCACAAATTTTCAAAAATTTGCAGACGCGAGTCTTGAATCGTGTGAAAAATGGAACTCAAAGTATTCAGGCTCGACTTTCTGTTTTCTTCTCACATGTGGTGAATGATCTTTGGCTCGGTACACAATATTCTCGTATTTTATGCTCCCACGCCTTGTTTTTGCTCGTTGGCATAATTTTTCATTCTCTTATTTTTACCCAAACGAATAAAAATTAGCACAACCCCTGAGTACACCAGCAGATTTTAAGGAACATTTTTGAAAAAAATTTGAAAACTTTTGGCGCTCACATGCTTCGGGAGACGACAAAACAATCGAATCTTCAAAAATATTTCTCTGTTCGGTGGAGTGTTTTCTTTTGATATAATTTTTTAGCATCTCAGTTCTCGTTCTACTAGTGGGATCGAAAATAAAATGGTGAAATTTAGCCGAGTCAAAAATTGTTTTTTTTTGTTCAATTGGAGCAAAGATTGAGTTTTATTTTTATTCATTTTTTTTAAATCAAATTAACTATAAAAAGACTTGCTGAATAAACGGAGAGTTTATGCTACGAATACGATTTTTTAGAATACAAAAAATGATCAGAATGAATTTATTTTTTGGCAACTCCGATGAATGTGAGCCCTCAAAGCAAGAGAATAGTTTATAAATATTTTCATACACTTTTGATCATCGTAACAATGTTTTAACTGTAGCATATATTTATTTAATAATTTCGTAAAATATTATATAATCAACTTTTCGTAATGATTTTTTTCTTAATTGAATAAACCTGAAATGTTTATGTAAAAATTAAATTTTAATACTTTTCTTTCTCCTTCAAATACTCAATATACGCGGAACTCGAGATTTTTTTACTTTGATTTTTTTCTCATTTTTTTCACCACGTTTTTTCTCTAAATTCGTATATTTCATGCGCTCGTACAGACAGACCAAAATTCATCTTTTGGCTGTTGTATCTCGACCTACTGGTCAGACGTAAGTCTCGTAAGATTTCTTATTTTTTCATTGGTCTATCAAACTGCGTTTTATCTCCTGTCATTACGTTTTATTATCACAATTTACGGGCTCCACACAGCAATATCGGGAAATAATCAAATTCCTAATATTACGATTGCCATTCCTCCCTCGTTAAGGTCTTAGCCATGTTGCACATTCAGCATTATTTGTATTCATAACGTTTCCTTACCGACTCAGAGTCCCAATGAGTTTTGTCGTAGATTCTGTTCAATGGATCGAGAAAAATTTATCCAAGTTTTATTCAACCTCGATTAATCTCATTGCTGTTCCTCGAGGAATAGCCGAACAGATCGAACTAATTTTGTCACAGGAAAAATATTTGAGATTCTTGGCCCGACGATTTCTGCCGATGTTCGGAAAAAAAATCTCAATAACTCTTTGGAGAACTTTCCCACGATTATTCGTCGGATCAATGGTCAGGAATCCAAAAAAAAAACAAACAAACAAAACCGATGACGAAACATAAAAACTAAGAGTCAAGAAATAAAAACGAACCGGGCCTTTTTGCTGATTTCGATAATAAATAAGTCATTGTTAAGGATTTTGATTCGATTGACATTTTTCAACTTTTATAGTGCATCGAATGTCATCGAAAAGTTGGTAGCAACGAATCGATTCGTAAAATTGAATTTTAACTTCGAGTTGCTCGCCTTTACGAGAGGAACAGTGTAAAAAAAGAAAACTGTAGCAATTTATCATAAATCTTTATACGTATCCTAATTAGAATGTCTGACATGAATTATTTACAGTATGAAAATGATTTCTCACACTCCTCGAAGATTTTCTTTCGTCCCTGGTGCTTTCCGAGTTATACTTTCCTCATAAAATATTACATTCAAATTTACTCACAATATACATAGAGAAATCGACGTAATTACAGTTACAGGGCCTACGCTCAAGATTTATTGGACAATAAATAAGCCTTGATGCGACCCTATGTTCATTTTTCTTGGCCAATTGTATCTCAACGCACGAGATTCGACGGTCCTTGTGTTTCAGTTCGTTCTCAATTTTCTTCACGATCCAATTTGTCCATTAAACACTCTACAACTTCCGGTTCTGTAAGTTTATGACTCAGTTTTCGCCTCCCCAGGGGACACAGCCTACAACTTTCTTTTTTCCTTCTTCCACCTTTTGACGTATATCTGTTACAATGAACATTATTAATCGGAGATGATTTCTATGTCGTTGCGAGCATTATGTACATTGTATGACTTTTTCGTTCTTCCCTCGATCCGTGCTTATAAAAATGAAATGTGCACAATATTATCGTTAAAGGAGAAAAGAAGGAGAGAGAGAGCGAGAGAGACTGAGAGAAACACTTGATAAACGTCGTCACTTTGAGCTTCCCAAGAGTGAGACATATAACTCGTGTCACATCCTCCGAAAGATTCTCATTTATCGTATCTTTTCCGTGGCTTGGGTTTTCCTGGATTTGTCGACAATTTATCGTACGTTCAATTCCCAAGTTGCTGTGCAGCATTAAGTACGATTTCTTGTCTCGTTTTCTTCGCAGTGTCGCGTAACTTCCGTTTGCGTGGGTGTCCGTGATGTTCAAATTTCTCGGAGTGACGTCAACTGCGTCAACCGAGCGGCGAGAGCTCCTATTTCTCTTTTTCCTAATTTTTGCCAATATTTAAGGCCCCCATGGACTCTTATTAGCTTATCTTCGTCCGATATTTCTCAAGCATTCCCAAACTTTTGCAAAACTTTGCTATATAACTTTGTCATCCTTTTTCTCTGATCAAACCTCCCATCCGCTTTTTTGCCGGAGCAAAACTTTATCATCGACAACTTGAATCCTTTTGATGCTTTCTTTGGAAAGCTTTTTGATTAAGAGAAAATGCAAGTTTTCGTTTGCACCTCGAAATACGATAATGTCGAGTTTTCGATGGAAGGAAGTCCGGGCAAACAATTGATCAGAAAACTCTCGAAAACCGCGGAGTTTTCGAACTTGAGTGGAATTTTTATTGATGAAAAGATGTTGACGTAATAAATTTAGGAACTTTCAGTCATCTCTTGATTCTTTCTTTCGACTTGGAGCAGCAGGGCCAATGAGACGGAAGCTCAAAGTTGTTCGTGCACGTGCAATGAAAGTTTTGGAGCCGCGAGGGACGCGTTGTATATGTGCCCTGAGGATGCGCAACTCGCATGAGCAGGCAGGAAACGATAGTTCCGCACGATCGTAGCTTTTCATCTCTTGAATTTTAGTGGATGATGAAATGATAGGAGGAAGCGAATGAAGCAGGAAGGAAGAAGCGAAGAACGAATGGCAGATTTGTTTTTTTATTGTAACGCAGTTTCGACTATTTCTTTTTTGCTCCAACCGTTCTGGGTGCTCGAACTTCTGGAAATTTGACTGGGACTTCTCGCCGGATAGTAAACGCAAGGCCCAGGGCTTGCTGACCTCGCTAAATTTTTACCACTTTGCCTCGTGCTCCCGTTCGTAAGAAGAACGTTGTTGTTTCTGCTGACGATCGTATTCGATCTGTTCATGTGACATCTTCGTATCGAATTCCTCAATTCGATGTTGGTCATGTTCGTAACGACGGACTCGTCGTTCGTCTGGAATTCAGGACTGTCTCGTCCAGGCCCAAAAAACTTGGAGCTGCAGAACAGGCGCAAAAATATCCTCTTGAATTTTCG
This sequence comes from Hyposoter didymator, assembly GCA_037952995.1. Taxonomy (NCBI): domain Eukaryota; kingdom Metazoa; phylum Arthropoda; class Insecta; order Hymenoptera; family Ichneumonidae; genus Hyposoter; species Hyposoter didymator. The sequence goes on along the minus strand of JBAJMU010000006.1, from coordinate 10,520,546 downwards.
ACCGAATATCACGTAAACGATAAAATTAACGCTGCTGTTTATCGTGACGAGAAGGTTCCCCGACTGCACTAACCACACCGGCGGTAAAACTTGAAACTTCTCGTAAACGTTCGATACCAATGGCAATACGTTGCAAACTATGAATACTATCACGACGCACATCAACATCGTCGCAAGCCCGATTTCTCTTCTTTGGGAACGTGACAAATGTTGCAAATCTCGATTCGCCTTTCGAACCTGCAAAAAAAAAACATTTTCCCAATTTAAAAAAATTGATAAACATTTCGTTGCACGCAGCAAACTGAATATTTTCGTTGGAACGAACAAAATAGTCTTCCCTGGTATGCACAACAACTTTTCTCACTCTTATCACTATACCGGAAGGTAATGGCAAGAAAACTGGGAATAGACGTTTTTTATACTCGGCAGAAGTAAAAATATGCAAATGATATTTACGATTGAATTATTCATTCGATCGAAGCATATGAAATTACGAAATGCATAGAATTTTTCTACGAAGCAGATTGAAGTGAGATTGCGAGCAATTTGTTTGAAAAATAGATTTTTTCAAAGGAATTCCGCATTGAAATGAAGTTGATTACAAACTGTTGAGAACCTGTGAATAAACGAGAAAAGTCCCGAAGTCCCGAAGAGTCATTACTTTACACAGAGTGCAGAAAAGTGCATCAAACTTAGTCCGAGCTTGGCTGGTTGTCTGCCCAGCTGGTTGCATGTTTGGGAAGTTGGAAGCAGTGCTAAAGCGCGAGCTAGTACGTGTGGAAAAATTTTACTACGAAAATAAAAATAAAAAAGAATTTTGTTTATTTATTGCACGAGAATCCTGCGACAGTTGAACAATTTGGAGCAGGTGGTGATGGTGATTCCGTCGCGGTTTATGGTAGAGCGAAGTGATCGTAACTTCCGCCCGGTAAATAAGTATCTGGATCATATTTAACGAGTTTTAAATTTATGTAGTCATTACAAATGTGCATATATAGCGATTTTTACTCGGTCAAGGTGTATCGTCAGTGCAGAGTTTTCATTCCCTAGCTCGTCCATCCTTTTTCCCTGATGGTAACAGTCCCTCCCGTTTATTCACACAAACATCGAGCGCACGGTATTATGTTAAAGCAAAAGGAGTCCCGGGGCGACTAGTCAAGAGGGTCTTTCAAGCCGAGTTCTAAACGAGGGAGTGAAAGAGCTTCGGGCCTCGGTAAGAAGACAAAAAATATAAGTAACCACATATATGTGCAGAAGAGGAAGTAGTCCCGCGTGGGATGTATACCAAAAAGTCTATATTTTTCATCCGACGTCTTACTGAGCGACTATGAGAAAGGCAAAGTTTTTTTGACTGACTGTACGGGCTCCGGGGACTAACGACACTTTCTGGAGGTTAACGCACTCCATTTGTTTGTTTTGTAACGAAACGCGTAAAATTTTTTTATTGCCTATGCCACAAAAACGCAGATACGCTTTTGGAGCATGCGAACATTCATCGAGGACTCTGGACTGCGTTTTATTCCCGTTTTATATCTTCATCCGTATTTTTTATTGATTCCTCGTACACCCTTCTGTGTTTTTATACGAGTTGGTCGCAACGCTCGAACCCCACGTTCCTGTTTCTATTCCTGTGAGACGCCCTAGAGTGTTGCCTACAGACACCCCGTGTGATCCATTACTGTATCGTATTTGCACGAGGGCCACTGCAGCCGGGGAACGATAACCGCCGGCCAATCAACCATCAGCGGTCGACTCCAGTTTCAGACCGATATCGACATCGGGAAGCCAGAAAAACAACCGCTCACGGATTGATATGCAGCCGGTGCATCGCTCAACGGTCATCCCATCGAGTATCCACCTCACCCGAGGCTGATTATGTAACTCTCATGATCGCTGATCATCCTGTCGAGTTTTTTTTACGAACATTCTGTCGTCGGTTCGTTATCCGTGCTGTCGATTTGTTGGTGTCAATACATCGAAATTATCGACACAATTTATTCGGACGTTAGGATTTTTGCAATTAACGGTCACAGGTTGCGAGTCGGAGAGGTTTCTGCAATTTCCACTCATGTTGAAAGTCGAACTTTCCTGCTATCGATCAGAATCGATATTACCTTTTTCAACTTTTCCTCTTCGTCGAGCGGTAAATCTTTGTTCGATTCCGTAGCCTGAAATTCCTGAAAACACTCGATTGTAACTTGAGCGAATTTTCCCTTGGCGTTTACACGAGTTTATGATGATCGCGTTTCCTTGATATTGCAGCCATGGCGAACTATGGACAGTATCTCAGGGTGCATTATTTCAACGGATAAGACTTAGGAAATTTGAGATGGCAGGGGAAATTACATCCCGTGGGCAAAACGTTCGTCGATTCTCCTGATGATGGAAATTTACTCACGAGGAGTAGAACGGGTTCAATTTCTCCTTTTTCCTCGGTACCTCTGCCTTCGATCCCTTATGAGGAGGAGAGCAAATTTCTGCTCGGTTTTTCATACGAGCCACTATTTGGGC